>CAXKWD010000005.1:3600000-4200000 GCA_964059195.1 Ectobius pallidus
AATCGTCCGTACTCTAACTGCGAAAAATGTGTGACATTAATGGAAAATGGAATTTTCCCCTTAAAGGTCTTAAAATAGTTGGCCTTTATTGTATACGATGTTAAATTGCAGCCTACATACTTATATGTCCGCAGAAATTATTCATGCCGTTGATATTAATGCAGGAGGTGGAGAAAAGACATTCAAGTGTGATATCTGTCAGAGATCATTCACCGGATTTATTCCTTTCCTTTTGATTTGCCATTACGCTCGTACGAGCGTCACGGTATTCAGCTCTAGTTAATTTTAATATTCATATAAGTAAGGTAAATGTAATACAACATTAATTTGGTATGTGTACAAAAAAGAAAGTACGTAGGCCTAGCTATAAAAATGTTGAAAATACAAGTCTCACTCATATTGAAGAGTGCACGTTTTTAATATCCTGTATGTAACGAAGGGAATCCTACAGGAAACGTGACATGTACTAATAAATCCACTAAATACAACTCAACAGAACAAGTGTCCGAGTTTTATTTGGAGAGTTCTACTACAGTTTAATGAAACAGGCCCCTGGAGAGAAGACATTCAAGTGTGGTATGTGTTAGAAATCATTCACCGGATTTATTTCTTTCCTTTTGATTTGTCATTACGCTCGTATGAGTGTCACAGCATTCAGCTCTATTTACTTTTAATATACACGTATGTAAGGTAAATGTAATACAACATTAATAGGGTATGTGTACAAAAAAAAGTACGTAGGTATAAAAATGTTGAAAATACAAGTTTCACTCATACTTAAGACATCACATTTTTAATATCCTGTATGTAACGAAGGGAATCCTACAGGAAACGTGACATGTACTAATAAATCCACTAAATACAACTCAACAATTACAAGTAAATACAATACAAAAATTACATGTACTAGTAAATCCACTAAATACAACTCAAAGGAACAAGTGTCAGAGATTTATTTGGAGGGTTGGTATTTGTCGTATCAACTGGGCCGTTACAGAAAGCATCATGGCTGACAAAAAACATTTTATTGTAAAAATCTTGTAGTAATTACTCTTTATTTTCATCTAAGAAGCAATTATAATGCCATGTGACATGTGAAAAAATTCAGCGTAAATTCCTGAACAATTTGAGTGGTTTAAACATTTTTTAAAAAAATTGGTTCGGATTTTATTCGTTTATACACGTATAGTGCACTTATACCGATATGATGTAATTGATAAGGGGAAAACAACTGAAATCTTAAACTAGATGACAATACCAAAAAAAAAATTTGTGTCGGAAATTCCCACGGGAGGAGGGGGGAGGGTTTCATATTGGCAGCCCATGGTCTACATCGCCATAATATCGTTTTTGAAGGAAGCGCGAATAAGACATACCGAGTGAACTACGAATAAAGCCGATACAAATCGGGAATCACGGCCTATGAGATACACTAGAAGCTGGAACTACTAGCCTTCTGAAGGAAACGCATTGTTTGGTATATGGTTTACAATACGAAATCTTAATTTTTGTACAAATTTGGTGATGTGTATACATCTGAAGTCAGTCATAGTTCCGTCCTGTATATAGATCACATAATGGAGACTGCGGGAACATTACAATATGAAGAAGAATTCCAATCGGAATGTGTAAAACACGAACATATTGTTAAGTGTGAGGATATACCCATAACCTACAATTTAGTTGAGACACGCCGAATTAAAAGTGAGGATATAGGAGAAGTTCCGAGGTTAGAGACATCGACGTCGTGCGACGAAATTGTGGAAACTTTTCCTGAAAGAAATAACAAAGAGCTTCTATTTACAGAAGATTGTATGAATATTCCTGTGCCCATTAAGACTGAGAATACAGATCTGTGTGAGGACAGTGACTCTCCATTATCTAATACAGTACAAAATGTAGAGATACTGGTTCCGGAACAACAAAATTCCAAAGGTACTTCAGAACGACAAAATAAACATCAGCACGTGCTTACTGAAAAACAGTTCCAGTTTTATGATTTAAGTCATCATACTGGTGCACAAAGTGTCTCTGGTGATGTCAGTAGTCTCAAGTCTCATCTGCTAACACATATAGTACAAAAAGCTTTTGAATGTGATTTATGTAGGAAAACATTTTCTCGAAGAAGCAATCTCAAAACTCATCTGGTTACTCATACAGGAGAAAAACCTTTCAAATGTGATGTTTGTGGCAAAACATTTTCTCAAATATGTTATCTCAAAGTTCATCTGCGTACTCATACAGGAGAAAAACCTTTCAAATGTGATCTTTGTGGCAAAACATTTTCTCAAAGAAGTGTTCTCAAAGGTCATCACCTTACTCATACAGGAGAGAAAGCTTTCCAGTGTGATTTCTGTAGCAGAACATTCTCTCAAAGAAGTACTTTGAAATCTCATGTGCTTACACATACAGGAGAAAAAGCTTTCAGATGTGATATCTGTGGCAAAACATTTTCTCAAAGAAGTAGTCTCAAAGATCATCTGCTTACTCATACAGGAGAAAAACCTTTCAAATGTGATGTGTGTGGCAAAACATTTTCTCAAAGAAGTGTTCTCAAAGGTCATCACCTTACTCATACAGGAGAAAAAGCTTTCCAGTGTGATTTCTGTAGCAGAACATTCTCTCGAAAAGATATTTTGAAATATCATGTGGTTACACATACAGGAGAAAAAGCTTTCAGATGTGATGTCTGTGGCAAAACATTTTTTCAAAGACGTTATCTCCAAGTTCATCTGCGTACTCATACAGGAGAAAAACCTTTCAAATGTGATGTGTGTGGCAAAACATTTTCTCAAAGAAGTTCTGTCAAAACTCATCTTCTTACACACAAAGGAGAAAAAGCTTTTTAATGTGATATATGTAACGAGGCAATTTATCTAAAAACTTGTCTGTTTACAATTTTTTTTCATTACATTAGACTGTATTGGTTAAAATACAATCACAAGTTGTACCGGTATGTTTAAATACTAGATTTTGTTGGATTGTGCAATGAGTTGTTACTAGCTGTCAGCTGGCATCAGTTAACTTTACTGCAGAAGAGGAAAGACAAGTCCTATGTAGGATCAAATTGTTTTTTATTATGTTATTTTTTTCAAAATCCCAGTTGCCAGGATTTTTTGAAAAAGGTAGTGACAATTAAAGTAGTTGTTAGATACATCAATTAGAAATTGATCCAAGTAAGATGGCTTCTTTTAACAACGCATAATGGGAAAAGACAATTTTGTCGCGCAATAGGCTTCCTCCCCCTCCAAAGCTCGAATGCCTCCCATGATACCTGTTAGATGGTGTTGCTAGTAATGCCAAAAGTGAAACTGGAAAAAAAATATTTTTCCTTTATTCTCTACTTCTCTACCTATTCCTCTCTCTTCCTCCCTTTACCTCACCCTACCTACCTTTTTAAGACATATTTAATTTTGGAAGGAACTCGTGATCATTAAATTAATTTTTCTGTAAAAATTATAAAATCCAAATTCCTGGTTTCAGTTGGTAGAGAATTCAATTCTTAAATGACATATATGTTTCAAAACTAAAAACATATTAATAACAAACTTAATATTATTTTGTATACATGTTTGCTTCTTATTGATCTACAAATAATACTGAAAAACTATATAGCAAACTTTTTTACTATACTCCAAGATATGCTAACTTAAATAGGTTGTTACGAGTTATAAGAAAAAAAAGTTAAACAACACATGGAACAGTGGATATAATAGGTCTACATCTACAAGTCCAGTATTTTATTATTAAATATAGTGATTTAAATATTTGACAAAATGGAGCTTAAATAACTTAATTAGAATTTTAGGTTTTCAAGACCCCCGTCCATACACCACTGGTGGCGTGAGTCTACATAGATAAAACAGTTCATTGATTATTTATGACTTTTTTGTTGGATCGTTTACAAGTTAGTATAACAAATAAATTATGCGACTGTAGAAGAATTAGTCATTTCACTATAAGCTATAGGAACCCGAAGAAGAAGTGGATATTTTTTTATTCAGATATGTCTTCGGTTAGCTGACTTATGAAAAAATAACATCTTATGCTTAATATGAATGAATGTTTAATATGAAAGTCTAAAGTTTGGAATTTTCCTAACTTTTCGTTTTTAGGCACTTCTGTGTGAATACATGACATGTACTTGGCTTACATAAATAGGCTCATAGCAGGTTTGCCAGCTCTTGTAAGCAGAAATAAGGGATAAATGCCTAAAATAAGGGACCCAAAGTTTACTATTCGTACAGCATATATATATATATAAATTCAATATAAAGAAAAGCATTTCTCTTCTAAGGAATCTATGTCTTAAGTAAGAAATCTTTGGTGAACAAGATAAGACAAATACAGAATAATACGCTTGGTCCAATGAAGGTCAACGTGCATTAAAAGTGAAAAATCTTGAGGCAACTGTATTATCACTAGTACTTACAGTTGTATGTAGAGTAGGCCTACTGAATGTATTGAAACATAGTATTTTATTCTTTTGTCTTTTGAGTCAACATACCAGTACTTGAATATTATAATTACTTGTTAAATGTAAACTAAATCACTTCAGCTGCATAATTATTTATAATTGAACATTTTAATGCTGTTACCAACACATTACATTTCCTTTGCTCTATGAATAATATGGGCTATAAAATAACCTTATTTAGTTATTTTGTAGATAGGTATCCACAAATGTGTCGTCTTTTTGAAGTGAAGCTTCTTTAGCCACGATAAGGGTAAATCCAGAGCTTGTGTAACGCTCAAAATCGTCACAAAATTAGTAAGGTGTGACGGAACGGACTGAACAGAAAACAGTCAACTGAATGATTAGGCTTATCCAAAATTTAAAAAATCGAAAATCCAAAATATAAGATACTATAAATCCAAAAGGAAAAAATACAAAAATTCAAAGATCCAAAATATAAAAAATCCAAAATCCCAAAATTAAAAAACTTAAAGATCCAAAATTTAAAAGTCCAACAAATCCAAAATTTAAAAAATAAAAATCCAAAATTAAGAAAACCAAGTATCCAAAATTTAAAAAATAAAAATTTCTAAATAAAAATCCAAAATTTGAATTTCCAATAATCTAGAACAAAATAATGAAATATCGATAATTAAAAAATCCAAAAATAAAAAAAATCAAAGACTTAAAATTTAAAAATTCCGAAGTTAAAAAACTAAAAAATTAACAAATTAAAATAAAAAATGTAATATATCCAAAATTAAAAATTTAAAAAAGTCCAAAAGCCCAATATTAAAAAGTCAATTCAAAATTCAAAAAATCCAATAATCCAAAATTGAAAAATCCAACAATCCAAAATTTAATAAATCCAATAATTCAAAATCAAAAAAATTAAAACAAGTTTCACTTCTGTCGCATGGCGTTCCACTTGTTTTTACTCTTGAAAATATGGCATCCCTAGCTTTTGTAATAAAAACCTATCCTTGCTATTAACCCATTTTAATAACTGTATATCGCAGCACAGATTAGCGTTGTATTCGATTTAACTCCTGTTATACTAAACATTTTTAGTTGAAGCTAATCACACAAATTCAAAAGTTGTATTAGTCTCTGTTGGTGCCTGCCAAACTCTTAGACAACTTTCGATAAAATACAATAATAATTTAAATAGCAATATATTGGTCCCATAACATCTTTAATGTACTACGACTTAAAAACAAACTGTAATCAAACTAAACTAAAATTTGTAAATGTCCAGTAGAATCACTTTTCTGTTCAGAAGTTGTTATTGTTGAATTCTGTGGTTCCTGGTTATTTCTGAACGGAACGAAAGCAGTCATCAATCAAATATATCTTAATAGTCCAGTCATTTGGTAGTTTTACCTGGAAAGTTTTCCGGGAGTTTTGAAAATTTGTGATTTTATAGATTTCGACGTGCTCTTTTCGAATTTTCACTTTGCTACCTCGTATCTTTGCCGCTCGCGCCGCCATATGGAAAAATGGCGCCCAAAAACAGTTTTCTCACAATATCTCCTTTCCGACTCATTTTACGATGAAAATAATTATGTCGGAGTAGACTTTGCGGCGCTCGTACATTGAAACTATCCATTTTACAAAAAAATCGTTACGACATAAATTATAGGAAATTTTCTCTAGTTTAATTTATTACATAACTATTTTCATTGTAAAATGAGTCGTAAAGGAGATATTGTGAAAAAACTGATGGTCGTTTGCAGGACCTAAATTGATTATTTGAAGATTTCAGTCAATGAATAAAAATAAAATATCTTTATTCCCATAACAATACATCACAAAGTAAATTATTGTATAGCCGTCGTAAATAAACTCAAATCTAATTATGTTCTATTGGTGATTTAAACTATTAATGCCACGAAATAAAATGTTCAGGTTCGAGACTTCTGACAAATTTCGATACTTACCACTAGGCGGTGGATTTCTATGACATATCAAATTTTTCCCCATTGCATTATTTCAGGTTTCCGACTAATTCAAACCCGATTCCAAGCATCCTGGTGAAAATGGAACGGCTTTTATTGTGCATATAACTGCTTATTTAGGAAATAATCCAACTATTGTAGCATGTTTCGTATGAATATGCATATTTAAGTAATATTTTTTGCATATTAGTGTGCATATTAAAGACATTTTGAAGTTTGATATCATATTTTGTAAATTTTGCATTATAACGATACTTTTTGAGAATTTACAGATATTTTAAATAATTAACATATTTTAATAAAATGAATTGTAATTAAATTTTTAAAAAATATACACAATGTGTAAGTGGTTAAGTCATATTTTAAATGTTATTGGTCATATTATGTTTTTTGGGTAGGTCATAGAAATCCGCCCCCTACTTATCAAGAAACTTTCAGACTTTACGACAAAGATGTTATATATATATATGTGTGTGTGTATCGGGGTGGTTGAGGCACTGCGCTACAAACCGGAAGGTCGCGGGTTCGATTCCCGATGAGGTCGTTGGAGTTTTTCAATTGGCCTAATCCTTTTGGTGGCACTATGACCCTGAGGTCAACTCAGCCTCCAACAGAAATGAGTACCAGGAGCAATTCTGGGGGAAAAGGCGATCGGTGCGTAAGGCTGACAACCTTACCACCTTCACGCGCCGAATGTCAAAAATCTTGTGCCTCAATCTCCCGGAACCCTCTGGGCCTCCATGTCCTGTATAGGGATCACTTTACTTTATAACAACCACGGAGGAAAGAAAACACGAAGACGCCGTGCCTGCGGTTTTGTATGGGAAACAGATGAAGCCAATGACCACGCCCCCTTAGGGGACCAAAAGGGAGGCTTGCTATATACAATAGCACACAAATACTCCGAAGTTTCACTGGTTATAACAACGTAACGGTAGGGAAAATATGTAATATCCCAATTTCATATATTAACTACATACTCTGACATCATAATAATCCCGGTAGTAAGCAATAACCTATCTCAGAAGAGCCAAAAATGTAACTTTCAAATGAGCAACTTTACATGTGCGAGTATAAATAATGTGTCAGAAAATGATTAAGTGACCATGCGACTATGATAAATCAGAACGAGAAAAATATTCTGGACAGTTATATAGATACACCATGTGGTTATTGACTCTATTAAACGCAATAAATGAACCCTAATATAAATATTGGAAATCTAAAGCAATAAATTACTTAGTATTACTAATAATTCAGATAAATGCACTTTATTTGATTAATTACAAGTAGCCTAAGGCAGTTATCAAGCTAGTTATCAATAATTAGCAGCCTAGTGTAAGATACAAGTAAATTATGCTTAGCAATTCTACCCATATTCATTTATTCAAAAAATTGACTATTTTCAGTACCTAAATTTTACAAAATTATTAATTTTTAAGGTAAGTTCATAGAATAGTGCACAATATGCACTCATTTTCACTTCTGAATTGTTCAAAACAAAGGGGGATAGTTTCCCATTCTACTGGATTCGTTAATTTTTTTTCTACACATGAAAAACGGCGAAATTTCATGTGATATTATTCTCTAGGAGTTCTAGAATCCATATATAGGCACATTTTGTTTCTAAGAATATTCTAAATATGGGTAAAATCGATAAGAAGTTCACAAAAAACTAACCTAAAATGGCGCTCAAAAAGGAAGTTCACACGGCAGAATCAGCTGCTAGAGACAGTGCAGGTGCATGCTGGGAAGAAGCCGATGGGTCACGTGGTGCTGGAATCAGCTGCCAACGTGATAAGGGTCTGACAAACCTCCGAGAGGTATAATATGCCACAATTTCGAAACCTACAAACAGTGTATCGTACATTATTCGAAAATGCAAGGGCGCTTCGCTTCGGCTACCGCCTCCGCTTCGCGCACTTATCTATGTGGATAGTGTTATGCATTATTTAGCTATATGTGGAGGTGGCAGTACCGTATGGAACAGACCAATGACATGCTAGGTCGTTGGCAGCCAATGGGAGTGTTGGTCTGCAAGCCAGAGCCCGCATACCAACGCCGAACATCGCGTGTGGAAATCCAGTAGAGTGGGAAACTAAACCCAAACAAAGAAACAAAGACGAGTAACCACGCTATAAACATAGTGACACGCCCCCTTAGAGTACGAAACGCTCTGACAGTTGGCTTCACGCTTGCGGTCTCAGGGCATCTTCGTGTTTTCTTTCCTCCGTGATAACAACTTTGCTTTACGACACCGCCTGAGCAGCTAAAATTCCGCATGCGTTGGCCACACTGCTGCCTTGCAGAGAAATGTTGATCACGGTGCATCAGATACTCAATGCACAAACACATTGAAATGAACAGTTCAATGCACAAACACAACAGATATTGCTATAGGTGGGTTATTGCAGATGGGCTGAAGGAAATTCCTCAAATCTTAATATTACAGTTGCAATTAATAGCTCGTGAGCTACGAGTTGTGTGGATATATAGTTTCATCTTGGCATCATCTCACATAATGGAGACTGTGACAACATTAATGTATGATGAAACAGAAGTAAAACAAGAAGACCTCCAATCGCAATGTGTAAAACAAGAACGTAATGTTAAGTGTGAGGATATACCAATAACCTACAATTTAGTAGAGACACGCCGAATTAAAAGCGAGGATATAGACCCAAGTGTAGGATCAGTTCCGAAGTTAGAGTGCGGTGAAATGCCGGAAACATTTCCTGAGGGAAATTATAAAGAGCCTGTGTTGATTGAATATCATAAGAGTAGACCTGTGACCATTGATTTGGTAAAGACGTTTCCAACTAAAAGTGACGAAATTCATACTTCTCTTGTTTCGGACCAGAAAAATTCCGAAGCTTTTTCTGAAATAAAAAATACGAAGCATCATATGCTTACCGAAAATCATCAATATACTCCTACCAAGGAGAAAGTCTCATGTAATATCTGTAGCAAAACATTATCTCAAAGAAGTCATCTCAAAACTCATCTCTTAACTCATACAGGAGAGAAACCTTACAAGTGTGATGTCTGTATCAAAACATTTCCTACAAGAGGTAATCTCAAAAGACACATGCTTACCCATACAGGAGAGAAAACTTACAAATGTCATGTGTGTAACAAAAGCTTGACTCAAAGATCTAATATTAAATATCATTTACTTACACATACCGGAGAAAAATCTTTCAAGTGCGATATCTGTAACAAATCGTTTTCTCTAAGAAGTACTCTCAAAAAACATGTCGTTACTCATAGAGGAGAAAAACCTTACAATTGTGATGTCTGTAACAAAACATTTACAGTAAGTAGTAGTCTTAAAACACACCTGCTTACCCATACAGGACAAAAAGCTTACAAATGTCATCTATGTAACCAAAAATTTAGTGTAAGATATAGTATTAAAAATCATCTGCTTACACATACCGGAGAAAAGTCTTTCAAGTGCGATATCTGTAACAAATCGTTTTCTCTAAGAGGTATTCTCAAAACTCATATACTTACACATACTGGAGAAAAAGCCTTTAAATGTGATGTCTGTAGCAAAAATTTTTCTGGAAAATTTAGTCTTAAAAGTCATCTGCTTACACATACAGGAGAAAAAGCTCTAAAGTGTGAGGTCTGTAACAAAGCATTTGCTCATGGAAGTAATCTCAAAACTCATATGCTTTCACATACAGGAGAGAAAGGTTTCACAGGAATGAAAGGCTTCACGTGTGACGTTTGTGGCAAAACTTACTCTTATAGATGTAATCTCATAACTCATCTGTTAACACATACAAGAGAAAGAGCCTTTAAGTGTGATGTGTGTAACAAAATTTTATCTACATTTAATAGCCTCAAAAATCATCTGCTAACACATACAGGAGAAAAACCATTCAAGTGTGATATCTGTAGCAAAACATTTTCTCAGAGAGGTCACCTCAGAACTCATATGGTTACACATACAGGAGAAAAAGCTTTCAAATGTGATGTTTGTACAAAAACATTTTCTGTAAGAGAATGTTTAATTAGACATTTGCCCACACATTCAGAAGAAAAAGGTTTCAAGTGTGACAGGTGCAGTAAAGCGTTTTATCATAGAAGTAGTCTCAAAACTCATATGGTTACACATACAAGAGGAAAATCTTTTTAGTGTGATGGAAAACATTTTCTGAAATAAGATTTGAAAACTCATTCCTTATCGATTCAGGAGGAAGAGCTTTCAAATAGTGATTTCTATTATAATCTATCAAGGCTTAGTTCTACTTATTGCATTCATTAATGAACAGACATGTAAAAACTAAAAAAGGGAAAAACTAAAAACTTCCCTAAAAATAAAAAACTTTTGTTGATTGCTTCTGTAGATTTATTAACCAGATAATGTAATGCAAAATTACCTTCCAGTGTAAGTTTGTAAGTAAACCTCAAAATATAAATATAAACTGCATATAATTTTCGGGTGCGTGGGCAAAGAGAGTTAAGTCCACCATCCTCAAAAATTGAGATATGTCCATAGAGTTATAAATAAAAATGTTCTCTACATTTGTGTTAAGTCCAGTAAGTCATATTCAAAATTGTATGTTATGGATGTATGCCTCATGGGTTTATCCATCTCTAGAGCGATGTTGGGAGGGTAAAGCATGTTAAGTCACTCTAATTCTCAGTAACTAGAAAGTGGACTTAACTGTCTTTGCCCACGCACCCGCAAATTGTATTTGCCCTCTCTGATACTCCCTATGCCTATTCCTTTATGAAGACAAATATCCCAACCCTTTAAAGATATATTCAGAAAAATTGGGGAAAAATAAATTAAACAATAAAATACACTAATATTTTATTAAGTAAGAGGTTCAAATTTTGAAATTACGAAATACATAAGTTTATGTTTTGGAAATATGGTGGTTTCATGCCGAGACCACTATGCAATACAGCAGTTAACACAATTCAATTCAATTTTATTGCTGTTCTGTATAATGTTGCTTTACATTTCAGATACAGCAGTTAACACAATTCAATTCAATTTTATTGCTGTTCTGTATATTGTTGCTTTACATTTCAGATACATTGTCAGTTTACATATTAGTGTTCAAATTATACAACACATATATAATACATATATACAACACATATAATACATATACATCATACATACATTCATTCAAACCATGCAACAGTAAACAATATAACATACATACAGCATACATGTATTCATCACGCACCATATATCGTTGAAAGTTAATAAACACACGATATGAGCTATTGTCTATAAATTTTATCATCTTTTATTATCTAGCACCCCATGTAGAGTTTCATTAAATTTGAGAGTTCAAATATTCATTAATATCATAAAAAGACTTATCAATCAAGAAACTTCGAAGAAGTAATTTAAATTTCCTGCTATTTTCATTGTTTTTTATTTGTATTGGTAATGTATTGTATAGCTTTATTCCAATATAGCTGGGCATCTTTTCTGTCATTTGAAGTCTGTATTGGGGAAGGTTAAGTGCATATTTGCCTCTTGTATCATGGTTGTGAATATCTGATAGAGTTTGCTTTTGAATTTTATGCTTATGTAAGTGCAGTATAGTTCTGTAGATAAATAAACTTGGTAGAGTCAGGATCTTGAATTCTTTGAATTTGTTCTTACAAGTCTCATGATTTTTTAAATTTCCAAGATATCTAACCACCCTTTTTTGTAATATGAAAATTCTATTTAAATTTGTTGTGATGTATTGTCCCATAATTCAATTCCATAGGAGAGTAATGAGTGTATTAGTGCAAAGTAGATAGTTTGAAGAGTAGTATTTGGGACATATGTCCTTAAACATCTAAGGATGAAGAGATTTTTACTAATTTTGGCAGCTAGTTGATCAATGTGCGGAGTATAGGTAAGCTTTTTGTCTAACATGATTCCAAGTAATCGAGCTTCGTTTACATTTTTTATGATTTCAGTGTCAATTTTTAGTTGATATAAATGATTTATATTTTTGAAGCCAAATGTAATCATTTCACATTTTGTAGGGTTCACGCTTAGGTTTGAGTTTTGAAAATACTGAACAATATTGTTAACAGCTTCGTTTAACCGTGTCTCCAATCTAACACTATTTGAGTCACTCGCTGTGATAGTTGTATCATCTGCAAACTGATTGAATTTCCTTCCCGTACTTACATACATAGTTTTCCGAAAAATCAAAGTGAAGAAGAACTTCATTTTATTTCAGTGTCTTTTTAAAATTCTCTACCATCTCGTATTGATGGTATATGTTAATGTGTGTTGCATAAACTTAGGCAAACTGTTGTCAAACACTCTTAGTAATTCCTCTTTGGAGCATTTAATTTCAACTTTGATTGTACACTTACTTATCTTTTCTTCATTTTTTTACCATGATTGGTACTTTTTTTAGAACCCATTTTTCATATGTTACCTCCTCCTGCAAAGAATCACAGTCACCCTAAAAGTTCGCTCAAGACAGTTCTTTTTATTATCTTTGCAGCACAGACTTTTAACTACGTCGGAAGATGAATTTTCCTCGATGAGCTTGTGTGTTTTTAGTTTTGCTACAATAAATGCAAAATTTTCGTGAATTTTGCACAAGCAGGTGTCACGGTTGTTTACTGAGGGAACTTTAATCCAAAAAGGTCTATACCGACAAAATGTGGCATAGCTTAGATTTTTGTACTTTGTTTCCGAACAGAACCTTTGGTGTTTTAACGTATCGTTTAAAAATCGCTTTTGTTTTTTTATCTTGTTCCCTGTCACAGTGTCCTTTTTCCCTAGACAGATTCTGCTGTATTTGTCTTGTTCCAAGAACTGCATTACAGCTGATTTAGTTGCTTCAGACTTGTTTACTACCTCTCTATGTTTTTTTAACTTTAGCCCTAGTCAACTGATAGGCTGTAAGGTACTGAACGTATTAGATACGCTTGTACTTCTCAATAAAGCTACCTGAGAGCAAAGACACCCATTTTCTCTTTAGCTTTCTAGATTTTTCCATGTTGAATTTTTCTTGGACCTGCTGACATATTATTTCATTCATAAAAAGTCTCTTTTTTTACCCCATAATCAAGATTAGTGTTACACAACATTTTTTCTACAGTTCACCTTGGTGTTGTTTTTGTTAGAGACGGTGTGCTTGAAAGTTTTGACTTTAATCTTTGATTTCTTTTTTCATATTTAGCTACTTTCCTCTCCAGTTTCTCAAGCCTCTCCTCAGCTGACTGTAATTTTTTTCTCAATGCTTCTCTATTTTTCCTTGCTTCTTTTCTGCCTGATTCCACTCGACTAGTTGAAGGGAGTGGATTCAATAATTCATCCCCGTTTTCACTTGGCTGTGGGCTGTTTCCATTTAAAAATTCCTGCATTTCCTTTGCTTTCTTTTTGTTTTCCACGCATCTTTTATAACCTTCTCTCCAGTTTTTTATAACTCTCACAATAAATGAGACTCATTTTGAGCGATACATAAGGAAACAGTTTTTTGACTCATTTACTCCGTGTCTTCATCGTCGGAGAAAAACTCATCTCCCGATTCAGTATCCCTGGGTATTTCATCCAATGTTTCGTATATAGTTTCATCTAAATTTTCCAAAATCAGATATCCATGAACATCCCACTTCTTCCTTGTTATCATAACACACGAACTGAAATAAAAAGAACATTTTGTAGGTTATGGTCCCGCATGGTGGTTAGGCTTTATAACCACCCATATTCAGCGATATTATTCGTAATGATACTTACTTACTTACTTACTCAATGGCAATAGACAATTCCTAAGCAAGCTATCTTAAAGGAATATCATCTATTTTATGGAACCCGAAGGTTCATTGCCACGCTTACCTGAGCCCGCTATTCAACCCTATTCTGTGCTAACTCCATCCATTCATCCCCCAAAAATACTACTTCCCATAAATCCATTCTAAGATTGTCCTCCGACCTATGTCTAGGCCTTCCACGTGGTCTTTTCCCTTTGGGTCTCCCAATCAATACTTTTGAGATGTATGCATGCAGCATGTCCAGCCCATTACATCCTTCACGATTTAATTACCCTTACGATATCTGGTGAGGCGTACAGGTCCTTAAGCTCATCGTTATGCGATTTTCTCCAGTCCCCATTGTCATCCCTCTTGGGCCCACATACTTTTCTAACCACCCTGTCTTCAAACACTCTCAGACTACGTTCTTCCTGATCAGTTAGCGGCCATGTTTCACATCCATATAATACAACAGGCATGATAACAGTCTTATAAATCTTAAATTTTAGATTTCTGGACAGAAGACTAGAAGAAAAGAGATTCTGAACTGGATAAAACAAGCAGTTCCTGATTTGAGTCGAGACTTAACTTCTGCCTTAATATTATTTGTATCTGTAATTATTGTTCCCAGATATTTGAATTCCTCCGCTTGTTCAAATGATTTAGCGGCTGTTCTAAAATTTAAATATTTTCATAAATATTATATTCATCACAATATGTTCCGAAAGATCTCAGCATATGAAATAACACATAAAAGCTTACCTAATTGAGATATTTTAGTGCCAAAATGAGGTGATGGTACCTAACTTGTTTTTTACAACTCAACAGCTCACAACAATAACTGCCATCTTGATTTGTACAGGCTTGACGGGGGAAAAAACAAAATACTAACATTGGGCCTTACAGCGATTGTTAAAGGTAATGTTGGCAGTATTGGCATCGAAAAACGAGATGCCACAAATGATGACATTGCGTACGAGGTGTCTATTAGCAAACCCGGCATTCTCCATTAAAAAATATACATATAGATATTTTAACTTCTAATAAAAGTGTACGCATATCATATGACATATTTAGTGTATGTCCATTAAACTTTCATTAGAAATCAGCAAATTTGTCTTTATATTCGAAATGGAAATTGCCGGGTTTGCAATTAGGATCCTGATACTCCCGAGTAAAGTACAGATACGACAACATTTGACAAATAATAGTTATGCCTTCATCAGGAAACAAAATCGGATAAACTGATGTAACAAAATGCCAGATGGAGTAAGTAGGCCACTATCTCTTTAGAAAGGTTGATAAGCTTATGTGAAGGAATAAGTGGGATAACTAGAATATTAACAGAGCAAATACCCAGCAAGGTGGCTGAAATGGTAACATCTTGGACTCGCGTTCAGGAGGTCCCAGGTTCAAATCCTGGGGCCGGCCAATTTGACATGGATTTTTGAAGTAAAACTAATTTAGCCTTGGTAGGGGTAGTTCCAGAGTTTGTGACACGCTCAAAAACAGTCACGAAATTATTGTCACAAATTTAGTGAGGTGTGATGGAACGGACTGCACAGAAAACAATGAACTCAATGATTAGGCTTATCCAAAAATTCAAAATTTAAAAAGTGTAAAAATCCAAATTAAAAAAGTCGAAGATCCAAAATAAAAAAAATTAAAAAGTAAAAAAAAAAAAATTAAAAAATACAGAATTTCAAAACTAAAAAATTCAAAGATACAAAATTCAAAAGTCCAAAAATCCAAAATTTTAAAAATAAAAAATCCAAAAATTCCCAATAAAAACATTCAAATACCCTAAATTAAAAAAATAAAATAACCAAAATTTAAAAATAAAAGTATTCTAATTTAAAAAATCAAAAAATTAAACATTAAAAGACCTAAAATTTAAAATCCCAAAATTCAAAAATTCAAAATTAAATATTTAAAAAATCCAACATTCCAAAATTAAAAAAATTAAACTATAAAATATTTAATAAACCATAATTAAAAAGTTCAAAAACCCAATATTAAAAACTCAAAATAACAAAAATTGAAAAATTCAATATTCCAAAATTGAAAAATTCCAAAAATTAAAACAAGTTTCATGCACACTTTTTTTTCATGGTTTCCCCAGTCGTAAAGGCAAATGTCAAATTGGATATTTACATGCCATGAATCATCTTCACCATTTCGTCCTGTATCATATCCATTTAAATTAATATCAGTTGAAATTTACTCCATTAAATACACCGACAGTAGAAAGAATTGATAACTAATAGTTCCATGGCCTACCCTACTGTACAGACACAGATCCCGAACTCCTGATATGTCCTCAAAGCTAAAAGGAGTATAAACACAGCTGGGGAACAAATTCCTCATGTCAAATTTCCTTTATGGAAAGGTTGAGTCAGACTAAAAAAAAATCAAATCCTGGCTATGGCATTGAATTTTTCAGTTCGACTCAACCTTCTCACCTTAACCTACACACGGCCAGTGTGAAAGAATTATCATTCCAATATTCCTTTAATTTTGCCAAATACATATTGAGTTTTATCGATTGATGCAAATTTGTTATTTAAAAAAAGCATTTTATCGTTAATTGGCCATTACTCCGCTAACTGTCAACCGATTTGGTCCAAAATCAATTGGGTTCTTCTTATGGAGTATACAAATATGTATACGAAGTTTCATTAAAATATGATAAAGCATATTCGAGTTATCGTACAGACAAACGGACGAACATTTTCCCATTCAGCAGGTAATCTGAAAAAGTACAATTCCGGAATTTAATAGCAATCCATGATAGTTAGGGAAAATTGTTATTTGGTTGCAACAACGTCATTCTACGATAGCCGCAGACAGCAACGCGCGTCGCCAACGCGAACCGGAAAAACACCGCGCAGCCGGTTCATACTTCATTGGGTCTCCCTGTATTATATTGCAGACCAGTATTATCTTATATTAAAGGCTTTGTCCTGACTGACTGACAGAGAATCAACGTAGAGCCTAAACTATAATAGGTAGAGACTTGACATTTTGGCAGTACCTTCGTTTCATAATGTATGTGCTCACTTAGAAAGGATTTTGAAAACTTTTGACTTTAAATGCCAAAAATTAAATGCTTTTGAGAATATTTAATCCCTTTTTACACAGAATTATCGGAAATCCAAACCACAGTTCACTTGACAACAGTATTGTTGGCAGTCTTCACATAAGGCTTTGGAAATAAGTGAAACGAGACTTGACAAATTAGAGAACTATTAATATAATCCATGTAATAAATAAATATTAAAGAATTAAATCCACGAAAATAATGAAGTCACATAACTTTTTGTACCGTGGACATAGAGAAAACAATATGAGGTATGGTAATATGTAATATTATTATATCGCAGGTTTTTGGAGAGAGAAGTATGAAAGTGATATTACATTTCTGTTTAATTTCATCCCCAAACGGTTTTATGGTAACATGAGAGTGATAAATAAAATATTCCGCAAAGACAATACAATCTTATGTTACCGGAATTTCTGTTTCTTCTTATTTAAACCTCTACCAGGCTTGCTGTGCACTGTACACGCGATGGGATGCAAAATTCGACATCCCCTATGAGCCATAAAAAGCTATATCATGCGTTTTCTGAGGGAATAGTTTGAGTGTGATAAGTCGTTCTTCCTATTTCAAATTCTAAATACCTATATAATGACCTATAATTTGAAAATCGAAAGTCCTTCATAAGTTAATTTCCAATTCCGGTCCTTTTAAGCAAGGATTTGTGCCAATGGCAATTAATTGTTATTTATTCTTGTTCCAGGTAAGACTGTGGACTGTTGAAGCTGTACACAGACCAACATGTGAGTCAATCAGTTTATTAAAAGTAAAGTAAAGTATTCCCTATTACAGGCCATGGAGGCCCAGAGGGTTCTAGGAGGTTGAGGCTCCCAGATTTTGGGCATTCGGCACATGAAGGTGGCTGACCTTAGTTCGTATGATGACTGGCCTATATGTGTTATCCCCTTTTACAATATTTTATCTTTGTTAGGTTCGTCGTATATATAGTGTATAATAGGTCTATCACCATTACGAACTAATAGAATATTTTAAGGCTGACAGAATGGATGCATTATATATATGACCAGTATATATATTAGGGATGGGTCGATACCAGATTTTCTCGATACTCGATACTCGATACCGATACATGATTTTTTTCCTCGATACTCGATACTTCGATACTCGATACCTTCAACATTTCCAGTTTCAATAAATAGGTACATTAAAAATTAAAATTTGAGAGAACTGTGTAATACCAACTAAATTAATTAAGTCTGCATATTTAATCAGACAAAATTTAATATCATCAGTAGCCTATAATTATTTTTAAACTCTACATTAAAGCTAAAGTTAGTTTTTTAAACAGTCGACTTACAAGTTTTTGTTAAAAAATACTAGTCTTCTCACTTAATTGCAGAATTGCAGAAAAGTATCGAAAAAGTATCGAGCGAGTTTTCTAAAGTATCGTTCGATGCCGATACCATGCAAGTATCGAGAGTATCGAGGTATCGAAAGTATCGAGGACCCATCCCTAATATATATATATACTCAGTTATAGATAAAACATGACAAACATAACTTAGGCCTATTATCACATAAGAATATATGTTGTGAAATTATAACTTATCTCCACAAAATAAAATAAAATACATACATACATTCTGAGTTTTCCCTCAATACAGAGGCTGTCCTCCAACCAAACAATACAAACAAATTAAAACAAAGTATCCACATATCACATTTCAACACAATCAATACACTTTTCTGAGCTTGTCATCATTTGTTAATAATCTGTCTCCATTTTTCTCTGTCCTGTGTATCTTCTTCCACTGCACCAACTCTTCCCATTGATATCTGTACATTGTTGATCCATGTAGTCGCAGGACGCCCTCTTCTTCTTCTCCTTCCAATTTCCCATTCAAGTATATATTTTGGTATCCTTCCTTCTTCCATCCTTCGTACGTGACCATACCACTGTAGTCTCTTCCGCTCAATAGTATTGTTAATGTCTTCTTCCACTTCCATCCTTCTTCGTATTTCTGCATTCCTTATTTTGTCTCTTCGTGAGACTCTGGCTGATCTTCTCCAAAAATCCATTTCTAATACATTCAGTTTGTTCATATGTTTTCTGTTCATTGTCCAAATCTCTGCTCCATATAACACTATACTTTGCAATATTGACTTAAATATTATTCTCTTCGTGCTACAAATGATGTTCCTGCTCCATAAAACTGAGTTCAACATTCCAATTACTTTCCTCCCATTATTTATCTTTTGATTGATATCCATGTCTGATGTTCCCCCTTTTTCTAAGATTGTGCCTAAATAGCAGAAGTTGTTAACCAGTCCTTCGTCCGAAGTTCCAATATTTCCGAGGCATATCGTTTGGTTTTTTAGCATTGGTATATTTTTCTGATGATCAGGGAGCTGGCCTGGTGCATCAACCCCCAACCTGGAGGACCAGGTAATTTTTAGTCAAGGTTGTCTTCCTCTAGCCTTTGATAAGCCAATATCTAACTACAAGGCAGCAGCTGCTAGTTTTGGTCCGCCCCGGGTATTTTATTTCCCCGGTACCCACTATATCTAGTGAGTTGTATATAAAATACAACTTGTAATATTGGCAGCTATTAGTTTTTGTTCCTTAAGAATATATAAAAAATACAATATATTGAGGGTATAAGAAGGTATACGGAAGTATATGGAATTGAGGTATAATTATATATATATATATGTATTCTACGTACAATAAATATAGTAGAAGCAAGAACAGCTTATTACTTACTATATATACATTCACAAGAGACAGCACTTTGTCGCGCACTAGGTCCCCCCCCCCCCCCAAAGCTCGAATGCCTCCCACGATACCTCCTAGATGGTGTTCCTAGTAATGCCAAAAGTGAAACAGGGGGAAAAAATATTTTTCCTTTATTCTCTACTTCTCTACCTATTCCTCTCTCTTCCTCCCTTTACCTCACCCTACCTACCTTTTTAAGACATATTTAATTCTGGAAGGAACTCTTGATCATTAAATTAATTTTTCTATAAAAATTATAAAACCCAAATTTCTGGTTTCAGTTGGTAGAGAATTCAATTCTTAAATGACATATAAGTTTCAAAACTAAAAACATATTAATAAAAAATTCAATATTATTTTGTTCATATCATTGGTAACTTTTTTTTCTTATTATTACTGCTATTATTATAGTGTTATTAAAACATTTAAAAGTGAAAAAGAAACAGAAATACAAAATAATATTAATTTAACGTAAACTTACCTTTTATACATAGAATCGAATGCGCCGCTTTGTTAGTAATACCGCTGCTGAAACGTGTGTGATATAGTGTTACAGATGTCTTGCGAAAATAATGAAGCACAGATGTCGTAGAAAGCAATGCTAGCAAAAATACTTTCTCTTTGGAGATATAAGGAAATTATTAAAATATATACACTGTTGTTAGTTCTGATCTAGTAAAGCGAGCGATCACGGGCTAAACAATGTAAATGTACATGTTTGCTTTTTATTGATCTACAAATAATACTGAAAAACTAGATAGCAAACTTTTTTACTATACTCCAAGATATGCTAACTTAAATAGGTTGTTACGAGTTATAAGAAAAAAAAGTTAAATAACTCATGGAACAGTGGATATAATAGGTCTACATCGACAAGTCCAGTATTTTATTATTAAATATAGTGATTTAAATATTTGACAAAATGGAGCTTAAATAACTTAAATAGAATTTTAGGTTTTCAAGACCCCCGTCCATACACCACTGGTGGCGTGAGTCTACACAGATAAAACAGTTCATTGATTATTTACAATTTAAATAGAATTTAATACTTGCACAGTCCCTAATGACTTTTTTTGGTGGATCGTATACAAGTTAGTATAACAAATAAAATCAGGTGAACTGATGTAACAAAGTGCTAGTATGTTTTTGTTTAATCAGTTATGACTGCAATTATGATGCAGAAAATAAGTTATTGTTGTAAGCTCCAGATCGATTGATTAACCAGGGCTTACGGAAGAACAAAAGGTCTAGTTTTTTTATTGAGATTAAAATCTTCCAGCATCACCTGAACTGTACAGATTTGTGATATCATGACAATCGCACACTCACATAAAAATACAAAAAAAAAAAAATCAAATTGGTCGGTTTCGGGTTTTGAACCATGGACTCCAGAATGTGAGGCCAAAGGGTTACCATCTCGGCTGGCCACCGGGGTCATTTTAACGGTCTAGTTGGATAAGCGCATGTAAATCAATAGTGTTTTTTGTCATAGCTACCTGTATTTTAATTTCCAAGGTTTTGAACCATGGACTCCAGAATGTGAGGCCAAAGCGTTACCATCTCGGCTGGCCACCGGGGTCATTTTAACGGTCTAGTTGGATAAGCGCATGTAAATCAATAGTGTTTTTTGTCATAGCTACCTGTATTTTAATTTCCAAGGCCTTGTAAGATCACAGTAAAACAATAGGCAGTGTTGTCAAGATAACTGATTTTCATTTTTTTTATAAATTCTTTCGAATACGTATATTACCATAAAATAGGCACTAAATTGAGCATTACTCCGAAACAGGTCAACCGATTTTATCCATTATAAATAGACGTCTTCCCATTGACATTATAAATGTCTATACGAAGTTTCATAAATATACGATAAAGCGTATTTGAGTTATTGCGCCTTTAAAGTAGACACTAAATTGGGGTTTACTCCGGTACCGGTCAACAGATTAGGTTCAAATTCAATAGGGCACTTCTCATGAACGTCATATATGAGTATACCAAGTTTCATGGAAATCCGATACAGCGTATTTGAGTTATGGCGCCTTTCTAATAGAAAGGCGCCATAATCTATTAAAATAGGCACTAAATTGGCGATTACTCCGGTACCGGTGAACCGATTTGGATCAATATCAACAGGGTTCTTCCCATAGACATTACAAATGTGTTTTCCAAGTTTCATGAAAATCCGAAAAAGCGTATTTGAGTTATGGCGCGTACAGACACACGGACGGACAGACAGACGGACATACATTTTTCGTCCCTACACACACAATCTCATAAAGTACCATACTGGCACTTAATAAATTGTGCGACTGTAGAAGAATTAGTCATTTCACTATAAGCTATAGGAACACGAAGAATTGGATATTTTTTTTATTCAGATATGTCTTCGGTTAGCTGACGTATGCAAAAATAACATTTTCTGCTTAATATGAATGTATGAGTAATAAGTCTAAAGTTTGGAAATTTCCTATCTTTTCGTTTTGAGGCACTTCTGTGTGAATACATGACGCATGTACTTGGTGTTCATAAATAGGCTCGTACCAGGGTTGCCAGCTCTTGTAAGCAGAAATAAGGGATGAATGCCAAAAATAAGGGACCCAAAGTTTACTACTCGTACAGCATAACGAATGTCACTTCAAGTATCGTAATAATATTCAAGCATTTCACTTCTAAGGAATCTATGTCTTAAGTAAGAAATCTTTAGACCTACAGAGAAATACGCTTGGTCCAACGAAGGTCAAAGTGCATTAAAAGTGAAAAATCTTGAGGCAACTGTATTTCCACTTGTACTTACAGTTGTATGTAGAGTAGACCTGCTGAATGTATTGAAGCATAGTATTTTATTCTTTTGTCTTTTGAGTCAACATACCAGTACAGTAGAGCCTCGGTAATTCGAGCCCCGGTATATCGAGGTTCCGTGTAATTCGAGCTGGTCTTAAGAAAATTAAAATTTTCCATAAAACTAGAGTAAACTCCCGTTTTTATACGGTGTCCGCATGTAACTTTAACGCACTTCCGAATGTGTTGCATTTTGAGCTTTCTTTCAATTTTTCCATGTACAAAAATGCAGGTAAAACTGTCCCACTTGGGTTTTTCGTTCATAATACACAAATAAATAACCTTGTCTTCTGACTGCCAATGCATTTATATTACACATTGACAGAAACCCGATATTTCATTGTCGGGACCTCGTGCCAATCATACGGTGCATACCATCCTTTCAGAAAAGAATACTGTATTGTTACAGTAATCCCTACTCAGCAACAATGATAATTAAAAGTGTTTTCCTAGTAGTGCCGCTTTCCCGTTCCACTCCATTAAGACTCAGACAATGACTTAATCCTTAAAGAATGCCGATGTAGCAAATTGGAAGTGTTTGCCAATATACATACAGGCCTATTAAAGATATGTATGCCTACTATATTGTTTATTTATTTATTTATTTTTTAAACCATTATTGTGCCATTAAACATTTATTTATGATTTACCCATTGATTTAGTGATGTTTCCGTATAATCCCAGTTTTTTGTAATTCGAGGTAGCCTCAGCCCCAATTAGCTCGAATTATCGGGGTTCTACTGTACTTGAATATTGTAATTACTTGTTAAATGTAAACTAAATCAGTTCAGCTGCATAATTATATATAATTGAAAATTTTAATGATATTACCAAGACATTATATTTCCTTTGCTCTATGAATAATAAGGGCTATAAAATAACCTTATTTAGTTATTTTGTAGATAGGTATCCACAAATGTGTCGTCTTTTTGAAGTGAAGCTTCTTTAGCCACGATAGGGGTAAATCCAGAGCTTGTGTAACGCTCAAAATCGTCACAAAATTAGTAAGGTGTGACGGAACGGACTGAACAGAAAACAGTCAACTGAATGATTAGGCTTATCCAAAATTTAAAATTTCGAAAATCCAAAATATAAAACTCTGAAAATCCAAAAGGAAAAAATACAAAAATTCAAAGATCCAAAATTAAAAAAAAATCAAAAATTTAAAAATAAAAAAGTCCAACAAATCCAAAATTTAAAAAATAAAAATCCAAAATTAAGAAATCCAAGTATCCAAAAATTTTTAAAAAATAATAATTTCTAAATTAAAAAATAAAAAATCCAAAATTTAACAATCCAAAATTTGAAAATCAATAAATCCAAAACAAAATAATCAAATATCGAAAATTAAAAATACAAAAAATAAAAAAATTCAAAGATCTAAAATTTAAAAATTCCGAAATTAAAAAATAAAAAACTCCAACTTTAAAAAAAATTAAAATTTAAAATATCCAAAATTTAAAAAGACCAAAAACCCAATGCTAAAAAGTCCAACAATGCCAAATTCATAAAATCCAACAATCCAAAATTGAAAATTCCAACAATCCAAAATTGAAAATCCAATAATCCAAAATTGAAAAAATCAAAAAAATTAAAACAAGTTTCACTTCTGTTGCGTGGCGTTCCACGCACACTTTTTTTACTCTTGGAAATATGGCATCCCTAGCTTTTGTAATAAAAACCTATCCTTGCTATTAGCCAATTTTAATAACTGTATATCGCAGCACAGATTAGTGTTGTATTCGATTTAACTCCTGCTGTTGGCGCAAGCTACAGGTTTTACTAGCATTTTTATACATGTCTAGTTAGTCTTTCTGTTCAAACACTCCGCTAAATCTATTTGCATTAGCTCAGCAGTTTTCAGCGGATTGATACGTTTTCTTAGCGCTCTTTCTCTGGCCAGCTATGTGGTAGGTGCAAGCTTGAGAGGCCTCGTGCTTATATTACGGCGTCACGCCAGGTCAGTCAGATTCCAGCATTCACATGTAGCAGATGTGTGGATCGCTATTCCAGATTAGCGCCTTTCTTAGACAATAGCCATAGTGGTTTTGCTCTTAAATCGCGAATAAGTGCACAATACTTTAAGATACAAGTATTGTCGTGTGCGAGTAATTAAATTACACTAATTACAGTAATTTCAATATCTCAGCTTCATAGATCTGTCTTGAAGCTCGTATTAGTTCGATAGCATTGTGCAACCCCAGTGTTCACAGTATATCAGGTATTAATTGTATTATTCTCAATATATCAGTGTTAATTCATCCTAAACGGAATACAGCAATTATTCCAAGTGTTTTGATATAAGAATCAGTACTGGCATAAATACAGAACATTTATTGCCACGTGGCCGAAATTACGCGCCAAATATCAGTACATGGTTTATTGCAAGTGTTGCAATCCTATTTCAGCTTATTTGTTATTTAGTTAATCATTCAGTTAATTCAGTGCATTTATTTAACCTATATCGTGTGAATAAAAAGAGTTCTATAGTTTTGTTACATGTGAAAGGTTTGTTTCCAATTGCATCCGTGGATTCCTGTATCCAGCAACCTCGATAAGTCCAACAAGCTCACCTCCTTTTATTATTGTTTTAGGCAATAATTGGTCCTCCAATACCAGAGATTCATTTAACATCCCTTCCTTATATTTTTTCTCCTATTGGTCCGGTTCCTATGCCGTTACCTCACACCTGCTATACTAAACCTTTTTAGTTGAAACTAATCAGACAAATTCAAAAGTTGTATTAGTCTCTGTACTATGACTTATAAACAAATTAAAATCAAACTAAACTAAAATTCGTAAATGTCCAGTAGAATCACTTTTCTGTTCAGAAGTTGTTATTGCTGAATTCTGTGGTTCCTGGTTATTTCTGAACGGAATGAAAGCAGTCGTCAATCAAATATGTCTTAAGAGAGGATCTAAAACTACGTATTTCTTATATTATTTAAGTTGATTTGGTAAACTGTTGTAAAGTTTCAAGTGTTTTGCTGTGGGTGCAGAGGCCCATCTTTAGAAGGGGGAACTTCCAATCGACTCCTAGCTATGCAAGAAAATAAACTAATACCATCCTCATAATATTGTTTTGAATGAGGCACAATAACGAGCAAACTACGAATAAAGCCGAAACAAATCACCAGTCACGGCCTATGAGATACAAGAGAAGCTGGCACTACTAGCCTACTCCTAACAGAGTAACAGACTGAAGGATTCACAGAAAACTATTGTTTGGTATATGGTTTACAATACGAAATCTAAATTTTTGTAGAAATTTGGTGATGTGTGAACATCTGAAGTAAGTCATAGTTCCGTCCTGTATGTAGGTCACCACGTCACGTAATGGAGACTACGGGAAAATTACAATACGATGGGACAGAAATAAAAGAAGAAGACTTTCAATCCCAAAGTGTAAAACACGATCATACTTTTAAGTGTGAAGATATACCCATAACCTACAATTTAGTAGAGACACGACAAATTAAAAGTGAGGATATAGGAGAAGTTCCAAGCTTAGAGACATCGACTTCGTGCGACGAAATTGTGGAAACTTTTCCGGAAGGAAATAACGAAGAGCTTCTGTTTACAGAAGATCGTAAGAATATTCCTGTGCCCATTAAGACTGAGAATACAGACGTGTGGGAACACAGTGACACTCCATTATCCAATACAGTACAAAATGTAGAGATACTGGTTCCGGAACAACAAAATTCCAAAGGTACTTCAGAACGACAAAATAAACAGCACATGCTTGCTGAAAAACAGTTCCAGTTTTATGATTTAAGTCATCATACTGGTCCACAAAGTGTCTCCAGTGATGTCGGTGAAAAAGGATTTTCTAAGAGAAGTACTCTCAAAACTCATATGCCTACTCATACATTAGAACGAGCTTTCAAATGTCATGTTTGTGGCAAAACATTTTCTAAAAGAAGTCATCTCAAAGATCATCTGCTTACTCATACAGGAGAAAAACCTTTCAAATGTGATGTATGTAAGAAAACATTTTCTCTGCGAGGTTATCTCAAAAATCATCTGCTTACTCATACAGGAGAAAAACCTTTCAAATGTGAAGTTTGTGGCAAAACATTTTCTCAAAGAATTAACCTCAAAACTCATCTGCTTACACATACAGGAGAAAAAGCTTTCAAATGTGATGTATGTAGCAAAACATTTTCTCTGCGAGGTCATCTCAAAAATCATCTGCTTACTCATACAGGAGAAAAACCTTTCAAATGTGAAGTTTGTGGCAAAACATTTTCTCTGCGAGGTTCTCTCAAAAGTCATCTGCTTACTCATACAGGAGAAAAACCTTTCAAATGTGAAGTTTGTGGCAAAACATTTTCTCTGCGAGGTCCTCTCAAAAATCATCTGCTTACTCATACAGGAGAAAAAGCTTTCAAATGTGAAGTTTGTGGCAAAACATTTTCTCAAAGAATTAACCTCAAAACTCATCTGCTTACACATACAGGAGAAAAAGCTTTCAAATGTGATGTATGTAGCAAAACATTTTCTCTGCGAGGTCATCACAAAAATCATCTGCTTACTCATACAGGAGAAAAACCTTTCAGATGTGATGTATGTATGAAAACATATTCTCGTAGAAGCAATCTCAAAACTCATCTGCTTACACATACAGGAGACAAATCTTTCAAATGTGATGTATGTATGAAAACATTTTCTCGAAGAAGCAATCTCAAAACTCATCTGCTTACACATACAGGAGAAAAACCTTTCCAGTGCGATGTCTGTAGAAAAACATTATCTCAAAGAAGTAACCTCATAACTCATCTGCTTTCACATACAGGAGAAAAAGCTTTCAAATGTGATGTATGTAGCAAAACATTTTCTATGAGAAGTAGTCTTAAAGATCATCTGCTTACCCATACAGGGGAAAAAGCTTTCAAATGTGACGTATGTTGCAAAACATTTTCTCGGCGAGGTCATCTCAAAAATCATCTGCTTACTCATGCAGGAGAAAAACAGCCTTTCAAATGTGAAGTTTGTGGCAAAACATTTTCTCAAAGAAGTTATCTCAAAGTTCATCTGCGTACTCATACAGGAGATAAACCTTTCAAATGTCAAGTTTGTGGCAAAACATTTTCTCAAAGAAATTCTGTCAAAACTCATCTGCTTACTCACCATTTTTTTAAGAGGTAATCTCAAAACTCATCTGCTTACACATACAGGAGAAAAATCTTTCAAATGTTTCTCTTAGAAGTTCTCTCAAAACTCATATGTTTACACATATAGGTGAAAAAGCTTTAAATGTGATGTGTAGAGCAAAACAATTCCTATAAGAGGTAGTCTCAAAACCTGGGTAAAACTAAGTTATACTGACCTCTGCATGGAAAGAGTTAAAGCTCGGGTTCTGTAGTCTCGAAGTGCATTCACATTGCAGTAACATCAGTGCAGAAGGGGAAAGACAGAAATCCTTTGTACGTCTTGAATTCTTTTCTGAAAATTCCAATTGTCAGTAGTTTCATTGAAAAAAGCAGTGGAAATGATTGTAGTTGTTACATACTTAAAATAGAAATTTGGCTTCAATTTGACGGAAATCAAAATACGTTTTTGTTGTGCAAACAATTATAAAAATTCATGTAATACTAATTAAAATAAATATCTTTCAATGTTGTTATCTTAAGAATTTCTTTTTAAAAATGTTAAGGAAAAGAAACAATCCATAGCAAGCCAAGTGTATAAACATGCACTGCTGTTAGCTTACAGCTGTTGACTTTGCTTTCCTTAGGCAAATTCATTGAAAATTCCTCCGGCACTGGGACTTGAACCCAGGACCTTTGGCTATTGGCGCCAAACCGCCAATGCTCTACCAACTGAGCTAAGCCAGAGTTCAATTCACACCGCCAGATGGAACCTCTCTCGTATGACTAATTACCCTAATGGTAATTGTATTTTCCAGTACCTGGTAGTTGGCAAAATCTCTCAAAAGGGATGTATTTCTATTGGTAAATTAGACTGTTAACATACGAATTATTTCTTAATAATGAAATATTATTATTATTATTACTAATAATACTACTACTACTACTGCTGCTGCTGCTGCTACTGCTACTACTACTACTTGCGCACTGAAGGAAATACTTAACACTCTCCAGATAGCTAAGGTTTGGAATAAGGTTTACAATACGAAGTCAAAATCTCACCAGCTAACACATACAGGGGAAAAACCTTTCAAATGTGATGCTGCGGCAAAACATTTTCTCTAAGACATAATCTCAAAGATCATCTGCTTACACATACAGGAGAAAAAGCAATCACATGCAAGGTCGTTTGGCAGCCCATTGGAGCATTTGTGCCAAGGCCAGAGCCGCATACCTGGCGTGAACACCTCGTGTGGAAGAAAGCAGAGACGTCTACCAGACCCATAAAATTATATCGTAGAAACAAGGTAGCCTATTAATCTTTTGTTTGTTACAAAAACATCAATGTTGGAGAGAAACATCATTGTAGCAAAAACAGCGGTTGTTTTCCATCGATGTAAAAAACAACGATTATCGACATAAAAATAAATTTTGGGGAATTTCCCTGTGGTTTACAGCCTAAAAGATATAAGTGTACCAAATTTCAAGTTTCCAGCTCATCTGGAAGTGGGCAAACATTAATGTCAGTGAGCAAGCCCTTTTTCGGGAGTTATAGGGCTAAAAATTAAAAAAACAAATTTTTTTTCAATTCTCCTGTGGATTACAGCCTAAAAGATATATGTGTTACCGTTAAAGTATGAAATCCGTTATTTTATGGAATACCTAGTTATTCCATGAAATAACTGATCGTGTCCGTTAAAGTGTAAAACTCTATTGTATTTCATGGTTTAACTAGTTATTTCATAGAATAACAATCTGTAGCTCGTTAAAGTGTAAAATAATGTATATCATATATCTCGCTTTTTAGTAGAAGGTACATTTACGTTTCGTTTAACAATATGGAAAGTAGCGGGAAAAAAATCGTTAATTTCGAATTCAAATAGAAATCATTTTTGAAGGACAGCAATAATACCAAAGCATAAAACAACGAGAATACTTTTTCGCCATACTCTCAAAATGTCAACGACAAATACATTTACCTTCCACCCCTACTGCATTTATGAACTATTCCAGGCCATAGGGAGAGAATTTGTTTAGCGTGTTGGCACTAGTTCATTCCGGTTAATTGATTGCTTGCACGTACAGTGCCGGCTGCTGTTCGTCAAATACTGTTCTCACGTATCAGGTATTGAGATATATTTATTTTTTGCTTACGTTAAAGTGCAATTATTTTTAAGACCTTAAATTGCCTTGGAGAATGAATTCTTTAAGTGACAACGAAAAAAAAGCTGCAATGAAAGAAAAGTTTGAATCTTTACTAAATAAGCGTGATGTGAAAGAGAACAGTTCTTTGCTTACCCGTGAAAAATTATGAAGTATCATAGCTGATGTAAAGAAATCTAAAACCTCAGATAAGAAAGTGCCACGTGATTATTGGTTACTTCAACATTACGATGTCCTTGAAGTTCAAGGAGTAGAAAAAGTAATAGTCCCAGTAACAAATGCAACACCAGATGTAATGTTTTATTGCTCAAGTGATTCTTTGTTTGACATTTTGTACGAAACTCATTTATCTATTGGGCACGGTGGTAGAGACCGAATGATAAAAGAACTTAATCGTCGTTACAAAAATATTACGCAAAATGATATTAAGATTTTCCTGAATTTTTGTGAATCTTGTCAACAAAAACGCAAAGCGGGCAGAAAAGGTGTTGTTGTTAAGCCCATGATTTTTTCACATATGAATTCAAGATGTCAGGTTGACCTCATAGATTTTCAATCACAACCTGATGGAAACTATAAATTTATTTTAGTTTATCAGGATCACCTTACAAAGTTTGTGGTTTTAAGACCTCTTCAAACAAAGAGAGCAGAAGAAGTTGCAGGACAGTTGCTTGATAATTATATTCCTGTTGTTTGGAGCCCCATGTATATTGCAGTCGGACAATGGAAGAGAATTTTGTAACAAACTTATTGATGACTTAAAAGTAACTTGGCCAGAGCTTAAGATCGTGCATGGCAAACCAAGACATAGCCAAAGCCAAGGCAGTGTTGAGAGAGCCAATCAGGACATAGAAAATATGTTGACGACTTGGATGCAAGACAACCAGTCAACTTCGTGGAGTAACGGGTTAAAATTTATGCAGTTTATGAAGAACAGAGCGTTCCATTCTGGTATTAAAAGGTCCCCCTACGAGGCTACGTTTGGTTGCGCAGCTAGAGTTGGACTGTCAACAACTGCTATTCCGAAGGAAGCACTTAATTCGTTGGTCGACGAAGATCAATTACAAAATACTTTGACTGCAATGAATGTTTCTTCTCAACCTGATAATGAAAAAGTAGTTGAACAAACAGTATTAAATAATCCCATTACGAAAGTATGTGTTGTCTGTTTAAAAGAATGCAGTGAAGATATAGTTTGCTTCAAATGTATGGAGCCTGTCCATATATCATGTTCGGAAGATTATGTTTCAGAAGGTGAAGTTGAGCAGAAAATCAGCAAATTGTGTTTTAATGAACTTAATGTTCAAAGAGAAAGAGAAAAGTCTAAAAAATGTTTAGAAATTCAAGCGAAAAAGATGAAATTAATGTCGGATAAATCTCATTGTGAAGCCTCTGTGGGGTTTACCGTCCGTATCCCAGTGCCTGAAGTTGACAGAGGAAAAGGTGATGCCAAATCTATTTTAGCTATCATCATAAAAATAACCGAAGAAGGGTTTTTCCAATTGGGCACAAGAAACGGCCGCATAAAATAATTATATTCCCGATCCCAGTTCAGTGTCTGCGAACAAAAATTAATTAAAATCGAAGAAGTACCAGATGTAGAAATATCGCTCCGGTCGGTTGCTACAGCTCAAAGTTTAGGTACTGGTCAGGGATTTAAAAAATGTTCGTGTAAAACCCAGTGTGTCAACAAAAAATGTTTTTGTTTTAGAAATAATGTTCTTTGTAATTCCAAGTGTCATTTCAGTAATCCTTGTTGTAACAAATGATTTTATGGTGCGTTTCCATAAATACCATTTATACGCTGCATAAATTAGATAAATTGCTTCTTTTTCATTTTAATTGTCTATCATTAGTTTATTTATAGAATACCTAGTTATTTCATTTTAGATAAATTGTTTATTTTACACTTTAACTGTCTCTCATTAGTTAATTTATAGAATACCTAGTTATTTCATAGAATAACTAGTTAAAGTGTCAAATTATTAACATATTACACACTTGAACGGCCACGATCAGTTATTTCATGGAATAACTAGGTATTCTATAAAATAACTGCATTATATACTTTAACGGTAACATATGTACCAAATTTCAAGTTTCTAGCTTTTCTGGAAGTGGGCAAACATTAATGTCGGTAAGTTAGTGAGTGAGTCAGCAGTGTGGCTTTATATTATATTGACTTTATTAGTAGTAGTAAAATTATCAATATTATTTCGAATAATTTACTACTGTTATTCAGCTCATATTTCATGCTATATATCCATATTCTATGTTTAAATTATCCAGTAAAAGCAGTATCGTGTTTTAATAAATTTTCAAGTGGCATGAAAATCTTATAATTACGAAAATTACTTTTTTTTTAATTTAATTTTTTGTTTTTATTATGTTCTATTATTATGTTTTTAATTTATTTTTTCCAAATATTGAAAATAACAGATGTAACAGAACAAGACAAAAGTCATGGAAATATCGCCTGTAACAGAAATATTAGAAGTAACTGTAACGGGTGAGAGTAACTGTCACTGGTCAGAGTAACTGTCACTTGTTGTAGTAACTGTAACGGGTGAGAGTAACTGTCACTGGTGAGAGTAACTGTAACGGGTGTAACTCGACATGTTACTCCAATCCAGACCAGTTACATTCGCTCGACACCCACAAATTTTTCAACACAACTAAAAATAATAATAACAATAATAATAAATAATTAAATAAATAAAAATAATAAAGAAATAAAAATATATAAAAAATAAAATCGAAATAAAAACAAAAAAATAAAAGTATTAAAAAAAACCTCAGGAAAAGGAGAGCTGCTGAGAAATTTGGAGAAAGCATACAGAATTCTTAAAAAGTCGTCATATTTCATTTCATACAAATGCAATTAATTAGGAAATTATCAATCTCCGCCATTTCATGCAACTATATAGGCCTAAACGTAAATACATGAATTCTCGCTTCTCGTCGTAATGATCACTCGATGCCGTAATGGGTAAGACGACTGGCTAACATGCTATTGGTCCCGTGTTCGAATCTCCTTAGGTCGAAAATTTAAAGGATAGGAATATGTAGGTAGGGTAAAGGAGAAAAGGAGAGGAAAAAGGGAGGTAAAAAAGTCCGAACATTCAACACTGCTAAGTGCTAGTAGTTCCACCATTCATTCCTAGATGTCTCGACTGGGAGGAGCTTGAGTGTCCTGTTCTTGTTTTTTCCCTCGTTAAAAAAAAATCCCGGGGGAGGACCCCCGGACCCCCATTTTTTTGGATATTCCACACACACACCCAATAATAGCAAACTTTCGTTTGTATCGGCCCCTCCTTTCAGTATTTTCTGGTTTCGCCTTTGGTTGAGACGAAAATAAGATATCCTAGGAGCAGCTTTGGTAACCGTTACTTTTGATTTTTTGTAACAGGTCGTTACCGTTACATACATGTAACAGTTAAAAAGTAACAGTTACAAGAAATATTCCCCATCTCTACGAAAACGAATGTAGAATACAACAGCTGCAATTAGCCATGTTACATGTGAAAAATTGTGAAAATTCCTGAACGATTTGTGTGGTTTATCAGATCAATCGCAAACTTGGTTCGGATTTTAAGTAGTAAACTCAGCTAAAGTGCAGTTGTATGAGGTTATGTGCGTGGATAAGTAAATAATTGTTCTGTCAAGACCTCACATAATGGAGACTGTGACAACATTAATATACGATGAAATAGAAGTAAAACAAGAATACTTCCAATCACAATATGTAAATAACGAACATGCTGTTAAGTGTGAGGATACACCCATAACCTTCAATTTAGTTGAGACACACCGAATTAAAACATAATTTATAGACCCAGATGTTGCAATATTCTCTGAAGTACCAGAGTTAGGGACACAGACGTGCGACCAATTTCCTGAAACAGTGGCGGCTATTCAAGGGAAGTAGGTGAAGTAGCACTTCACCAGTATAATACGTATTTTTAAAGTTTATTTTCCATATCACGAATGTTGGTTTTTACTATAAATGTAGTTCTGTGTTTTTGAATTGCCAGCCACCCCAACACCTGGTGTCAAAGCTAGGAGGCAGTGAGATCCTGCAAGCGTGAAGCCACGGCCGACTTGATGCACTCCGTTGCACGGGTAGTCTGTTCCCCTCAAATGAGAAGGCAAGTAGCAGTTTTCTCGCTTATCCCACATCCACTTGGTGACGAGAACAGACTACCCATGAAGCTGTATCCTTGTCCAGGCGTATTATTCACCAGTAGCCTCACACTGTGAGCTCGGAGAGACAGGTGGTCACGTTTGCACTTGAATACAGGGTTCATAAAGCACATATATTATCCATCACAGCCTTGATGTTAATGCGTTGAACACTACAAATACAATTACACTGTAATTATTCTTCTAATCCCAATCCATTTGCCAGTTTATACTCCGAAGAGAACGTGGATAATGACGTTTCATTCCTACAATGCATATTTTTTCATAGGTAATCATACGACATGGGACATATTAATCACTGCATAGTAATGCCTTGAAGTATGCAGTAACAAGCTGAGGTTTATCAGATAAAATTGCTTCTTTCCGACCCTCGCAAGAACATTAACTTATAAGATAAACAACAGTCATTGGTCAATTGCTAAAGATTATTAGTCAGTTTCAAGTCCGCATCGCATGAATGGAATATTCTGAATATACCGATTAGGAGAAATTAATTACGATAAACAACGATAGATTCGCGGCGGAGAAGCAGGATCGAATATATGTAATGAAACTCATAATTCCGAGTGGGATTTAGGTAGAGTATTCCATGAATAAAATGTATCAGATTTTATAAATAATAACTACATTCTTATCCACATTGTTTAAAATCATATCATCACTGTGCCAGCTGTCAGATCACGACGTAGGCCTACTAAATGAAGAATAAAAAATGTTGCTAGTTACTAATCTGACAAGTGTCTTGTTTAGCGAATATTTAAATTCAGAAAGAACTTCTACTGCAGCTAGAAGAAAAGCAGCCATTCTATGATGATATCACCGACAAGTTTGCAGCCTTAAAGGGCTACCGAAGGATTGTTTTGGTATACAAGACATAGGTGAATTCAGTTATTAACATAAGCATGTGGCATTTTTTTTCTCTTCACCTAATTTTCCGGCCACGAGCCGCCACTGTCCTGAAATATTACCTGAGCAAAATAATGAACCCGTGCGTACTGAATATCATAAAAGTGTTGCATCAGTGATGCGAAAACCAACTCGATACGACGCCTCCCTAGTACTGCTCACAAATAAATTCTTAAGACTGCTTGAGTCATCGCCAGATGGAGTAGTGAACCTGAATAAGGCTTGAAGTTCAGAAAAGACGAATTTATGACATCACAAATGTACTACTGGGAATTGGGATTTTAGAAAAGAAATCAAAGAATAACTTGCAGTGGAGGCGCGGTAAAGTTCGAAATGGATCAAATGTTGATAACCTTCAAAGTGAAGTTTCCAAGCTGGAGGCCAAAGAGAACGAGCTAGATGCACTAATCAGAAATGCAGGAAATGACCTGAGGAGACTGAACGAGGACAAACGCTATGCCCACATCACACACGAGGACCTACGACGCATTCCAGAGTTCAAGCACCAGGCCGTCCTGGCGATCAAAGCACCACTAAAGGTGAAACTGCAAGTGCGACACCCCAACCAATTGTACATGAAGAGCGAAAACGGTGAGATAGAAGTATTGACAAGAAACAGAAGTATCCGTCTGCCCAGAAGAAACAGAAGTATCCGTCTGCCCAGAAGAAACAGAAGTATCCGTCTGCCCAGAAGAAACAGAAGTATCCGTCTGCCCAGAAGAAACAGAAGTATCCGTCTGCCCAGAAGAAACAGAAGCAATCCTCTGCCCAGAAGAAACAGAAGTATCCCAACCCCAGAAGAAACAGAAGGAATCCTCTGCCCAGAAGGAACAGAAGTATTACACCCCCAGAAGAAACAGAACTATACCTCTCCCCAGGAGAAACTAAAGTAATCCTCTGCCCAGAAGAAAAAGAAGTATCCCTCTGCCCAGAAGAAAAAAGTATCCCTCTGCCCAGAAAAAACAGAATCCTCTACCCAGAAGAAACAGAACTATCCCTCTCCCCAGGAGAAACTGAAGTAATCCTCTGCCCAGAAGAAACAGAAGTATTCCTCTACCCAGAAGAAACAGAAGTAGTCCTCTGCCCAGGAGAAACAGAAGTATCCGTCTGCCCAGAAGAAACAGAAGTAATCCTCTGCCCAGAAGAAACTTCTCAAAACAGTTCCTCAGGCGAAGAGCCTTCAACATCAAACGGTCAGCCTTCATATTTTTCTGATGCAAATGAAGGTGCCTACAACCAACAGCAATCTGCATCGAGCTTGATACTGGATCTTGACATGCCATCCACCTCGAATACAAGTAACCAAGTGAATCTGAGCTAGTATGACATGCTTCATTGCATAGTGAAGGCAGAACAAGGGTAGTGAGGATGAGGGGGATTTGTATTTACTGAGCCAGATGACTTTGAGCCCCTGGATAGATGTCGATAAAAGTAGGTCTTGTGATCTCTGATTTGGAAATAAAAAAATTCCGACTAGAAGATAGACAGACCTATTATGCAACACAGTTCAAAATTCAAACAGACTGGTTCCGACCAAAAGGATTCCGAAGCTTCTTCGAAAAGTAAGAACAAGAAAAATCAGCTTATGCTTAATCAAAAATAGTTAAAGAAACAAGAAAAATCAGCGTATGCTTAATGAAAATAGTTCAAGAAACAAGAAAAATCAGCGCATGCTTAGTGAAAAATAGTTCAAGAAAAATCAGCGTATGCTTAATCAAAAATAGTTAAAGAAACAAGAAAAATCAATGCATGCTTAATCAAAAATAGTTAAAGAAACAAGAAAAATCAGCGCATGCTTAGTGAAAAATAGTTCAAATGAAGTCATACAAAGCAAAGAAGGTCTTACATGATATCTGTAACAAAACATTTTCTCTAATAAATTCATTTGCTTTCTCATACAGGAAAATAATAGGGGCAATCTTCTCTAATTATACGTTATTAACTGGAACTTGATATGCCTTGAAACAGGTGCGTATCCAAGATTTTTTTTCGGGAGGGGCTGTGATAAGCCTAACAATATTATCATACGGCTCAGAAGTGGATGACCTAAAAATGCCTGAAAATGACCTATAAATGACCTTAAATTTCAGAAAATATGACAAGAAGAATTGAAAAAAGTCTCAATATTTCTAAATACATATTTTACAAAGTAGTGTAAAAAATAAATGGACAAGATTTAAGTATTTTATATTACTACTTCATTATCATGCTTTCTATTTTATTTATTTAATCTTCCCATAGTTATGGGTTGCCTACACAGACAAAGAGTACCAGAGAAGAAAAACAAAAAGGTAATTGAACATACAACATTGAAAAGAGAAAGAGAATAAAATTAAGGAAAAATTAATACAAAATAGAAAATCATTAACAGTTACGATTAGGATTTATATATGTGATTCCTCAGTATTGAAACAGATCCTCTGAGGGTTGCTAAAGCAACTTCAGTTATAACTGATGGAGGAAGTCCCAATCTCTTGAAGGTGTTCAACATGAAAGTTGTAACAGTTTCTCTTGCTCCTACCATGAGTCCAATGACTTCAAGTTCTTTGAGATTGTATTTATCACGATAGTAAGGGATGGTAGGATTATAGATGTCTTGCTTTTCCTTGTTAACATCTTGCGGCTGTGCCTCATTCACTTCGAAACGCACAGTAGGATCAATTATAAATCCGGATCGTGTGGTTCTTTGAAAAGCAATGATATCAATTCGCCTCGTAGTCCCGGTGGTAGAAAGACCATGCACCTCTTCAAAAGTAGTATAATCAGCATCTTTAAGGGCATTTGCAACAATTGACCGTACTGTATGGTGTCTGATGTTTCGAAGGATCTCGCCATGCGGACAGGAACCCAGAACATGTGCAAGAGTTTCTACCTCGTTGTGGCAACGCCGACAACGGTTGTCCTGAGCTCTACCCGGCACAGCGCGCACTGCAGCAACATTTCCCACCATTTTCAAACAGTCACGCCATTCGCTGCAAGACAGACCAACATGATTCCATATCCACCTGTTTGTAGGCGTGTGCTGTTTAAATAAGATGACACCCTTCCCTTTTTGTGGGTGATTACACCATATATCAAATTCTTTAGTTCTGAGATGGTCTCGAACCTTTTTAGCATTAAGGAAACTGCCGTCTTTATAAAATAGACTGTCGTCTGACTCTACATTAATCTGCTTAAGGCACTGTAAACTTTCATGTTGGAGATTACGAGTTTGCAGAATATAAGAATTCTGAGTCTTATATAGGCATCTCAGTGCATTGCATTGCTGCAATATTACTTCCCATTTTGTTCTGAATATCCCTAATCCTTTATATTTCCTAGGGCTGTAGATCATTGCATCTGGGATATCCATGGGAAGGCTTAGCATTTCCTTCAGCGCACTTCTGATTAGTCTGTCTGCATCGTCCAGGAATTTTTTTGGGATCAGCTCAGGAGGAGTAGTCTGAAACTTATAAATTAGGGAAGGACAGACAGAAGAATTCAGGATGTGATATTTTTGATCTGCATGCAGGAATGGTGAAGATGCTAGATTGTCCAGTTTATTATTTAGATCATTTAACGTAGAACTACAATTGAATACAATGGAATCCGAAAAATTAACTCCGAGGTATCGGATAGATTCATTTTTACTGATGGAGTGTATCTCAAAATCAGGATATATAGAAAGGTTTCTTTCAATGAGACGGCCTTTGTCAATATTAATGACAACAGACTTTGTTGGATTTAGCTTCAATCCAATTTCTGAGAATCTCTTGATAGCCAACTTAGCGAGTTCAGTTGCAGAAGCTTCATCGTTACCAATAAGCACAGTATCATCCGCAAATCCTAGTACAGTCATGGGAGTTAATCCAGCAACAAGTTCAAAACCAAATTTTGATGCAATAGTTGGTTCACACAACTCATTCAAAATGTGATCGGTAGCCAGGTTGTACAAGGCAGGTGATAATGGAGAACCTTGCATAACACCTTTTCGCAGTTGAATAATTTTAGTTCTTTTATTATTTGATTGAATTTGTGTAGTGTTTGCTTCTTGTAAAGCTCCAATGAGATTAACCAGTTGCGAAGGAGCTGGGGAATTCAATAACGTAGCCCTGAGGTGATTATGGCCAATGTTGTCAAAGGCTTTAGCTATATCAAGGAAAACGATTGTTACTTTAGTCTCTTTAGTTTTTGCTGAGTGAAGAATAGATTGAAGGATGTTTGTATTTATTAGTGTTCCAGGATATTTAGAAAAACCAGCCTGGAAGTCATTAAAAGAAATATATTGGCGCAATCTGCTATCAAGTATGCGATCAATCACTCGACGAACAACAGAACAGATTGTTATTGGACGCCAACTAGAAATGTCCATACCATCACCAGGTTTAGGTACTAGAACTGTTCTCGCTTCTTGTAGACAGGGTGGAATTATTCCGGATTTCAGCATTATTGTGGTTATTAAGCTAATCACTTCGTATGCGAGATCATCCTTTATAGCTCTAACTAAGACATGGTCAGGACCTGGTGAAGTGTCCACTGCAATGCCGTTAACTGCGGAAGCGACCTCTTGCCTTGTCACCATAGGATCAAATGTATCATTGTTCATTTGCCTTTCGACCTCATTAGTATTGTTTGGATACTCAGGTAAAACACAATCATTAGGACTGGAAAAGAGGTTAGTGAAATGATCAGAAATAGTATCAATATCGATGTATCACTTTTGTCGTTCAAGACTGATCTGATTGCTTTTCTTCGTTGGTTGTAGTACTGAAATTGTATTAATTTATATTGAAATTTACTACGTCTTCTTTCCCTTTCTCGTTTCGTTGCTCTTTGAGGATTAGATGAATTGGAATAGCTTTTCTGAATTCCAGAATTTTTCTTGTTTTTCCTTGCTTCTATATATCTCTTAGCAGGGTGTTTAGGGCCAGGTAGAAGATCTATTGAATCAGCTAAGAACAAAGTGAAATCTTTGACAGCATTAAAAAATTCGTACGTTTACTATGTATGAATGTCCCAAAAAAGAGATCGCTTTGTCTGTAATGTTTGAAAAGTTCATTCTGAAGACAAAATAGGGAAAATACAACGGAAGAATGAAAATTTCCTAAAGTGGACTAGTAAAGAATAAAATGCCGAAAAATGCTAAATAAAGTATACTACTTTTGTTCATTTTGAGGCGAGACGAATTTATACTACACCCTGCATTGTATGTGATGTCTCAGAGAAAATGATGACATTTCATGAACTTTCGAGCCAGGCTGAATTTTCTACAATTGCAATTAAACTGCCTACAATCTAAGAAATTAAAGTCCATATTAGCATGACTTAACGTTTCGGGGGGCTGCAGCCCCCTCAGCCCCCCTCTGAATACGCCCCTGGGTGATATGAATAGGGCCCGGAAGGTTAGCGGTGCACAGGGTATAGCAAGCTGTCCACACTTACTCAAAAAACTCTTGCTACTAAACTAATAATTTTTTGTTGATGCAGATATAGTAGAATATATCGCAGGAGAAATGAATCAAGTTATTTATTTCTTTAGAAGTCTCTCTCCCAGTCTTTCTATTTAAAATTCATAGCATTATAGGCCTACTTATACTCGAAGACACACTTCTGACATACGTTAGCCTACCCATGCAGGCGAGTTGTTGGCAAACACTAGGAAATGTGATACATAGACCTGGGATTTTAGGCTCTAAAAAAATTAGTTTTAGACACCTAAAATAGGCTTTTAAAACAAGTAAATAGGCTTTTAAAAGAGAAAATACGCACTTAAAATAAGCTTTTAAAAGTCCGCCGCAATGGGTGCATAGGTAGGATACTTGCCTTCTACCCTGGTGGTTAGGGTTCGATTCCCGGCCGGGTAATGGGTTTTTCACTAACGAAAAATCCCCAGATTCAGGACTGGACACCACCCAGGAAAATTATAGGCTATATTAAAAAGCCTTAAATGAAAGTGGTGACTACTAGAATAGGGTATAGGGTATTCACAGTAGATCTATTAAGGTCACAGTGTTGAGAAGCCGAAGGGCTTACACTATCCCTCATTAATCTAATCTGATCTAAGCTTTATAAATGTCTAAATAGACAGAAAATAGACTTTAAAATACTACAATATGTTCTTCAACTGTAATGTGACCTTTTTTTACTGTAAAAAACGTGGTGTACCCATTCTTAACAGAAGTAGCCTAATTGCAAAATTAAGACAGAATTAAAAATACATTTATCAAAAACAGTTTTGTATTATATGAAAAATTGACACAGTATGTCCCTTCTTACTATATACCTGCTACTTATTGTTTTGAACAAATCCTCCCCCGTCAGTCAGCATTCCTTTGGCGACAATTGTTTGAGAAAATCAAGTTTCTGTGAAAAACCCACCCTCTGATGTTCTGCTCTTCATTCAGAGATAAATGATTGTAAAAGTTACAGAAGTTGGATTTTATTTTAAATGTACAAAATAGGCATTTTAGGGCACTATAAAACTCTGTAAATACAAGTGATATATCATGAAATGTCAACATATTTAAAAAATTTCATGTTATTTCATAAGGAACAAAATAGGCATTTGCCTTAAAATCCCAGGTCTAATAATAATACAGGATGATTTAGAATACAACATAATGCTACAGGGTGTTATGAATAGGCCCCGGCTACACTTGTATACGTATAAAAACATGACTAAACATCTTGCTGTGTCACTCAGTTTCCGAGGCAGACTCTTAACAGCCAGTCCACTATTGTCTCTGAGTAGCCCCACTTCTGAGTACAATAGGTTAAGTGCTGTGAATCTCTATCTGGTATTAATGTAACGTCCATGTTATCATTAGACTTCGGATTTTAGGTAAAAACCTATTTTAATCCTTAAGTGATATAGGCTATAGACGAAAACTTGTATATGCATGTTTCATAAGTGACTATGCCTAAAACTGATGCTTTTATAGGACCTAAAACAGCCTATTTTTACGTTAGAGCCTAATATTGGCATTTTGCTTGTTTTTCCTCTAAAGTTCAAAATAATTTATTTTTTGTTATAAATTTTAGCATTTATTTTCAGTTCGTACTAAATTTTTTAGCTCAGAATGTGCGGTACATGACACATTTGTGACTTGGTTAAATAGTAAGGAATGTTTCATCTTCAGTAGAAAAGTTCCTTGGAATTCCCAACAAAATGTAGCGTTTTTCTCCCGACTACCACATTCAGTAACAAAAAAAAAAAGTTCTCTGAATCACTGAGGGCGAGGGATACAAGGGGTTGAATATGCACTGTTTTGCACATTGTTTTGATGTTGTTTTGCACATTGTTTTGATATTGTTTTGCACTAAAAAATCTAGAAAAAGTAGGCCTACTAGTTGTTTATTTTGAAGCCAATTACGGACAAGAATGGTAAGGAATTGATTAATGTTGTTTACAGGTCTAATAATTCATGAACGTTGCTTTCTAAAATTATATAGTAGGTTCTATATGAAACTTATGGTAGTAATGTAGGCCCTATGTAATTCTGTGTACCATAGGCCTATATATGTGTTTTATCATGATTATTGATTAATGGCGACTTCAATAAATATAATATTCTGCATTGCAATTGAGATATTTCAGAAAATTGACAACTTAACGATTTTATAAGAACCTATTTTACGATTTGTAGAACCTATTCTCCAATTTTTAGAGCCTATTTTAGGTACCTAAAACAGCATTTTTAGCGACCTAAAAGTCCGAAGTCTAGTCATAAAATACACATCTTGAATTTGAACTCGCTGCTACAATTGACTTTGAGGGCTACCTCCATGCCTTCCTGTACTCCTAGAGTCTTCACTTTGATTGGTTCCACTGTCCTGTTTCCATTCATCTCCCTGTAAAGCAACATACGTTAACAACCTTAGTTGTTTGGTTGATCGCTAGGCAAGTTCTACACAAGCCACGCTAAACTCATTACTAGGGGTCGGATTTCTATGACCTAAAAATAGGATATGTGCATGCATTTATGACCTTAAAAATCACTAAAGACTAAAGGGTAACCAACTGTGGTTTCAGTCACCTGAAATATACCCTTTTAGTTAAAAATGTTTGTATGTGATTATTAAATAGACTCATTTGATAAAAATTCATTACTTACTTACTCAATGCCAATAGACAATTCCTAAGCGAGCTAAAGGAATATTATCCATTTTATGGAACCCGAAGGTTCATTGTCGTGCTTAAACAAGCCTGCCATTCAACCCTGTTTTGTGCTAACTCCATCCAACCATCCACTGCAAATCCTACTTCCCTTAAATCTATCCAACTTAATATTATCCCACCTACGTCTAGGTCTTCCAAGTGGTCTTTTCCCTTCAGGTCTCCCAGTCAATCCTTTTGAGATACAGTACGTCTTTCTTCCCATTTCATCCTATGTGATTTAATTACCCTTACTACATCCGGTGAAGAGTACAGGACATTAAGTCATCGTTATGCAGTTTTATCCAGTCCCCATTTTCATCTCTGTTAGGCCCAAATTTAAACACATGTAAGTGAAAGAATTTTTATTTTTTGTTGTTTTAAGATAAAGAGCCTATGTTAGATTTTTTGGGTCCACCGCCATGGGTGTATAGGTAACATACTTGCCTTCCACCATGGCGGTCCGAGTTTGATTCCCAGCCGGGTAGTGGGATTTTCAGTTACAAGAAATCACCGACATCACCCAGGATTATAATAATAATAATAATAATAATAATAATAATAATAATAATAATAATAATAATAATAATAATAATAATAATAATAATAATAATAATAATAATAATAAATCTCATCAATTCAGGGGTGAGGTCTCTACTTACCCCTGAAGTTCCATGACCGTGTCCTCAGTGACTCGAGGGTAACAGATGGTAACTGCAGGGAAAGGTATCTCCTCTATTTTGGTGGGTTTTGGGTTCATAGTAACCAGTACCGGGTTCTTTTCCCAGGTTTCGTACAGATTATAATATCTTATCTTATCTCTGAACGCTGCAGCCCAGAAACACCTGTAAACAAAGTCTTTATAAATATTATGACTAGACTTCGGATTTTAGGTAAACACCTATTTTAATCCTGGGTTCAGGACTAGGTCTTGTGTTGTGTCCTTTCATTCCCATCCCGCGAGAGGCAATGGCAAATCTCCGCGGTATCACCCTTGCCTGAATCATCTCGGACAAGTCGTGGACATCACCCCATGGCTTTGTCCCGGGTCTGGACCTGCCTTCGGGCAGAACACTCATCATCATCATCAAGTGATATATGGACGAAAACTTGTATATGCATTAATAATGAGATGGATAGTACACTGACTTCACTAAAATTGCCACTAACCTGGACTACAGTTCCTTTAGGCATCCCTAAACATCCTCAGCTAGATTCCATCTAGGTTAGTGGCAATTTATTAATTCTAATTAATAAATACTTCACTGTGTAAACTTCCTGATAATTAGGATTGTATATGCATGTTTCATAAGTGAGTATGCCTAAAACTGATACTTTTATAGGACCTAAATCAGCCTATTTTTATGTTAGAGCCTAATATTGCCTTTTTGCTTGTTTTTCCTCTAAAGTTCAAAATAAGTTAGTTTTTGTTATAAATTCTAGCATTTATTTTCAGTTCGTACTAAATTTTTAGCTCGGAATGTGCAGTACATGACACATTTATGACGTGGTAAAATAGTAAAGAATGCTTTGTCTTCAGTAGAAAAATTCCTTGGAATTCCCAAGAAAATGTACAGTTTTTCTCCTGACTCCCACATCCAGTAAAAAAAATAGTAGTTCTCTGAATCACTGAGGGATGCTAGAGGTTGAATATGCTAGCGTGCGTGGCTTCTGGGCGGAGGGACGTTTTCACTGTTATGGTAGTAATACAAGCCCTAGTAATAGGTCTATATAATTCTGTGTACCATAGGCCTATAACTGTTTTATCATCATTATTGATTAATTATTGGTGACTTCAATAAATATAATATTCTGCATTGCAATTGAGACATCTCAGAAAATTGGCAACTTAACGATTTTATAAGAGATTATTTTATGATTTTTAGAACCTATTTTACAATTTTTAGAGCCTATTTTAGGTACCTAAAACAGCATTTTAGCGACCTAAACGTCCCAAGTCTAATTATGCCTATCTAGCTCATACATCTTTCGATTTGGACCAATAACATATAAGAATGAGTCTGAAAACAGCCAATCACAGACCTGATTCAGTCTCGATCAAAATTTGCTTTATCACCTCCTGTAAAAGTGATCAAGATAAGTCCTTTTTTCTTTATATTTTAATCAGGTAGGAGATTCTACAGGTGGCGACTTATGCATATGTCACCATTGTTGTGGTATGTTAAGATTTACTCTGGAAGTGAAATCAATTTTACACTTACCGGTAGGCCTACATCTGTTCTGGAATCAGCATTAAACAAAAATCAAATCGGGAGGTCCCAGGTTTAAATCCCGTGACCGGCCAATTTGACATGGTTTTTTTCATGGTTTCCCCAGTCGTAAAGGCAAATGCCGAATTGGATATTTACATACCATGAATCATCCTCACCAGTTCGTCTTGTATCACATCCATTTAAATTAATATCAGTTGAAATTCACTCCATTAAATACACCGACAATAGAAACAACTGACAAGCAATAGTTCAATGGCCTACCCTACTGTACAGACACAGATCCCTAACTCCTGATATGGCCTTGGAGCTAAAAGGAGTATAAACACAGCTGAATTGAAAACATCAAATCATTTTATTGGGATGGGAAAAGTAATGAATGTTCAAAATTTTCACATTTCTACCATGTTGTCTATTTTGGTTTGGATATACAGTTGGTATATACAACATGTTTCTCTAATTCCAGATATTGCCGGAGTCATCATGGAGCGGCCTACCCAGCGTTGATGTCGAGTTTTACTTTTTCGGTGTTTATCGGTGTATAAAAATTACATGTGTACAGACTTTACTATATCAAGAAATATGAAGACTAGAAGATAGTGTTTTTATTTAGTGTTTGTGACATCAAGAAAATAGACTTTACTAAATCAAGAACATGCTGAGGAAGACAACACTTAGATTCAGACCTTCACTTCATAATTCTGTGCTCTGGCGTGGAATTCTGAAGCGAGGTCTGTGTATGCTCCATTTCTAATACTGCTGGACACCTCAAGGTATTAACGAAAGCAGTGCTTAGAAAGGAGCAGAAATAGGGGCCTCTTTTTAGAGGTGAAGAGCGGTCTTGGTGCAAACCGAGGCCACCCTACACCAGAAGACCAGCGATTCTCTCATCAATAACAGGTAAAGAATATTATTTATACAAAGTGTGATTTGATGATCATGATCTAATGCAGCGTTTCTCAACCTATGGTCCGCAGACCACTGGTGGTCCACGAAGATGGTGCAGATGGTCCGCAGACATAATTAAAAAATATCATAAAGTAAGTAAAGAAGTAAAAATTTTTCATATAAAATGGACACTAGATGCCAAAGTTTTAAAAATATCATAAAATACAGGTCATATTGCAAGTTTCCATACTTATGCAGTTACGAACCACAGTTTCAAACCCCTGATGCACTGACGTCTATAGTTCCCTCTTTCATTCAAAACCCCGAAAAATAAGACTTTGTCGGAATTTGTTATTAGAGGCGCTCTCTTAACAAGGGTTTTATTGTTGGAGGTGCCGGAGTGCTGATACCGGTAAACCTATGTGATGTTAGGCCTATAATTCCTAATTATATTAATAAACTAGCATGTGCCCGCGGCTTCGCCCGCGATAATTATTTCAAAAATAAAAAGTTAAGAGCATAATAGTTACAACATTATATTTATTAACACCTAAACCACGTGGACTACTTACCACGATTAGATAGCGTCGCCGGGCAAAAGCGATCTCAGATTCGAGTTCCTTGGCCCAGAAAACCCCTGTACAGTGAGTTTCGTCCAAATCGAACAATGTTTGACCATATTTAGGCCTATATTGATTATCCCTCTTCCGTGTAGGTTGAAAATTTCATATGCCTTCGGGCCTTGATATTCTAAACAAATGAATCGTCCAGGATGGACTTACAAAATCAAGCGATCGCCCGCGATAATTATTTCAAGAATTAAAAATTAAGAGCATAATAGTTAAATCATTATTTTATTAACACCTAAATCACGTGAATTACATACCACGATTAGATATCGTTGCCTGGTAAAAGCTGTCTCAGATTCGAGTTCCTTGGCCCAGAAAATCCCTGTAGGCCTATAGTGAGTTTCGTCCAAATCGAACGATGTTTAACCATATTTAGGTCTATGTTGATTATCCCTCTTCCGTGTAGGTTGAAAATTTCATATGTCTACGGGCCTTGACATTCTAAACAAATGAATCGACCAGCGTGGGCTTACAACATTCAAGCGATCGCGATGCTTTTATTTCCACGGTATGACAGAAATAGCCAAAGCCAACTGCAATTGATTTGACATTGAAATGTATTACTGAAATCTGATGCTTCGACAGCGCTAAAATCACGTTTTCTGCCAGTTTTTTACTCATAACTCGCGAACGAAAGCTAAAATTAAAAATTCGGCTTCGAGGTGCATTCCCCCACCTTTCAGTCCATCTATCTTTAAATTTTCAGATCTTTGCGTTCAGTAGATTTCGATGGGCATCGTGGACAGACAGACAAACAGCATGTGCCCGCGGCTTCCCCCGCGATAATTATTTCAAATTATAATTATTAACACCTAAATCACGTGGAGTGCATTCCACGATTAGGTAGCGTCCCCTGGTAAAAGGGACCTCAGATTCGAGTTCCTTGGCCCAGAAAACCCCTGTATATTGAGTTTCGTTCAAATCGAACAATGTTTGGCCATATTTAGGGTTGATTATCCTTCTTCCGTGTAGGTTGAAAATGTCATATGTCTGTGGGCCTTGACACTCTAAACAAATGAATCGTCTAGGATGGACTTACAAAATCAAGCGATCGCGTTGCTTTTATTTTCAAGGTAGGCTATGAGGTATGTTGACAAAAATAGCCAAAGCCATCTGTAAGTTATTTGATATTGAAATTTATTACTGAAACTGATGCTTCTAAAACGCAAAAAAATGCACGTTTTCTGCCAGTTTTTCACTCATAACTCACGAACGGAGGCGAAAATTAAAATTCCGGCTTCGAGGTGCACATTCCGACCCTTTAGTCCGCCTACTTATAACATTTCAGATCTCTGCGTTGAGTAGATTTCGCTGGGCATCGCGGACAGACAGACGGAAGACAGACGGAAGACAGACGGAAGACAGACAGACGGAGGACAGACACTTCCTTTTATTAATATAGATTGGTAATGAATATTAAAATCTGTTCAAAATATAATTTTACTGTCAATAGTTTACTTCCAATTCAATAACTGTGTTTTCGTCGAATTAAAAAATGTATTTAGATTTATTTCATTGTAATGACTAGACTTCGGACTTTTAGGTTGCTAAAAATGCTGTTTTAGGTACCTAAAAAGGCTCTAAAAATTGGAAAATAAGTTCTTAAAATCGTAAAATAGTCTCTTATAAAATCGTTAAGTCCAATTATCTGAAATATCTCAATTGCAATGCAGAATATTATATTTTTTGAAGTTGCCATTTATCAATAATCATGACAAAACATAGATATAGGCCTATGATACACAGAATTACATAGACCTATTACTATCGCCTGTATTACTACCATAACAGTGAAAACCTAATCCCTGCGAGCAGAAGCTACACACGCTAGCATATTCAACCCCTTGCATCCCTCAGTGATTCAGAGAACTACTTTTATATATATACTGGATATGGGAGTCTGGAGAAAATCTAATTTTCTTGGGAATTCCAGGTAATTTTTCTACTGAAGACGAAACATTCCTTACAATTTAACCACGTCACAAATGTGTCAAGTATTTCACATTCCGAGCTAAAAATTGAGTACCAACTGGAAATAAATGTTAGAATTTATAACAAAAAATAACTTATTTTGAATTTTAGAGGAAAAACTAGCAAAAAGTTAATATTAGGCTCTAACGTAAAAATAGGCTGTTTTAGGTCCTATAAAACTATCAGTTTTAGGCATAGTCACTTATGAAACATGCATATACAAGTTTTCGTCCATATATCGCTTAAGGATTAAAATAAGTTTTTACCTAAAATCCGAAGTCTAGTAATGACCTATGATTAATATCTCAAATATTAAGAATATAGGCCTACATATAGCCTACTTTTAAAAATGGGATGTAAAAATTAGGGATATTTTAGAGGTCCTCGGGTTCAAAAAGGTTGAGAAGCGCTGATCTAATGAAAACTCTTTTAATTCTAAGCTCATTATAGCCTCCGAGTGATTAGGCTTGTGATAGGTGCTAGAGGTGCATTAAAACAAACATTTGTAGTAAGAGAAAGTTGTGAGATGGCCTCACCTGATGAAAATGTGACTGTTTTTGTCTCCGACATATCTGAGCCCGTGCAGCGTCGTCTTGTTGCAGAATTTCCTGAACAGCTTGCACATCTTCCACCTTCTCTTCTTCTTCTTCTTCTTCTTCTTCTTCTTCTTCTTCTTCTTCTTCTTCTTCTTCTTCTTCTTCTTCTTCTGCTTCTTCCCACTTTTCTGTTTGCACATCGACTCTGAAAGACGGATACATTCACATGATTTTCTCTACCCTAAACAAAGTGATTTTTTCTAGATTTTTTGAATCTAGCGAAAATCACCGCAGTAGGAGTAAATCGAGAGCTAACCCAAACTTGCGTTACGGACAAAATCATCATGAAATTATACACACAAAATCGTCACGAAATTAGTGAGGCTGTGAAGGAACGGACTACACAGAAAAGTCAACTCAATGATTAGGCTTATCCAAAATTTAAAAAAATTCAAAAATCCAAAATTAAAAAATCTAAAAATCCAAAAGTAAATAAAATAAAAGATAAATTTAAAAAATTACGGGAATGCGTGGAGAAATGTATCGGGCATTGAGTGGGGGGGCTATTGTTGTTTAGAGTTAGTGGCGTGGTGAGCCTTTCACCATTATAAAAAATCCAATATTTAAAAAATCAAAGAATCCAGAATTTAAAAAATCCAAAATTTAAAAAATCCACAAATCAAGATTTAAAAATAAAAAATACAAAATTAAAAATCCAAATCCAAAATTTAAATAATCTAAAATTAAAAAATCAAAATCAAACATTAAAAAATCGAAAATCCAAAATAAAAAAAATAAAAAAAATCAAATATCCCAAATATAAAAATCCAAAATTCAAAAATTAAAGGATCAAAAAGAAATTAAAAAAATCCACAATTAAATAGTTCAAGCACCCAATATTAAAAAAAAGTCTAGCCAAAATTCGAAAAAATCCAATAATCCAGAATCGAAAAAATTCAAAATTTAAAACAAGTTTCACTTCTGTCGCGTGGCGTTCCATGCACACTTTTTTTAAAATTATTAATAGGCCTAAAATAAATATATTGATAGGGTATTGGTATGTAGATACCAATAGATATTTAATATGTGTAATTTTGTCATTGTATGTACAGATGTATGGCTGGTATTAATTGCAACACTGCCACCGGGTTGTTGACCCACTTGCAGTGTAACAAAATAAATAAATAAATAAATAAATAAATAAATAATCCTAAATCATGTATTATTTTCTGTGGCCATGGGGGGGGGCACGCGATAGTTGAGATGACCCCAGACATAAGGAATTAGGAAACTATGAACTAGAAACATATTGTGAAAAGGATTTAATAAGGAATTTCCCAAGTATTGATCTGTTTCTGCCATTCAAAAGGAAGTCACGTTATCTGCTGAGCTTTAGAAGCTGGAGCTCAAGACAACAAAGATGGCGTTCCGAGTCTCATGTAGGTAATGTTGTTCCCCACTAGATGGGAGGGTGGTAGGTTTTTAAAATTAAACTCATTTTATCGGTTTTTCATTCGTTTTTATCACGGAACAGACGGTAGAAAAGCACATAGCATTCATAATATTGTTCACAACACAACTATATCAGCAGATGTGAAAATATGTAATTGAAAAGTGATTTAGATGTTTAAATGTTTTATTTCTATGAACACTTTTTGAATGCTGTTGTGGTATACTCGTATCTTGGACAAGTTTGTTCACCGGATGTTAATGGATACAAAACATTAAACCAATTTTTGGAGTTGATCTACTGGTAATGCCATGGATCAACACTATAATTCTTTTCAGTAGTATTCACTTCTCTATGATGGAGTGGTGTTACAAGTAAACATGTAGTGAAATATCTTGTCAAACATAATAAGACAAGTTTTTTAATTTCCTAAAGTAATTAGTTAAAAAACGTTATAGCCTACCAGGAAATGCTGGAGACACTTCAAATATCGGGAGTCTGTGACTTAGACAATTTATAGTTTTATACGTGTGACAGAAAGATTGTTTATAAAAAATTATATGTTCATCTAATTTAAAAAGACTCAAGCATTTAAAATTATATATTACATGGAAATGGTAAAATATTGTACCTATTGAAATATTGTTTACAAGTTTCTCTACCACTAAGATTAAAGATAATTCTTAAAACTCTTTTTCTGAGCAATAAAAATCCTGTTAAAATTAACATAATTGCCCCATAAAAACATAGCATAATTTAAATAAGAGAAAACTTATGCATAATACACATCTATCAGAGATTTAATACTACGACATATGATGTAAAAACAGAACACGTTAAAAGTTACATTTATGCGGATGACATGGTCTTAGTTTCTCCAAAAAAAAAAAAAAAAGAAAACCTCCAGGAAGCTTTGCAGAATTTAACAGGATGGGCGAAAGAAAATGACCTCGCGACTATGGTGTTCAAAAAAGGAGGAAGACAGCTTCAGTTTGAACAAAGTAAAACTTGGTTCAGTGACAGCCTTCAAATACCTTGGAGTCAGGCCCGACGAGAGGGAGGGGCAGCCGGGGGCCCTGCCAACCAGGTTTTATTTTTTGCTTTCTAAATTTACTCTAAAATAAAATTGGTTAAATGTCAATAAATAGCTTAAGTTATGTTTTATGTGTTTATTTTATCTGCATTGCCCTGTCGTATAACGGTGACAGGTATCAGTTAATCTGAAACGGATTATTCTTGAGGAAAAATTGGTATTTTTTAAAAGTAGAAGCACAAATCCTTTTGGACTCAACAGTAGGCCTCACTAACTTTCGGCATTTAAAATAATAATTTTCAAAAGATTAAACTGGTAAATACAGATAAAATTGTTCCTAATTAGGATATTTCAATGTATTTTTCCGTTTCGTGCCCGATTTGCTCCAAAATCAATAGGCTTCGTTCCATGGGCGTTATAAATGGTGTACTAAGTTTTATGAAAATCCGACAAAGCATCTTTGAGTTATCGCGCTTACAGACACACGGACAGACAGACAGTCAGACATGCTATCTACCAGACAGTCTCATAAAGTACCGGTACCAATCTGGTACTTAATAATTATGTAATATCATTACATAATATTTTTGTTGCATACATTATAAAGGGCGAGTTGGGTGTGAATTTAATATTTGATGGGGGCCCGGGAAAATTTTTCCAAAGATCCCAAATATAAAAAATCCAAAATTCCAAAATTAAAAAAATTAAAGGATCAAAAATAAAATCAAAAAATCCAAAATTATAAAGTCCAAACACCCTATACGTCTAACCAAAATTGAAAAAATCCAATAATTCAGAACTGAAAAAAAAATTGTAACAAGTTTCACTTCTGTCGCGTGGCGTTCCATGCACACTTTTTTAAAATCACAATTTCTGTATTTAAGCGATGCTCTTCTTTTCCCAGTTGTATATTAACATTCCAAGGCCATCTGCAATTAATTTCACAATTGAAAAGTATTAGCGAAATCTGATGCATCGATAGTGCTAAAAATCAACCAGTTTTTCTAAAAACTCATGAAACAAAAGGAATTAAAAATCCAGCTTTCATTGCACACAAACCCACTCACACTTTTTAAATAGACTATAATATCACACAGAACTAAGTCAAACTGTTTAATTCACATTATACAGGGTGTTAATGAATAGCACCGAAATATTTTATCTGTATATAGAGGGGACATAGACAAGTAACTTTTATTAGGAAATTTTTGCTCTATGGATTCAATTTTTCCTGTTACAGCATAAAATCTCCCAGGGCATGGCCGCCACTGACTTCTAACATTAGAAAAAATTCAAAACAAAGGAACTTCGTTGTTAACACTGTAGTCAGTAGTTGGGAAGAAAAAAAACTAATGCAGTGGCGACCAGTCATGTGAATAGTCTGTAAATTTTGCTGATTATGGAAACACTAAATTATGAAAAAGCTGTTGATGAATGATTTAGGTTTTTATCGGTCACTAAGAAGTTATGATGTCAATTTAATCAAAATTTTAACTATATTTGGCTTAATTATTGACTTATGAGCACCAAATTGTAATGACTTTAATGCCCTGTAGCATAGACATTTGACGTCATAGAGCAAAAATCTTCTAATAAAAGTTGCTTGTCTAAGTCCCCTCTATATACAGGTAAAATATTTCGGTGTTATTTTTTATTTATTTTTATTTATTTAACACCCTGTATACCTCAAAATCGTCCCTACCTGGTTTTTTTTTTGTTTAAATCCTGCTTCTTACTGCATATCGTATGCTATTTCTGCTCATTACTATGAAAGTCACGATTACTTTGTTTGTTGAGTTTGTAGCATTTCTTCCCACGGACCTGGAATTATTTCTACCATTATATTCAAAACAAAAACTCTATAGGGGACATATTACAGAAGAAAAATTCCTACTGACACTGGGATTTAAACCCAGGACCTTTGGCTATCCATGCCACACCAACTGAGCTAAGTCAGAGTTCACTTCACAGCGCCAGATGGAACCTCTCTCCTATGACTGATTGCCCTTAATGGTCTACCTCACTGAGAGACAAGTTATGTCATATGGAGTACTGGAGAGAGGTTCCATCTGGTGCTGTGAAGTGAACTCTGGCTTAGCTCAGTTCGTAGAGCAGTGGTACAGATAGCCAAAGGTCCTGGGTTTAAATCCCAGTGTAAGAGGAATTTTTCTCCTTTTTTTTTTTCTCATGTAATGTCCAACAGGGACAATAATCTGGGGTTCAAAATGCATACATAAGTTATATATATAAATATATATATATATATATATATATCCATCTATAGGGAAAGCCATGTATTATACTCAGGTTCGAGCAAAGCCTCTTATGATTCAGGAATAGCACGATTAGAAAATTAGTTGGATTTGGTAACACTGGCAATAAATCATGATGTTCATTTTTTTGACCGTACCATATGATTTTAAGGTCTTCTTAATTTATCGTAGAGTTTTATAAGGAATGACAGAAAAAACGTTGTACGCGAATTCTAGAAAGTCTCGCCTTGAAAGTTATTTGGATACAGTACACTTTTATTGAGGCATTGTGCTACAAATCGGAAAGTCACAGGTTCGATCCACCGTTGATGTCATTTTGGATTTTTTCCAATAATTATGGCTTAATACTTTTGTAGCACTATGGTCCTGGGGTTGACTCAGCCTATAATCGAAATGAGTACCAGGAGCGATCCTGGAATTAAATGAGGTCAATGAGTAAGGCTGACAACCTTACCATTTCCAAGTATGGTCCCTAGAAATCTGAGTGTCTCTACGACATGTAATTAGAACACTTTTTGAAGTGAAACTTCTTTAGCCGCGGTAGGGGTAAATCGAGAGCTTGTGTAACGCTAAAAAACCGTCACGAAATTACTGAGGTGTGACGGATCGGACTGTACAGAAAACAATCAACTCAATGGTTAGGAGTAATCAACTGCTATACGATTTAAAGGACAAAATAAAGTATTCAAAAGGGAAAAAAATCCAAAATTTAAAAACAAGAACATTCAAAATAAATAATTGGAAATATCTAAAAATCCAAAAAAAATAAAAACCAAAATACAAAATTAAGAATCCAAAAAATAAAAAATTCAAAGAATCAAAATTTAAAAAATCCAAAACTCCAAAATTTAAAAAGTCCAAAAACCCAATATTAAAAAGTCCAACAATCCAGAAATTAAAACAAGTTTCACTTCTTTTGCGTGGCCTTCCACGCACAAATTTTTTTTTAAATCTTATTATGGTAACGCTGGCAACAGGCCATGATGTTCTTCCTTTTGACAATTTATTCGATTCCAAGGCCACCTTGTTTGCAGCATTATGGAGTAATTAAAATTCATTGGAACGAAGGGAAACCTACCTGGGAGATCTAGTACGATGTTGATGTGTAGGCCTACTTTCTTTCCTGGCTCTGCAGATGGCAGGACTGGGCTATTCCTGGCGCTTCTCTTGAATATCTTCGCAATGTCGAAGTAAGACATGCTCAACTGGACATACAATAACACTTCTGTTTATTTCTTAACCCTTCTGCTACCAATGGAAGTAGAAATGAATGGTTTCTACACCTCACATCTGGGTCTGTTTTTCTTTTTTTTACGAAAAAAGAGCAATTTCACGTTAACATATATTTCAAAACCTGCTGAATCACTTTTTCCTGTGGGAATATTATAGAAAAAATACAGTTGTATATTTTAGAAAGAATGTATCAAATGCAATTCAGTTATCATGACAACATATTGTTTTACAGTGTTCATTTACGGCTTTGGAAGTTGCAATACAGTTAGCTTTGACGAATAACGCTACCCACATATCCCTTCACATATGCTTATCAAACTAGACCTTTGTTAAGCCCTGTTTAATGAATCGATCTGGGGCTTAACACGGAAATCGATTTAAGAAATAACTTACGATATTTTCTGCATATCATAATTGCAATTATCACTGATTAAACAAAAGCATTCTGGCTCTTCGTTACATCAATTTACCTTTATTATTATTATTATTATTATTATTATTATTATTATTATTATTATTATTGTCGAATTACAATCGGGCTTCAATCTAGGTCATTATTGTCTTAGGTACCGGTAATCCCACGAGAGTTTGAGTTTATCGATAGATTCGCGACTGCGCAGCAAGAGCGAATTTATCTGATGCAACTCGTCAACTCGAGTTGGATTTATTAAGACTATTCCATGAATAAAATGTAACGGATTATATAAATAATAATCACTTTCGTGCTTTGATGTATAAAAATAAAAACTAAAAGTTACGAAACCACGGCATACTATGAATCAACCATCCATGCATCGATTCGAGTTACCATGTTGTGATCAGTGCTACTAATGGTGCATATAAGACACAGTTAACTTAATTCTGGTAAGCTAACAGCAGAACAGAATAAAAGCACACCAACTGGCTTGCACCGAATCGAAATTACAGAGCATTCAAGTCATTACAATCTGGTGCTCATAAGTAAATAATGAAGAGAAATAGGGTCAAAATGTTCATTAAATTGACTTCATGCCTTCCTAGTGATCGATAAAAACCTGACTCTTAATCATTCATCAACGGGTATAACATAATAGTGTTTTCATAATATGCAAAACATGACTGGTCGCCACTGCATTAGTTTTTTATTCATTACTTCAGTGTTAACAACGAAGTTCCTTTGTTTTGCATTTTTTCAAATGTTAAAAGTCAGTGGCGGCCATGCCCTGGGATATTTTAAGCTGTAACAGGAAAAAGTGAATCCATAGAACAAAAATCTCCTAATCAAAGTTGCTTGCCTATGTCCCCTCTATACATACGTAAAATATTTCGATGTTTTTCATTAACACCCTGTATACAAAAGCTTATTTAGTATCGTCGTCCACATCAGATATTAATCACAGTTCACCATAATAAGTGCAGTAGCTTAACTCACAATATTTCCCCTTAGAAATGAGACATACAGTCAGTCTCTCAAAATATTCGGTGGAAAATGTCATCATAACTATCATCACATAGTCTTAAAATTCTCGGCCTAACTCGGCCGTTTACTAATTGTTATTCACAAATTAATTAACTGAAAGAAAGAAATGAAAGTTTAACACAGAAGGACGACCTGGAATATTTAGAAATGATCGAGAATCGATAAATCCACGGTAACAGATTGGAACAATAGGAACGTATCCATGGATATTTTATCTCTTTACTTTTTTGATATTCTTTACACGTTCTTTTATAGCTTTTATGCATGTTTTTATTGCTTTCTATTTATACATTTTGAGAGCTTATATGCGTTTTTTATATTGTTTTCTGATTTTTTTAGCTTATATGCTTGTTATTATTGTTTTTTTTATTCTGAAGAAATCACTTCTTGGGTCGCACACTGGCGAAAAACCATTGACTTCGACACCTTTAAGAAGTATGTTGAAGATCTGGCATCATCAAAAAAGATGGATGCAGATGAATTGTATAACAAACTGACACCTACACTGGAGAAATTTGATGCTTCTGGTAAAGGCAAGGGAATTGAAGGTCGTGCGGATGTGGTTGACAATTGTGGCTAAGGAAAAGGAAAAGAAACACTGACATCAGCATGACTCAGACTCCAGGAAAGGATGGGAAGCCAACATTCAAATGAACCAAAAGGCACCAGAAAAAGGAGGAGGAGAAGAAGAAGAAGAAGTAGAAGAGGAAAAGGAAGTTGGGAGGAGCCAGGCAAGTCGTCTCTCTATGCAACTAAAAACTTGGAAGTATATATGGTGAAACGGAATGTACCTGTGGATCAACGGGTAAAATACAAAGATAATACCGTTGGCATCAGGAACACAAAAGCTTGAAGAAAGCCTGGGTTCGAGACTACGAACTCTACAATGCCGTGATGGCAAAAATGTCTCTAAACAGATCGCTGTATCTGTTAAAACATAATTTTACCGAAGAGGTATATAATAAAATGAAGGAATAAGAAGAAAACGGCCTTCCAGTTCGTGTACAGAAGACAGCCTTCAAGTGAGGAGACTGGTTAATGGATATCCAGCCCAAGTCAAGGAGATGACAATCTTCCTGTGCCTGTGTCGCTCCGCGAAGGTTCGACGACGTCTGAATGTACTACAAACCACGTAGTACTGACATAACTGACTGAAATTCTAACATGGTGAAGAAATAAAAGTAATCGATTGTGTATTTCATCTTTCCTTCCTGTCTATACTAAAGTAAAGTTGTCTGTAGATTCGTTGCTAGGCCGGTATGGCATTATAAAAGTTATTTTACAGATGACTAGATAACAGTGTAATAGCTCAACTTTTATACAGGGTGTTAATAAATAACATCGAAATATTCTACCTGTATATAGAGGGGACTTAGACAAGCAACTTTTATTAAAATATTTTTGGTCTAAGACGTAAAATGTGTATGCTACAGGGCAGGGACGTATCCAAGATATTTTTTTCGGGAGGGGCTATATAAGTCTAACACTGTTATCACTAGGGCCCGGAAATTTATGAAAATCATATTTTTAATAATGCAAATTATTACAAGGAATATTAAGAAATTGATGGTTTGATTTTGCATATTTTGTTAGTTTTGCAATGATGCATCATATTTGCTCAATATTAAAATATTTGTGCATATTTAACCAATTTGTCACATTTATAACAGCATATTCTGAGAGATGTCAAATATTGTGCATGTCTCTGTTAATTTAAATAAATGGTGCAAAAATACGTTGCACAAACTTTCTCGCATATACGTGTTAAAGGCTAGCACAGAAAAAATTAAATTGAAGAGACAATTAAATTTTATTTATTACATTTTCATAAAACTAAGAAGTATCTAGAACGGAAACCATCAGAGTCGATCTTCATGTTTAATGCTTTTACCGTGAAATAATAATAATAATAATGAATGACAGTAAAACTGCATATTATTAGTACTACTAGTATTACTAAGGGGAAAATTAAAATATAAGTCGCACCTTGGGATAAATCGGCCCCACCCAGCCCACCCACCAATACAAGGACAGTTGGTCACTCTGCTTCGCTCAGAAACAAAATACATCACACAGTAAATGCAAATGTGAATATCGAATGTACGGAGCTTAAGGGGCGACTTATATTTGAATTTCGCTATACTAAAACTAAAACTAAACTCCGTGGCACTACATTCCTTTAGGGATTTGGTCTACCAACCGACCGGTGTGTCATCTACCACAGGCAGATGACAGGGTTGGGGCATGTGGTCAGCATGGCGACACCCACGACCGTTAATGGTGGTTTCCAGGACCGGAGCCGCTACTTCTCTATCAAGTAGCTCCTCAATTTGAATCACGAGGAAGTGTACCCCTACCAGACCCCTCAACCTCAGAAAAATCCAAGGATGTACCGGGGATCGAACCCGGACCGACGGATCTGACGCTGTAGGTCATGTAATGTGTTTAGTATGTTTGCGTGAACTATTAGTCTATTGTAACAACTCATTCGCGTCATCTGTTTCTATTGTTTGGTGTTGTCTTCGTATGTGGCATTCAGTTTAAACGATTATAATATCCAGTGACGTAGCGGCGATGAGTTATGGAAAATAAGCAAGTCCTATAAACCCGGCGTTTGCTTTTGCGAACGAGGCAACCATGAAAAACCCAAGTCAATTTGGGCGGCCACGAGGTTTGATTTGAACTCAGGACCTCTTCCCTGTTAGCCCATAGGCCTACCACATCGCTGTAATTGGTTTAGTGTGTTAAATGCGACTGAGCTAAACTGTTTGCATTTCACAACAATAAGTACATTAGGCCTATAGTTTTCTTGTTGCTAGTGGCAACAAAATGCTATTCATATTTTAATTGATATGTATGTTCTGAAATTCGCATTTAAGCTGTACTTATTTCGTTTTTATCTTGATATCTATTAATTGTATAAAGAAATGTTTTAAACAAAAAATGTTCATTTTAATTTTCTCTACAACTTTACTGTGGTAGGTTTTCATGTATCACTTACTGTAATGGATATAATCTAGAAAAACTGAAAATGGATACGAATAAAGTACCCCTTAAGTCATTTTTGCAGAAATACAGATATAACCATTTTATTACTCATAGATAAGAGTTCCCAATTTTAAATTTTTATTAAAATCGTTAGAGCCATTTTTTCAAAAATCAAAAATTTTAAAAAAGTTTTCATGAAAAGTCCCCTTAATATTTCAGTTGTAAAGTTAAATTTCTGGGCGGTTCGACAAAATTTCGAGAAAGTCCTTATTTCAAAAAATGAAGTAAATACAACGAGCCGTTTACCCGCTGTGCTTGTCCACAGACAGACGGACAGACGGACAGACGTCATTCCAAAAATACTTTTTTCGGTTTCTAGGCTTCATGAAACATGCTCTCCCGGTGTTATCTCGACTTCGATTTTTTGTCACGATCACAATACTTTCTCTATACTCCGTATAAGCGAGAAAGTAAAAAAAAGCTATTGGCTAAGTGAATGTTTTGGAAACCGACTTTAAAATTTGTTGATAGTAAATAGACTATTTTTTGTAACCGATTATATCATATTAAAGCAACGTTATATTCATTATTTTTCAATTTAATAAAATTTATTCCAATAACTTAACCTTGTTTTATTTTAATTTTTATTATGTAATTCATAAGACTTATACTATCTTTTAAAATTCGTGATTTAATTCAGCCAACAACAGAACGTCTAGTACAGTATTGAATTTACTTAAATAATAGAGCATTCCTCATTTTTCCGGAGCATATTTCACAAATTTCAGGTAAAAATTCGATGTTAGGCTGAATTTTGTCAGGATGTGCAATTAAACTGTCTACTAGACCTATTTGTCAAATTAAAATGTTCTTATGTGCAACATATTAGCATTACTTAACGTTTCGGGGGGGGGGGGGCTGTAGCCCCCTCAGCCCCCCCACTGAATACGACCCTGCCTTGAAAATTAATAATTTTTTAACCCTTAACTGTATAATAGTTGTAGGGTAGAGCACTATCTCCGTAGCATTACAATTTTCCTTCCTGGAACTGGAAACTTACTTTTGTTCAAGAAATTGATTAAGGGGTGAAATTAGTAGTTTTTAGAACTTGATCTATTATTTTTACCCATTTCAATCAGTTCATTTTTATTATGCATAGAACACCCCAGTCATATTATGGTTCTGAGCAAAGTAGGGTGACTTAACTGTCATCCTTGCATTAAGGTACGTAGTGGCTGGTAGATTCTATTTTAGTGGCGGTTAGGTTAGGTTATGAAAAGTTAGGTTGGTTAGGTTATGAACAGTGATATTAGTTTTGTAGGGCATAACGAATTCATGCGTTTCGAAAATGTGCTATATTATATCTCCCGTGAGGTTTGTCGTGTTGGTCAACCTGTTTACCCACATAAGATGGCTGTCTATTATATGTTATCATGAATTACATATTTTAACGTAAGAGAATTACAGGATGTATTCATATATATTTTTAAAAAATTCGGGCCTAATTACAATCCTTGCACATAGGGACACATTTTTAATGTTTCGTTCAGTAAAAATTAGAACTGTAATGCTAAGGAGACCCATGGTTGTATAATGATTTGCTTAAGTTTGTAATTAAATTTGATTTTTGCAATTTTGAGGCTTATTGGGAAAATTCCAGATGAAAAGGAGTCGTTAATAATGTTTGCAAGGGGTAGTGAAATTTGAGAAGCAACAGTTCTTATAACGAGATCTGGTATGCCGTCCGGACCACATGAAAATTTATTTTTGAGAGATTTTATTGTTTTGAAAACTGCACTTTCATCGACAGGGGAAAGGAAAATAGTTTTGATGATATTAGCTGAGGGCTTGCAGTTGGAGGCTGTAGTTGGTGCATTAGTAAGATTAGCTTCATTGTTAGAGAAGTAGTTGCTGAATATATCAACAATTTTTACAGGTTCAGTTACAATGACATTACCTACCTTCACTTGAATATTTTCATTTCCTTTATGTTTTTTCCCTGTCTCTTTGTTAATAACCTCCCACATAGCTTTACTCTTGTTTGCTGACTTTAGGATGATGGCGTTGTTCTCCATCCTCTTAGCTTCTAGAATAACCTTTTTGAGAATGGTGGTATACGAGTGGAAATATAGCTTAAAGCCTGGATCATTTGTTGATTTGTGAATGTCACTAAGAAGTCTTTTTTTCCTGCATGAGATTAGGATGCCTTTTGTTATCCAACTGTTGGAAACCCTATTTGATTTGGGATGGATTTTTTTCCATGGGAAAGCTATATTGAAGTAATAAGTGAAAACGTTAAGAAACTCAGTAGTTTTGAGGTTAATATCAGGTTCATTTATTACAGTATCCCAAGTTTCCTTTATGAGGAGATAATTGAGATATTCGATACTTGCTTTATCGTATACTCTTTTCAAAGGGCAGGATGCATTAGGTACATATTTGTTAGATTTGCAATTTACAGAAAAGTTGAGGAGTATACCGTTAAGGTCGGATATGCCCAAATTAATATTTTCTACTGCATACGGGAAGAATTCTTTATCAATCACAATTTGATCTAAGCAGGACTGGGACGTAGGTGTGATGCGGGTGGGTAAGTTATGAATTTCAGTGAGGTTATATGAGTTAATTATAGATCTTAGGCGAGAGACAAAGTTATCATTAACTAGGAAATTTAAATTGAAATCCCCACATATGATAAGCTGTTTATTTTTTTATTGCAGTTTCCCTATTAGAATTTCTAACTTGTCAATGAAGGTTGTTTTACAGCTGCTCGGCGACCTGTATAAACAAACAATTGTAATTTTCGATCCCTTAAATTGTATTTCGAACACTACATATTCAAAAGTTTTCTCTTCGTTTAGATAGGCTGTATGGGTCAAGTTTTTGTGAATGATATTTTCTCTACAGAAGACTGAGGACAGCTTAAAATTTAGTATGTTAGCGAAATATTCAGTTTCCTGAATGAATTGTAATTAAATTTAAAAAAAAATATACACAATGTGTAAGTGGTTAAGTCATATTTTAAATGTTATTGGTCATATTTTAATGTTTTTTAGGTATAAAAGCATGCATATATTCTATTTTATAAGTCATAGAAATCCGCCCCTACTTATCACGAAGCTTTCAGAGTTTACGACAAAGATGTTTTATATATATGTGTGTGTGTGTGTGTGTGTATCAGGGTGGTTGAGGCGCTGCACTACAAACCGGAAGGTCGCGGGTTCGATTCCCGATGAGGTCGTTGGAGTTTTTCAATTGGCCTAATCCTTCTAGTGGCACTATGACCCTGAGGTCAACTCTGCCTTCAATAGAAATGAGTACCAGGAGCAATTCAGGGGGAAAAGGCTGACAACCTTACCACCTTCACGTCCCGAATGTCAAAAATCTTGGAGCCTCAACCTCCGGAACCCTCTGGGCCTCCATGGCCTGGATAGGGATCACTTTACTTTATAACATCTTTGCTTTACGACGCCTCAAGAGCAGCTAAAATTCCGCATGCGTTGGCCACCCTGCTGCCTTGCACAGAAATGTTGATCACGGTGCATGAGATCACGGAGGAAAGAATCTTTCCTCCGTGCATGAGATACTCACTACACAAACACAACAGCTATTGCTATAGTTGGGCTGAAGGACAAATCTTAATATTACAGTTGCAATTAATAGCTCGTGAGCTACGGGTTGTGTGGATATATAGTTTCGTCTTGGCATCATCTCACATAATGGAGACTGTGACAACATTAATGTATGATGAAACAGAAATAAAAGAAGAACATAATGTTAAGTGTGAGGATACACCCATAACCTTCAATTTAGAAGAGACACTCCGAATTAAAAGCGAGGATATGGACCCAAGTGTAGGATCAGTTCCGAAGCTAGAGACGTCGACATCGTGCGGTGAAATGCCGGAAACATTTCCTGAGGGAAATTGTAAAGAGCCTGTGTTGATTGAATATCATAAGAGTAGACCTGTGACCATTGATTTGGTAAAGACGTTTCCAACTAAAAGTGACGAAATTCATACTTCTCTTGTTTCGGACCAGAAAAATTCCGAAGCTTTTTCTCAAATAAAAAATACGAAGCATCATATGCGTACCGAAAATCATCAACATTCTCCTACCAAGGAGAAAGTCTCGTGTAATATCTGTAGCAAAACATTTTCTCAAAGAAGTCATCTCAAAACTCATCTCTTAACTCATACAGGAGAGAAACCTTACAAGTGTGATGTCTGTATCAAAACATTTCCTACAAGAGGTAGTCTCAAAAGACACATGCTTACCCATACAGGAGAGAAAACTTACAAATGTCATGTGTGTAACAAAAGCTTGACTCAAAGATCTAATATTAAATATCATTTACTTACACATACCGGAGAAAAATCTTTCAAGTGCGATATCTGTAACAAATCGTTTTCTCTAAGAGGTACTCTCAAAGCTCATCTCGTTACTCACAGAGGAGAAAAACCTTACAAGTGTGATGTCTGTAACAAAACATTTACAATAAGTAGTAGTCTCAAAAGACACCTGCTTACCCATACAGGAGAAAAATCTTACAAATGTCATCTTTGTAACAAAAAATTTAGTAAAAGATATAGTATTAAAAATCATCTACTTACACATACAGGAGAAAAATCTTTCAAGTGCGATATCTGTAACAAATCGTTTTCTCTAAGAGGTATTCTCAACACTCATATACTTACACATACTGGAGAAAAATCCTTTAAATGTGATGTCTGTAGCAAAAAATTTTCTGCAAAATTTAGTCTTAAAAGTCATCTGCTTACACATACAGGAGAAAAAGCTCTAAAGTGTGAGGTCTGTAACAAAGCATTTGCTCATGGAAGTAATCTCAAAACTCATATGCTTTCACATACAGGAGAGAAAGGTTTCACAGGAGTGAAAGGCTTCACGTGTGACGTTTGTAGCAAAACTTATTCTTATAGATGTAGTCTCATAACTCATCTGTTAACACATACAAGAGATAGAGCTTTTAAGTGTGATGTGTGTAACAAAATTTTATCTACATTTGATAGCCTCAAAAATCATCTGCTAACACATACAGGAGAAAAACCATTCAAGTGTGATATATGTAGCAAAACGTTTTCTCAGAGAAGTCATCTTAGAACTCATATGGATACACATACAGGAGAAAAAGCTTTCAAATGTGATGTTTGTACAAAAACATTTTCTGTAAGAGAATGTTTGATTAGACATTTGCCCACACATTCAGAAGAAAAAGGTTTCAAGTGTGACATGTGCAGTAAAGCGTTTTATCATAGAGGTAGTCTCAAAACTCATATGGTTACACATACAAGAGGAAAATCATTTTAGTGTGATGGAAAACATTTCCTGAAATAAGATTTGAAAACTCATTCCTTTCCATTCAGGAGGAAGAGCTTTTAAATAGTGATTTCTATTATAATCTATCAAGGCTTAGTTCTACTTATTGCATTCATTAATGAACAGACATGTAAAAACTAAGAGCTCTGACTTCCCTAAAAATAAAAACTTTTGTTTATTGCTTCTGTAGATTTATTAACCAGATAATGTAATGCAAAATTACCTTCCAGTGTAAGTTTGTAAGTAAACCTCAAAATATAAGTATCAACTTCATATAATTTGTGGGTGCGTGGGCAAAGAGAGTTAAGTCCACCATCCTCAAAAATTGAGATATGTCCATAGAGTTTTCATAAAAATGTTCTCTACATTTGTGTTAAGTCCAGTAAGTCATATTCAAAATTGTACAGTAGTTATGGATGTGTGCCTCATGGGTTTAGGCATCTCTAAAGCTATGTTGGGAGGGTAAAGTGTGTTAAGTCACTCTAATTCTCAGTAACTAGAAAGTGGACTTAACTCTCTTTGCCCACGCACCCGCAAATTGTATTGGCCCTCTCTGATACTCACTATGCCTATTCCTTTATGAAGACAAATATCCCAACCCTTTAAAGCACATATTCAAAAAAATTGGGGGAAAATAAATTAAAAAATAAAATACACTATTATTTTTTTAAGTAAGAGGCCCAAATTTTGAAATTACGAAATACATAAGTTTGTGATTTGGAAAAATGGTGGTTTCACGAACATCCCACTTCTTCCTTGTTATCATAACACACGAACTGAAATAAGATGAACATTTTGTAGGTTATGGTCTCGCATAGTGGTTAGGCTTTATAACAACCCATATTCAGTGATATTGGTCGTAATGATATACATACATAAATATTATTTTCATCATAGATTCGAAAGATCTCAGCATATGAAATAACACATAAAAGCTTACCTAATTGAGATATTTTAGTGACAATTTGAAGTGATGGTGCCTAACTTGTTCTTTACAACTCAACAGCTCACAACAATAACTGACATCTTGAATCACAATGAAAATTACACTTGAATTATCCACACAACGCTGGCATATGTCATTTTTCCCAATCCACCCAAACCTATCATTACATTTGAAAATTCCATCAATTATACGTCATCCATAACACAGGGGTGCCCATGGGGGGAGGGGTTAAGACGCAGACTGCGTCATTGAAATTTCTAGGGGGGGGGGCAAAATATTATTGTTTTATGAATTTTATGGGTGGTTGAAAATTGTTGCAAAATTAGCGTTTTATATGCTAAAAATAAAAATGGTCAAGTTCTGTAACTTCTAAAGGTCTCTTCTATTTTTTTATAAACATAAACATAAAGATGAAGAATTTCGACAGCCATGGGCGCCCATACCCGGGGGCGGGGCACAAGGAAAAAATGTATATTAATAATTATTATAGTCAGGTGTTTTTCTTTTAAGACAATTATTTTAAAGTCAGTTAAGACATAAAAAGTTTGCAGAAGTTTTACTAAATGGTCAACATGGAAGCAGAATCCACAGTGGATTAGGAAAGGGGGTCCAGGGGGTTTTGACCCCCAAAAGTCAAAACCTAAAATTCTATATTTGTATTTAAAAAAATAAAATATTTATTTAATTAAACAAGATGTGTTGGTGTGTCAAATGTGATATAGCAGTTATTTTCTTTTCATAACATAATGAGTAGGCCTATTATGTCCACTGTTCCATGTGTTATTCAACTTTTCTTATAAGTAGTAATAAGTATTATAACTTAGGTAACAGTTTCTTGTTTAAGTTGCCATGTCTTAGAGTATAGTAAACAAATTTGCTTAGGAAACATTTTCATGTTTACATTGACATGCCTTAGAGTATGGTAAAGAAATTTCCTAACTAGTTTTTGAGTGCTAAAATAGCGTGAAATGTATTTTTCATTAGTTCAGTTTTTAAAAATTTTCTGGTGTGGATCCCCACTTAGGTGATGATTTCTTATTTACATTGGCATGTCTTTGAGTATGGTCAACAACTTTCCTAAGTTGTTTTTCTGTGCTAAAATAGCATAAAATGTGATTTTCCTTAGTTCATTATTTAAAAATTTACCGAGTCGGCACCCCCGACCCCATTTTCGGGGGGTATTCCAAACCCCTGGCACTTTCGACCGTCCCAAAATTATTTTCTGGTTATGTCATTGTTGCACTTATTATATTATTAATATAATGTTACAATGTGGCCCAAGAAGTTAAAGCGACAAAAAATAAATTTAAAAATTTCCCCCCTCCTAGAAATTATTATATGGGCGCCCTTGTCGACAGCCAATTAGGTTGGGGGTGAGAAATGAAGTTTGGGGGGTGAGGCATGAAGTCTGGGGGGGGGGGCACCCCTGCATAACATTTTTACGCATAAATATAGATGAACATTTGACATGGAAGCCCCACATCGAAGAAATTAATAGGAAGTTAGGAAAATTTACTTACGCAATGTTTCGCATTAAAAAATTCACAAACTTACCCACAATCAAGACTCTCTACTTTGCGCATGTTCAGAGCATCTTAAGATACGGAATCATCTTTTGGGGAAGCAGCACCTAGGCTACAGTACATCAGTCTATAGATTGCAAAAAAGAATTGTTAGAATAATATATGGAGCAAACAGAAATGATTCATGCAGACCAATATTTAAGGATTTACATATCATGCCTCTACAATCTCTTTACATGTATGAACTCCTGGTTTATGTAAAAAACACATGGAGGGCTTTAAAAAATTCGAAACTATCCACAATTACAATAAAAGGCACAAAACCAACCTATCTAAACCTTCTCATAGTACATCCTTATTCCAGAAAGGAGTAATTTATACTGGAATCAATCTATTCAACAAACTACCTCACCATTTGAAAAATATACATTGTGCAAATAAATTTAAGAGATCACTAAAAAGTTTTTTTTAATAATGCATGTTTTTATAGTATTGAGGAATACTGCAATCATGTCTAAGTCATACTCACAACTCCATCAAAGGCTCATCAATTAAATACCTAAAGTTTTGCATTTTATAATATGTATCATTAGGAGTATTATTTGTAGATTATTGTAGTATTTGGTGTATTATCTGTATATTATTGTATTATTTTATTTTGTATTATGTCGAGAACCCCGATCTACACTGTCCCATATCAATGTATCTTGATCTCGTAGGGCGTAAATAAAAAAAACAATTCACTCCCGTGACCTTGGCCTCAATAATGCAAGTTCGGCTTGTGTCAAGTGTATATGAGTTCTGTTACAATTCCACGACTTAGGCTTACATATGTACGATTCGTATGTGATTACTAGGGACCGGATTCTTAGGTTTTTACCTAATTTTTTCCTTACTTCCAAAACAAAAAGCGCTCATACACTTTTTCGAATCATGTCCATAGGATTCACCCACATTAATTCTGTGGCACCTAAAAATACCTAAATGGGGTATAAAAACCTAAATATACCTGAACGGGATATAAAACCTAAAATATATAATTTCGGCTACTTTTTTGTCTTTTTTGTTTGTCAGTTGAGAAATCGACATTTTGTGGAGAGACAATTTTTGTCGAATTGAAATTAATACCACCAGCGTTTCGTTCAACCCATTGTCGTCTAGGATGGACAGTTCAAGAGAGGTAGTATGAGAGTACCGCTGCATTCCTTTTAAAATACTCCAGTGCCTAGCCGCCGACTTGGGGGGGGGGGGGGCAAGGTACTTTCTGCCCCCCCAAAGAATTAAGATTTTATCATGTAAGGCCTATGTATAGCTACTGAAAATCCAGTTCTTGCCCCCCCCAGAAATATTACCAAGTCAGCGCCTCTGCTCCAGTGTCCAATTAACTTGGGAACCTGCCGCAATTGCTTCAATGAAATTCACACCTATGGCGTCTTGTGTGGTTGAAAGGACATTTTCTGCCTTGAAATGTATTCTAAGAGATAACAGGAAGAATTTCACAGTTGAGAATCTTGAAAGATATTTAGTGATATACTGTAACCAAGAAATGTGAGGCAATCTTATTTTCACTGCTTCTTTTGATTGTTTATGCTTTCTCTCTTCAATTGTATAATATTGTCCTAAAGCAAGTTTACACAAATTTAAGCCAATTTTGTTAAGTTAAACTTTACAAGTACTATGTATTGAATCCTATGTAGCACATTCAAATTCACTAAACCAATTATTCTACCCGAAAACGATATTTTGGACAAAAAACCTTAAAAAAACTATTTCACCTAATGGAAAACCTAAAACAGTGTTTTTAAAAACCTAAAAATCCGGTCCCTAGTGATTACATCATCTTGCAAGGACATAAGATGTCGTTTTTTTTTAACAAAATACAAGGTGTATGTCCTGCAAGTAGAGAAGAAGTGTGAAAACTTATAAGTAGGGGCGGATTTCTATGACATGTCATATTTTTCCTCTTTGCATTATTTCAGGTTTCCGAATAATTTCAAACCAATTCCAAGCGTCCTGGTGAAAATGGAACGGCTTTTATTGTGCATATAACTGCATATTTAGGAAATTTTCAGCTATTGTAGCTTATTTAGCAGTGGCGTATCCTGATCTCTGATAAGGGGCGTGCTATGCTATCGTCCTACACAGAAAATGTACTTGATTCCTAAGTTAATTGAGAATATAGATTAACTTTAAAATAAGATCGTAGGCTTCCGCGGCCCGAGTTGACAATAAAATCTTCTTGGCTTCCGGGTATCTGCCGCGTCATATTTAAGAAGTCTGCCGACGTTTCGACCATCTTGCCGTGGTCTTTATCAAGGCTACTGCAGCTCGCTCCAAAAGTCTCCTGTATATATAGGGGCAGTGAATATTTCTTTCCCAGCCAATCACATCTCACTATCCAATGCTCTGTTGTGATTGGTTCAAACACATGGAAGGAAAAACGGTCCTTTTTCAGGCACAATTATTTCCAGCAGGACGCGTCGGCAGACTTCTTAAATATGACGCGGCAGATACCCAAAAGCCAAGAAGAATTTATAGATTAACTTTAACAAGACAGTTAAAATAGCTTGCTTTATTAAAATAGGCTTATTTTTTATTTTAAAATATGAAGGATTTTTACTTATAAGATTTGAAGCTTTCAAGGTGCTAATTAGTTAAGATGACATCTCGGGTTATCAGCCGTGTCAAAATTATTAGACTCGAGCTTTCGGCCGTCTTAACTCTGTGGCCTTTATCAGGAATGTGAGACTGAATTATATTCTGTATATTCTACATTCTTGTCTTTATGTATTGTAGAAAGACTTCTTAACTGAGGCCAAAGCCGTAGCCTACATTTGTCACAATTTGCAATTTATCTTGAAAAGTTCTGGATGAAAATGTATTTATCAGAACATCTTCCAAAATACACCTTTGCTCTTCCATAATGTTTTCAGAATGAAATACATTAACTCAAAATTAATTTAATACATTTGATAACACTAAATAAAATATTTACAATATTTGCCTTGAAATTATTAAAATTGTAATATACAGTACTTGGCTGCAACACAATTGCTTGCGGAACTTACGTTGCACGCAAATACCGGCAAATCTCTACCGTCCGTACCCTTCTGTCTTTTACGCCGCACTCAGACAATAATAAATAAAGTAATATTTACAATTATTTATTAGGAAACTTATTAAAAATGAACGACTAAAAATTAACAAAACCCTTTTGACAAAAGATGAAAGTTAGTATTTTATTTAAGAATTACAATCACATCTGATCGCAATAATACAAAGTGAACTATTGCTGAAGTAACAAATTGCAAAAATTTAAACAATTTCTGTTTTTTGTAATGAATGTTTTATGTAATGAATCGTACTATTCTGTAGATGAATATTTGTGTTATTAGATGGGTAAATTGTATATGTATTTATTATATTCATTAAGTTAAATAATTCTATGATTATTATTATTGTATTATTGTATTATTATTATTGTGTTATTATTGTATGATTATTATTGTATGACGTGTCCCATATCATGTAATGATATATTGGACGAATAAAACAATTCAATTCAATTCAACATTAAATAAAATAACATTTGCAATCATTTACTTTTTAACTTCTTGAAATGGCAATATACTTCGCTACAATACAGCTGATTGCGCAACTTCAGTAGCACGCAAGGCACTCAAGATACTGCGAAATCTCCACCGTGCGTAACCTATTCCCTTCTTTACCCCGCGGTCAGGATATCGCCCTTCTTCAAAACTCATAGCACACAAGTTCTAGCCTCGAGGCAAGGCCACGCCTAACGTTCACCCTCCGCCCGCTCAGAAACTCATTCTGATTAGGGAATAGTAGCACAAGGGTGACATCCTCGCAGCGAGGCCCTTGTTTTCTCATTCCAACAATGAAAATTACACTGATTTTTGTACAATTTGCTGAACAAATTAAACATAATGAATGAATATATTCCATCTAGAATTAGGGCGTGCAGCGCACACATAGCACCAATAGAGGATACGCCCCTGATACCCACATATACATAACATCTACATACAGATTCTACCACATATAGCTTTCCTTGGAGTTGTCAACAAAACTAGTTAACATCGAGTCGAGTAATCATATCCCCATTCTGGGGCCAATTCCTCCCATTTTCCTGAAATTGGCTACATGGCACAGCAGTGGCCGAGGCCATAACTCAAGAAGAAGAAGAAGAAGATTAAGATAATTAACATGGAAATGATGGTAATAAATAGTTAAAGGGCCAAAACCTTCGTTTTTCGGAATTTGTTTTACTTTTCAAGAAACTTTGTCTTTGATCGGCCGTATCTCGGTTAATATTGGGTCTACAAATACGTTTTATCAACCAAAGTTCATGCTCTACAACTTTGTATTGTACTATGGTTACACAAAATATGCTTAGTTTACGAGATATACGCGAAAAACTGAAAAAAGTACAAAAAAGTCGAGGTTTTTGCCCCTCCCCCAAGTTAGCACAGGGTCCCCGAGGTCGAAAACTTAGGATAGACATCCTAGAGTACCCCAAAATAACCTGTAAAAATCTCATTAACTTGGAATATTTTCCAGGTAAAAAGTGGATATCGACTGGACTAATAGAAGTAAAGACAAATGCTGAACTGAATATTTATTTGGCATGGCTCATCCCGACTATCCTGTGTCAATCAGCTGTTTTATTTAGGAATAAAAAGACTCCTAGGAATGCAAGGAAATAAACTGTAATACCATCGCCATAATATCGTTTTGAATGAGGCACAAATAAGACATACCGAATGAACTACGAATATAGCCTAAACAAATCACCAGTCACGGCCTATGAGATACAGGAGAAGTTGGCTCTCCTACTACTCCTCCTAACAGAAATAGTTAACAAATTACGGTTTGGAATAAGGTTTACAATACGAAATCTTAATCTTTGTACAAATTTGCGATACTTGTGATGTAGATGGGTTTGAAGTAAGTCATAGTTCCGTCCTGTCGTAAACTTAGCTAAAGTGCACTTGTACCCACCACTTCACATAATGGAGAATGCGGCAACATTACAATACGATGGAACAGAAATGAAACAAGAAGACTTCCAATCGCAATGTGTAAAACACGAACATACTATTAAGTGTGAAGATATACCCTTAACCTACAATTTAGTAGAGATTCATCAAATTAAAAGTGAGGGTATAGACCCAGATATTGGAGCAGACCCGAAGTTAGAGACATTGAAATCGTGCGACAAAATTGTGGAAACTTTCCCTGAAGGAAATAACGAAGAGCTTCTGTTTACAGAAGATCGTAAGAATATTCCTGTGTCCATTAAGACTGAGAATACAGACGTGTGTGAACACAGTGACACTCCATTATCCAATACAGTACAAAATGTAGAGATACTGGTTCCGGAACAACAAAATTCCAAATGTACTTCAGAACAACAAAATAAACATCAGCACGTGCTTACTGAAAAACAGTTCCAGTTTTATGATTTAAGGCATCATACTGGTGCACAAAGTGTCTCTGGTGATGTCAGTAGTCTCAAGTCTCATCTGCTAACACATATAGGACAAAAAGCTTTCGAATGTGATGTATGTAGGAAAACATTTTCTCGAAGAAGCAATCTCAAAACTCATCTGGTTACTCATACAGGAGAAAAACCTTTCAAATGTGATGTTTGTAGCAGAACATTCTCTCAAAGAAGTTATCTCAAAGTTCATCTGCGTACTCATACAGGAGGAAAACCTTTCAAATGTGATGTTTGTGGCAAAACATTTTCTCAAAGAAGTTATCTCAAAGTTCATCTGCGTACTCATACAGGAGGAAAACCTTTCAAATGTGATGTTTGTGGCAAAACATTTTCTCAAAGAGGTAATCTCAAAGGTCATCTGCTTAACCATACAGGAGAAAAACCTTTCAAATGTGATGTTTGTGGCAAAACATTTTCTCAAATAGGTAATCTCAAAGATCATCTGCGTACTCATACAGGAGAAAAACCTTTCAAATGTGATGTTTGTGGCAAAACATTTTGTCAAAGAAGTTATTTCAAAGATCATCTGCTTGCTCATACAGGAGAAAAACCTTTCAAATGTGATGTTTGTGGCAAAACATTTTCTCAAAGAGGTAATCTCAAAGGTCATCTGCTTAACCATACAGGAGAAAAACCTTTCAAATGTGATGTTTGTGGCAAAACATTTTCTCAAAGAGGTAATCTCAAAGATCATCTGCGTACTCATACAGGAGAAAAACCTTTCAAATGTGATGTTTGTGGCAAAACATTTTCTCAAAGAGGTAATCTCAAAGATCATCTGCGTACTCATACAGGAGAAAAACCTTTCAAATGTGATGTTTGTGGCAAAACATTTTGTCAAAGAAGTTATCTCAAAGATCATCTGCTTGCTCATACAGGAGAAAAACCTTTCAAATGTGATGTTTGTGGCAAAACATTTTCTCAAAGAGGTAATCTCAAAGGTCATCTGCTTAACCATACAGGAGAAAAACCTTTCAAATGTGATGTTTGTGGCAAAACATTTTCTCAAAGAGGTAATCTCAAAGATCATCTGCGTACTCATACAGGAGAAAAACCTTTCAAATGTGATGTTTGTGGCAAAACATTTTGTCAAAGAAGTTATCTCAAAGATCATCTGCTTGCTCATACAGGAGAAAAACCTTTCAAATGTGATGTTTGTGGCAAAACATTTTCTCAAAGAATTTATCTCAAAGGTCATCTGCATACTCATACAATAGAAAAACCTTTCAAATGTGATGTTTGTGGCAAAACATTTTCTCAAAGAGGTCATCTCAAAAGTCATCTGTGTACTCATACAGGAGAAAAACCTTTCAAATGTGATGTTTGTGGCAAAACATTTTCTCACAGAAGTTCTGTCAAAACTCATCTTCTTACAGATAAAGGAGAAAAAGCTTTTTAATGTGATATATGTAACGAGGCAATTTATCTAAATACTTGCCTGGTTATTTTTTTTTCTTACATTAGACTGTATTGGTTAGACTGTTGGCTGGAATTTGTTGAGGCGAATAATCTATTCATACTCAATGGTAATTGTACTGGGGATGAGAAAGGAAAGTTCACATATGTGAGTAAACTGGGAGCGAGTGTGATTGATTATGCGTTAGTTTCACAGGAAATAGTTAACCAGATTATAAATTTTTCAATAACTGAAACTACAAGAAGCAACCATTTATTTTTAAAGTTCTTCAGCATAAGAACAATGGAAAATAATGGTTTGATAGCTTTCGCTCATAGACAGAATAACAGTTATACAAACCAATCTAGGATAATATGGAAAGAAGAAGAAAAGGAGATATTTACAAATAAGCTCTCAGATGAGAATACCAAGTTATTAGTAATAGGAATAAATAACTATATTAAGAATGATAAGGTATTGGAAGCTATTAACCTTATATACCAAGTAGTAACTAGGGCAGGTCACAAAATAAGAAATAGGGAGAAAAAGATGAATAGTACGATGTAGATGTAGATGTAGATGTCTCGTTCTGTAGATCCTGTGTTGAGCAGGGCTCAAGGATATAGAACACGTCAGATAAAAACATACATGCATGTTATAAAAAAAAAAAAAAAACATGATACAAGAATTGTTATGTCACACTTACTCAAGCTGAAAAGAAATCATCCATATTGTAGAAGGTGTGAGTTACTAAATATTGCTTCAGAGCTCTTTTGAAAGATTTGCATTTGCTTTTAATACATAGTGATTTAATCTCTTTTGGAAGGTTATTGTATATTTGTATTGCGGAATAATAAGCACCTTTCTGAAAAAGTTTTAATGAGTTAGCTGGTCTATGTAAATCATTCATGTTTCTAGTAGTACGCCCGTGTATACTGTGATTACTTTGAAATTTATCAATATTATCTACCATGTAACACATAACAGAGTATATATACTCTCCGGTGAGAGTGAGGACTTTTAATTTTTCAAACAGCGGTTTACAAGATTCTCGTTTTTTCTTTCCACATATTATTCTTATTGCTCGCTTCTGTAATCTAAATATTTTTTCCCTATGTGCCGAGTTACCCCAAAAAATGATTCCGTACCTCATAACAGAGTGAAAATATGCAAAATATACCGTGAGTAATGCGTCCTGTTGTAATATATCATTCAAAGTTCGTAGCGCAAAACATGCTGAACTTAGCTTAGAACTTATCATTACAATGTGTTTCTTCCAGTCAAGATTTTGGTCAATTTGTAGTCCTAAGAATTTTATGTTGCTAATTTCCTCTATGATTTGTGTTTGATAATTGATTACAATGTTTGAGATATATCTATTTTTTGTTCTAAATTGAATAAAGTGGGTCTTATCAATATTAAGTGACATTTTATTAGCTTGAAACCAAGTATTTAATTCGTGAAAAGTCTTTGTAGCTAGTCTTGCTAAATCTTCTTGTGACTTTCCTGTTACGAGTACACTAGTATCATCTGCAAAAAGCAATGCCTTTGATTCGTCACTTAAGTTATCTGGTAAGTCATTGATGAAAATTAAAAAGAGCAAAGGTCCCAGTATCGATCCCTGAGGTACTCCATTTTTAACAGTCCCTAATTTTGATTCATTTCCATTTATTATTACCTTTTGAGTTCTATCAGACAGGTATGATTTGAACCACTTTAGTGTTATATTATCCAACCTATAGTGTTTCAGTTTTTGAAGTAGAATTTCATGATTTATACAGTCAAACGCCTTAGCTAGGTCACAAAAAATTCCTAGGGCATGTTTCTTTTTATCTAACGCTTCCAATATTTCTGTAGTGAGTTGAAATGTAGCATTATCAGTGGACATGCCACTTCTAAATCCAAACTGAGATGGTGTAAGAATGTTATTCAAATTAAGATAGTGTATTAAGCGGTTGTACATAACTTTTTCAAAAACTTTTGAAAATGAGGTTAGGAGTGATATAGGTCTATAATTTGATGGAACATTTTTGTCACCTTTCTTAAAGAGGGGCTTAACAATAGCATGCTTTAGTCTTATTGGAAATATTCCACTTTTTAACGAACAATTACAAATATGACTAAGAGGTTTACTAATTTCAGATGAGCAGCTTTTTAACAACTTATTACTTATCTCATCCCATCCAGAAGAGTTTTTGCTTTTGAGTGACTTGATTATATTTTCAATTTCTCTAGAGGAAGTTAATTTGATTTGAAATGTATGGTTCTGGACTATAGGTGTTTTAAGTAGGTCTGCTGCATTAATGCTAATATTAGTTGTAGGAATACATTTCTCTGCAATGTTTATAAAGTGATTATTAAAAGCATTTGTGATATCTGATACATTATCTAGCTTTTTGTTCTGGTATGTTAGTGACATGCAATCATTGTTTCCCTTTGATCTCCCTGTTTCGTTTTTAATTATATTCCATATAGTTTTAATTTTATTGTCTGATTTATTAATTATTTGTGAGAAATGCCTACTCTTTGCCTCTTTAATTACTTTCTTCAGTGTATTGCAGTACATTTTATAGTGTTCTTTATGAGCTGGGTTGTTACTGGTTCTACATTTTAAATATAGCTCTCTTTTGTTTCTACATGATATTTTAATGCCAGTGGTTAACCATGTTTTATTCCTTACATTAGGTAAATTAGCAGTTTTCTTTTTTGGAAAGTTAGTTTCAAAATGCCGCAACACAATATTTAGGAATTCATTTAATTTACAGTCTACTTTGTCATAGGAAAATATAGATCCCCAGTTTTCATTCTTCAGATCTTGTTTGAAGTTTAAAATTGAAGCATCATTCATTACTCTAGTCATATGGGTATGTTTTTTAGTTGCGTTTACCTTACTATCGTTTAGCACTAACATTTGTGCATCATGGTCCGATAATCCATTTAATATTGGTAATATTTTAAAGTTAGGGTGCTTTTCTATGTCTATGAATATATTATCTATTATTGTTTGAGAGTTGTTTTGGATTCTAGTTGAAAGTTTACTACAGAGTCTAAATTATAACTACCTAGTAGGGATATCAGTCTGATCTTTTTTTCACTATCAATTGAGAAGTCTACATTAAAGTCGCCGCACAGTATAATATTTACATTATTACTATACAGATAGTTAAGAACCTTTTCTAACTGATTTGTAAAATAATTGAAATTACCTGTTGGTGCTCTGTAAATGGTCAGTATTACAAATGTACTGTTATCCGTTTCCACTCTGGCTGCGCAGCATTCAAAATCCTGTTCCTTACAGTAGGAACTGGTGTCTATATCACTAAAATTTAAGTTACTTTTGATGAATATACTCACACCTCCGCCTTTCATGGAACGTCTAAAGAAATTTGAGCACAATGAAAAATTATCAATTTTTAATTGTTCCAGCTCTGTTTCTGCACAGTGGTGTTCCGTTAAACAAATAACTTGAATTTCCTGCTTGTTAGAATTATTTGTATCCTGAAAAGCTAACTTAAATTCTTCAAATTTACATTCAAGCCCCCTTATATTTTGATGATATAATGCAAATGATTTACTAGTTCTAGTTGCAGGCTTGTATATATTACCAATGTTTACTCGAGGCAAGTATGTAAGTTGTTGTTCCCTTTCATCTAAAACTTCCCTAAAAAACGAGAGGAGCCACCAACTATGACAGGAATAGGCCTGTTACAATTAAATTCTTCAGCAATCAGCTTTGCCAGAGTCTTCTTCCCTCGAGAGTTGAGGTGGAGTCCATGCCTGGTGTATTCTTCTCTTCTTATGCTGTTAACAGACAAAACATTGATATTACCATTATTAGCAGAGAAGTTCCACAGCTTGTCGTTCACAGCTTTCACCTTGTCTCGAAGCGACGGCTTATCATACCTGTGAAACAATTCAACAAAATTTATATTAGTGTGAGAGCTGCTGCTGGAGATGCTGCGTAGATCCTGCTCGATATCAAAGCTGGGGTCTCTGTCTAGGCTGTTACCGCCACCTCCCACAATCACTATGTGGTCGTCCTTTGAGAAGCCTTTAGACAGCTCCTTTGTACCTGAAATCACATCTCTAAGTTCAGCATTAGGCTTACATATACATTCAACTTTGAAGTTCTCTCCAACAGCATCTTGCAGGGTAGTTCCCATATGTCTGGCGTGGCTGCTACCTAGAACAAGGATCTTTTTCTTATTATTACTACTAGGCCTATGCTCCTTCTTGGCTTGCCTGGGTGCTACAGTTGGCTCAGCTGGGGATTCCACTTCCTCTAGGCCATCTAAAACAGAGAATCGATTATTAGTAGCTACAGGGCTATAAGTCTTCTGCAAGGGTGACACGTTGCTGCTTGACGGTCTTCCTTTGGGTCTCTGCACTACCTCTGAGAAGGACTCTACCTTGGAAAAAGAAGTTACATTAAGTTTCTCATTCAGAGATCGGACATCCTCCTGTAATAAATCAATAACATATTTCAAATCATTAATTTCCCTATCCTTCATACACAGCTTGCAGAACCAATCGCCATCAGGAACATCGTCGGCACATACCCTAGAACAAACAAAGTGATACCAAACATCACATGAGTCACACTGAATACCATCAGAAACAGCTGTACAACAGTTACCACATAACTCTTCAATCGCCATTTCCAAATTGTCCTAAGAAATAGAATAAAAGAAAAATGTTAGTAAATACAAAGCAGGTTATAACAAGGCACAATAAAAAAAAAGCAAGGCAATAATTAATGTTCGTAGCAAGTAGTGGCTAGTGTGTGTGAACAGCTGATTTCGCGGGTAACAAAATAACTTATAACGAATAACTTTTATGATAATGAATGTTTGCTTAAGAGAAATAGTGTCAGAAAATGTTACATATTATGGTTAAAGGACAATAATAAAGTAACCCGAGAGAATTTTATAGCGATCAGAAAAGAGTATAATGAATTAATCACACAAAAGAAAAGTGACTATAACAGAGCGGAAAGTACCAAAATTAATCAATGGCTTGGGGATAATAACATCCAAATGATATGGAAATATTTTTGAACTTTAAAAAGGGATAACTATAACAAACTCAGGCCAACATAACAGGATTGGAATAAGCATTTCAATATGATATTAAAAAAGAAGGGGTTATTATTAAGGATTTCACGGGGGAGATGACGGGTGTAATTAAAGATGATTTATTGGATAAAAATATTAGTGTACAGGAATTGCAGACACTGTAATTATTAAGATGAAATCAAACATATCACCGGGGGGAGACGGAATAAGCCCGAGGGTATGGAAGGAATTGGTAAAAAACCCAGGTTGGCTCAACATTTTATTAAAATTATTCAACAAGGTAAAGGAGTCTAATGTAATCCCGGATATTTGGAAAAAAGCAGTAGTCATACCAATATATAAAAATAGGGGAAAGAGGGATGACCCAGGAAGCTACAGAGGTATTAGTCTATTACCTGCAATTTTCAAATTATATACGGGCATACTTACCAATAGATTAGTTAAATGGGGTGAAGCGCATGAAATTTTATCAGTATGGCAAAATGGGTTTAGAAAAGAAAGGAGGACTTATGATAATATATTCATTTTCTCAGCATTAATGGAAAAATATCTAGCCAACAAAAGAGGGAAATTATATTGGTGCTTTATAGATCTAGAAAAAGCATTCGATACAGTTAACAGAAATTTGTTATGGCAAAAACTAAGAATGAAGGGGGTCAGTAACGCCTTCATCAATAACTTAAGAAGTTTATATGATAACATAGAATTTTGTGTAAAATTAGATGACGCGAATAACACAACGGGATCAATAAAGCAAGGTAAGGGGCTTAGACAAGGATGTAATTTGAGCTCGCAATTATTTCTACTATACATAGATGATATATTACAAGATTGTATGGACGCAGATAAGCATTCTCCGGCAATAAACAATATAGAAATTCCAGGCTTAATATTTGCGGATGACCTATGTTTAATATCTCTGTCACAGATTGGATTACAAAGAAAAATAGACAACGTATATAAATTTTGCCAGGAGTGGGATTTAAAAATAAATATGAAGAAGACTAACGTACTTATAGGCAAGAAAGGTAGTAGAAAGAGTTGTAAGGAATACTGGAAGCTAAATGGGGAGAACCTGGAAACAGTTAACAATATAAAATACTTAGGATTAATGCTAAATCATAAGGGGTCCTGGGAGATGCAAAACAGAGCAACGTGGAATGCAGGGAAACTGGCTTTCAATACAATTAGAGCAGCTAAAACCAAATTGCCAGACATCGACTATAAATTACTTTTCAATACCTATAGGGCTATAGTTGAAGCAAGGGTGTTGTATGGGGTTGAACTATGGGGAGGTACAGAAGCTTGGAAAATGATAGATAAGTTACATGCGAAATTAGCCAAATTGGTACTTAACCTCCCACACTCATCATCAAACGAGGCCGCCAGATACGAATTAGGTTTAGACAGCGGAAAAGGGATTATTTTAAGCAGAATCATGAAGTATTACAATTATATTTGGAATAAAAAAAGAGGACAACCTGTTAAGATTATGCCTGAAAGAACAAATGGAATATCTGGCGAAAAATAAAAATAGAGCTTGCCCAAGCAGGCTGGGCTCTATAAAATCTTATCTTGATCATCCAGAAGTGGGTTTTTTATGGGGGAAATTAATAAACAAAGAATTGGGCATAAGAGCTATAGTTAATATTATACTAAAACAAGCGAGAGACAGCAGTAGGCAGGAAAGCTTAGTAATAATGAGGGAAAAAATATCACTGGTATTCTATGTAGAAATGAAAAAGGGATGGGGCAGGGAGGACTATATAACGAAATGCTCTCAACGGGAAATTATGGGCTGGGCTTGGTGGAGATTGGGAGTTTGGAAACTTAGAGGAATTAGGAAAAGTTATGAAAAAGGGAGATGCCCACTATGCAAGGGGATAGAAGATGCTCAGCATGTAATATTAGAGTGCCCCAAAACAGAAAATTGGAGAAGGAAATATCTGAATAACGAAATATTAAATACTCATCCAAGCATCATATATAACAGAATAATAAATAACAACATAAAAATCGATGTAAGAAGTGTGGGGCTACTATTGTATAAAATTAAAAAGGAGTGGGAAGTTTCAATTACAAAAGAACAGGAGATATTAGCTATTGATGTTTAATAGTATTGTTAATATTGTTCATTAGGTTAAGTATGTTATGATTGATAGAATTAGCGTTTTTTCAGGTTAACATCATAATTATATACATATGATAACTCATTCATTCGGAGATAATAATTATGATCACTATGTGCAATGTCAATACCTGATCAGATTACAGTGTAACAACACAAAGGAGCCTTGAGGCATGAGCGGAGTCAGCAGTGACTGAACTTCGACTCTGGCATACAACAGATGTTTTCATCTAGATTTAAAAATAGGCTGTATACTCTGTAAGAAATTGTTGTTAGTAGTAGTTATGGTAGAGCCCCCTGAGAAATACACTGTAATCGAAGGGGACCCACTCTAGGCATGAATTCTGAATAAACCATTTATTTATTTTATTTATTGGTTAAAATACAATCACGAGTTGTACCGGTATGTTTAAATACTAGATTTTGTTGGATTGTGCAATGAGTTGTTACTAGCTGTCAGCTGGCATCAGTTAACTTTACTGCAGAAGAGGAAAGACAGAAGTCCTATGTAGGTTCAAATTGTTTTTTATTATGTTATTTTTTTCAAAAGTCGCAGTTGCCAGGATTTTTTGAAAAAGGTTGTGACAATGGATAAGCATTCATGAACCACAGATTATTGTCTCTGTTGGACATTACATGAGAATATTATACGAGAAGAATTCCATCTGGCACTGTGATGTATTTTGTAAATCAGTTAGAAAGGGTTCTTAATTCACTGTATAGTACTAATGTAAATATTATACTGTGTATAATGTAGATTAATGTAGATTTCTCAATTGATAGTAAGAAGAAGATCAAAAAGAAGTAGCGGCTCCGCTTCAGTAAGCCATCAATAACTGACGTAGGAGTCGGCATACTGACCTCTTGCCCCAAACCTGTCATCTGCCTATTCAAAACGTGACACTTCATTATTACGCTCATATTATTGATAAATAATAATAATAAAATATAATATTTGGAAGAAAGCAGTTCGTTCGTTGAAAATGCCACTGTTCGAAATAGTACCAACTGGTGTTTAGAATTGTACCTACTGTGGTACATTTTTGAACGATATTCTGGAAATGAAAGATTGATTGCCATGACCAATTTTACAGCTGTTTGACTTCCGTATTTTTTTGAAGGGTCAACTACATTGCCAACTTTGTGATTACGATACAGTTGAACTTGTCTTATGTTTATTGTGTTCATAAAATAAGAATATTTGTTAAGCGTTCAGAAATGTACCACCTTACCCTATATGTAATTGAAAATTTTAATGATATTACCAAGACATTATATTTCCTTTGCTCTATGAATAATAAGGGCTATAAAATAACCTTATTTAGTTATTTTGTAGGTAGGTATCCACAAATGTGTCGTCTTTTTGAAGTGAAGCTTCTTTAGCCACGATAGGGGTAAATCCAGAGCTTGTGTAACGCTCAAAATCGTCACGAAATTAGTAAGGTGTGACGGAACGGACTGAACAGAAAACAGTCAACTGAATGATTAGGCTTATCCAAAATTTAAAATTTCGAAAATCCAAAATATAACATTCTAAAAATCCAAAAGGAAAAAATACAAAAATTGAAATATCCATATTTTAAAATATCAAATATTATAAAGTTAAAAATTAAAAAGTCCAACAAATCCAAAATTTAAAAAATAAAAATCCAAAATTAAGAAATCCAAGTATCCAACATTTAAAAAATCATAGTTTCTATATTAAAAAATAAAAAATCCAAAATTTAAAAAAAATCCAAAATTTAACAATCCAAACTTTGAAAATCAAAAAATCAAAAACAAAATAATCAAATATCGTAAATTAAAAATCCAAAAATTAAAAAAATCCAAAGATCTTATATTTAAAAATTCCGAAATTAAAAAGTAAAAAACTCCAACATTAAAAAAAAATTAAAAATCCAAAATTAAAAAAGACCAAAAACCCACTGTTAAAAGTTCAACAATCCCAAATTAAAAAATCCAACAATCCAAAATTGAAAATTCCAACAATCCAAAATTGAAAAAATCAAAAAAATTAAAACAAGTTACACTTCTGTCGCGTGGCGTTCCACGCACACTTTTTTTACTCTTGGAAACCTTAATTTAGATGGCAATACCAACAAAAAACATAAGAATCAGATATTCCCTTTGAATATTATTAGCATAAAACAAGGATTTAAAAAATAATACATAGTCATTTTCTCCGTATACACGTGGTTTTCCGTGTGATTTGTTAGGGGTAAAAAACTGAAACTTTAAACTAGATGCGAATAGCAACAAAAATATGTGAGTTAGAAATTCCCTGGGAATATTAGGAGCAAAGAACAATGACAAATTAAAACAAATTCATTTTCTCCGGATTTCCGCTGTTTTCCGGGGTTTCCTGCTAATTGCTGTAATTGATAAGGGGCAAACAACTAAAATCTTAAGCTAGATGACAATACCTACAAAAAAATATATGTGTCGGAAATTCCCACGGGGGGGGGGGGGGGGGGGTTCATATTGGCAGCCCATGGTCTACATCGCCATAATATCGTTTTGAAGGAAGTGCGAATAAGACATACCGAGTGAACTACGAAAATAGCCGAAACAAATCACTAGTCACGGCCTATGAGATACACGAGAAGCTGGAAGCCTACTGAAGGAATCGCAGAAAAGTATTGTTTTATTTTTATTAAATAGAACTAAACACAATGTGTACAAAGGGTTGTACATGGGAAGTTACTGACATTCGTCCTTAGCATAATGTGAGAGTGGTAATGTTCTTTGCGTACACTCGAACAGGTGATATTGTGTGCAGACTCGGTTGCAGAGTTCGCAGACACATTCACTGTCAGCGTTGTGGAATCCTTTCCTGCAGCAGATGCGGTGGTGGAAACCGTGTATTGCCCCTCGGGTGTAGAGGTGGCGAAGTTCGAAGTCGGCTCTTTTCCATTCCTCCTCTTTCATGGCTGGGGTGCAGTAGAAAGCGGGGTCAATTTCTGCTGCTTTCTGTGTTCGTTCCTCCAAGAACTTTTCGCATGCTTGGGTTGTTCTCAGATTGTGTGTTGATATCAGGTCTTCTATAAATGTTGTTGTTCCCGCCAGCTGATATACTAAACGGGTTGGGGCGTACTTCGATACACCAAGGGTCTTCTTTAGGTATCTGGCCTTGACTCTGTCCAGGGCTTTGATGTTTTTGTAATTTAGGTGTGACCAAATTAATTCGATGGAGTAGGATCCTATTGGGGCAATTTTCAGTTTGAACAGTGAAGTTGCTGTTTCTAGTGAGAGGCTTCTAAGTCTTTTAATTTCCATTGTGGCTTTTATTGCGGCTATTGTTCTGTCCTCGACGTGTCTTGTGAAGGTAAATCCGGTTACCTGTAGGGTTAACCCTAGGTATTTGTATGATTTTGCTATATCTAGTGTGTGATTTCCACATGTGAAAACATCATTGGATGAGATTCGTCCTCCTTTTCGGAATTTCATTACCTTTGTCTTGTTTTGATTAATTTTCAGTTCATTTTCTCTCGACCATTCCTCTAACTTGTTGATCACTTGTTGCATCTTAGCCCTGTCTTTACTTAGGATCACCATATCATCTGCGTATAGAAGTATTTTTACCTCCTCCGTTGTGATCTTTTGTACGATGTCATTTGTGAGCATATTAAATAATATCGGGTATACCTAATATCGGGCTTAGGGGGTCGCCTTGTAAGACCCCGTTTGTTTGTACTATGTTCGCTGATTCTAACTGACCGTCACTTATGTTTATTAAGTATTGTTTTGTATTATGGTTTACAATACGAAATCTTAATTTTTGTACAAATTGGGTGATGTGTATACATCTGAAGTTAGTTATAGTTCTGTCCTCTATGTAAGTAACCACGTCACATAATGGAGACTGCGGGAACATTACAATACGATGGCACACAAATAAAACAAAAAGACTTCCAATCGCAATGTGTAAAACACGAACATACTATTAAGTGTGAAGATATACCCATAACCTACAAATTAGTAGAGACACGACAAATTAAAAGTGAGGGTATAGACCCACATATTGGAGCAGATCCGAAGTTAGAGACATTAACATCATGCGACGAAATTGTGGAAACTTTTCCTGAAGGAAATAACGAAGAACGTCTGTTTACAGAAGATTGTATTAATATTCCTGTGTCCATTAAGACTGAAAATACAGACCTGTGTGAACACAGCGATTCTCCATTATCCAATACAGTACAAAATTCCAAAGGTACTTCTGAACGACAAAATAAACATCAGCACATGCTTACTGAAAAACAGTACCAATTTTATGATTTAAGACATCATACTAGTGCACAAAGTGTCTCCGGTGATGCCAGTAGTCTCAAATCTCATCTGCTAACACATATAAGAGAAAAAGCATTCAAATGTGATATATGTACAAAAATATTTTCTCAAAGAAGTACTCTCAAAACTCATCTGATTACTCATACAGGAGAAAAACCTTTCAAATGTGATGTATGTAGGAAGGGATTTTCTCGAAAAATTCGTCTCAAGGATCATCTGCTTACCCATAAAGGAGAAACAGCTTTCCGATGTGACGTTTGTGGCAAAACATTTTCTCAAAGAAGTCATCTCAAAAGTCATCTGCTTATTCATACAAGAGAAAAAGCTTTCAAATGTGATGTGTGTAGGAAAACATTTTCTCGAAGATGCAATCTCAAAACTCATCTGGTTATTCATACTGGAGAAAAACCTTTCAAATGTGATGTTTGTGGCAAAACATTTTCTCAAAGAAGTGTTCTCAATCGTCATCAGCTTACTCATACAGGAGAGAAAGCTTTCCAGTGTGATTTCTGTAGCAGAACATTCTCTCAAAGAGGTAATTTGAAATCTCATGTGCTTACACATACAGGAGAAAAAGCTTTCAGATGTGATGTCTGCTGCAAAACATTTTCTCTAAGATTTTGTCTCAAAGATCATCTGCTTACTCATACAGGAGAAAACCCTTTCAAATGTGATGTTTGTGGCAAAACATTTTCTCAAAGAAGTTATCACAAAGTTCATCTGCGTACTCATAGAGGAGAAAACCCTTTCAAATGTGATGTTTGTAGCAAAACATTTTCTCAAAGAGGTCATCTCAAAAGTCATCTGTGTACTCATACAGGAGAAAAACCTTTCAAATGCGATGTTTGTGGCAAAACATTTTCTCAAAGAGGTCATCTCAAAGGTCATCTGCTTACTCATACAGGAGAAAAAGCTTTCCAGTGTGATTTCTGTAGCAGAAAATTCTCTAAAAAATTTTATCTCCAAACTCATCTGCTTACTCATACAGGAGAAAAAGCTTTCCAATGTGATTTCTGTAGCAGAACATTCTCTCGAAAAAGTACTTTGAAATCTCATGTGCTTACACATACAGGAGAAAAAGCTTTCAGATGTGATATCTGTGGCAAAACATTTTCTCAAAGAAGTTCTGTCAAAACTCATCTGCTTACACATAAAGGAGAAAAAGTTTTTTAATGTGATATATGTAAGGAGGCAATTTATCTAAAAACTTGTCTGTTAGCAATTTGTTTTTATTACATTAGACTGTATTGGTTAAAATACAATCACGAGTTGTACCGGTATGTGTAGATACTATATTTTGTTGGATTGTGCAATGAGTTGTTACTAGCTGTCAGCTGGCATCAGTTAACTTCACTGCAGAAGAGGAAAGACAGAAGTCCTATGTAGGTTCAAATTGTTTTTTATTATGTTATTTTTTTCAAAAGTCGCAGTTGCCAGGATTTTTTTAAAAAGGTTGTGACAATTAAAGTAGTTGTTAGATACACAATTAGAAATTGATCCAAGTAAGATGGCTTCTTTTAACAACGCATAATGGGAATAGACAATTTTGTCGCGCAATAGGCTTCCTCCCCCTCCAAAGCTTGAATGCCTCCCATGATACCTGTTAGAAGGTGTTGTTAGTAATGCCAAGTGAAACTGGAAAAAAAAAATATTTTTCTTTTATTCTCTACTTCTCTTCCTTTTCCTCTCTCTTCCTCCCTTCACCAAACCCTACCACCTTTTTAAGACCTATTCTTAACATTAAATTTGGAATGGAACTTGTGATCGCTAGCACTGTAAGCAGCAGCCTTAACCAGTACACCTTGAGTGATTACTGGATGGTGAAGGGAAATTTCATCTAAGCTTAGGGAGCTTTAATACATGAGAAATAGCCATTTGGTATCGTTCAAGGGTCATTTTTTTTATGTATACATTTTTTTTTGTTTTTGGTATGGTGCAAAGGTCATTTTATTAAGTTAATATTATAGGAGAGAAATTCCTCCGACACTGGGGCTTTAACCCAGGACATTTGGGTATTCGCACCAATGTTCTACCATGTTCTGAGCTAAGCCAGAGTTCATTTCATTTCATTTCACAGCACCAGATGGAACCTCTCTCCTACAACTGACTGCCCTTAATGGTCTACCTCACAGACAAGCTTTGTCAAATGAGGCACAGTAAGTAGTGATTTTTTGTGACCGGGCTCCCACTGTTATTGTACAATTAACATTCAAGATAGATATATGAGCATTCATGAACCACAGATTATTGTCTCTGTTGGACATTACATGAGAATATTATGCAAGAAAAATTCCTCCAGTGCTTCCATCTGGCGCTGTGAATTGAATTCTGGCTTTGCTCAGTTGGTAGAGCATTTGCGCGAATAGCCATAGGTCCTGGGTTCAAGTCCGAGTGAAATGAAATGTCCAACAGACACAATAATCTGTGGTTCTTGAATGCTTATATGAATGCTGTATGTCTATCATTTTGTATAGTCAGCTGCAGTGTAGCCATATTGGGCAGCTTCATAGCATAGGAAGGTGCAAGCAAGGCTAAGCAGGCTGAGCTTAGCTGGTGCGAGACCTAAAGTTTTTTGCTGGCATGATCAGTTTTGTTGCAGAAAATATAGTAAAAATGCATGTAATTGCAATCGATTTAATTAACCACCATTATTATTTGAGTGATGTCTTTATTAACACTGAGGATATCGAGCGCTATTTTCGGACATAGAAGCACGTGCGGCGTCTGAGAGACGCTGTTCATGTTTTACGTTGTAACGCTCAAAATCGTCACAAAATGAGTAAGGTGTGACGGAACGAACTGAACAGAAAACAGTCAACTGAATGATTAGGCTTATCCAAAATTTAAAAAATCCAAAATATAAAATTCTAAAAATCCAAAACGAAAAAATACAAAAATTCAAAGATCCTAAATTTAAAAGAATCCAAAATTAAAAAGTCCAACAAATCCAAAAAGTAAAAATCCAAAATTAAGAAATCCAAGTATCCAAAATTTAAAAAAATCATAATTTCTAAATTAAAAAATTAACAATCCAAAATTTGAAAATCAAAAAATCCAAAACAAAATAATCAAATATAAATTAAAAATCAAAAAATTAAACAAAATCCAAAGATCTAAAATTTAAAAATTCCGAAATTAAAAAAGAAAAAAACTCCAACATTAAAAAAATTTAAAATGTAAATAATCCAAAATTTACAAAGTCCAAAAGCCCAATGATGAGAAGTCAAACCATCCCCAAATTCAAAAAATCCAACAATCCAAAACTGAAAAATCCAACAATCCAAAATTGAAAATCCAATAATCCAAAATTGAAAAAATCAAAACAAGTTTCACTTCTATCGCACACTTTTTCTACTCTTGGAAATATGGCATCCCTAGCTTTTGTAATAAAAACCTATCCTTGCTATTAACCAATTTTTATAACTGTATATCGCAGCACAGATTAGCGTTGTATTCGATTTAACTCCTGCTATACTAAACATTTTTAGTTGAAGCTAATCACACAAATTCAAAAGTTGTATCAGTCTCTATTTATTCCTGCCAAACTCTTAGACAACTTTCGATGAAGAGGGTGATAAAATACAATAATAATTTAAATAGTAATATATTGGTCCCATAACATCTTTAATGTACTACGACTTATAAACAAATTATAATCAAAGTAAACTAAAATTTGTAAATGTCCAGTAGAATCACTTTTCTGTTCTGAAGTGGTTATTGTTGAATTCTGTGGTTCCTGGTTATTTCTGAACGGAATGAAAGCAGTCGTCAATCAAATATGTCTTAAGAGAGGATCTAAAACTACGTATTTGTTATATAATTTAAGTTGATTTGGTAAACTGTTGTAAAGTTTCAAGTGTTTTGCTGTGGGTGCAGAGGCCCATCTTTAGAAGGGGGAACTTCCAATAGACACTCCTAGCTATGCAAGAAAATAAACTGTAATACCATTAGAGCGTAGGCTACTGTATAGCCCCCATCCCCCCCCCCCGTGGGAATTTCCGACTCATATATTTTTTTGTTGGTATTGCCATCTAGTTTCAGTTTTTAGTTGTTTGCCCCTTATCAATTACAGCATTTACCCGTAAACCCCGAAAAACTACGGAAATTTGGAGAAAATGAGTTTGATTTAATTTTTCTTTGTTCTTTGCCCCTAATATGCCCAGGAAATTTCTGACTCACATATTTTTTGTTGGTATTGTCATCTAGTTTAAGTTTTCAGTTGTTTGCCTCTTATCAATTACAACATATCCCCGGAAAACCCAAAAAAACTACGTATATACGGAAAAAATGACAATGTTTTATATTTTAAATCTTTGTTCGTTGCTTCTAATATTCAATGGGAATTTCTGACTCATATGTGTTTTGTTGGCATTGCCATCCAGATTAAAGTTTCAGTTGTTTGCCCCTTATCAATTACACCATATCTCCGGAAAACTCCGAAAACCTCGAAGATCAGCAGAAAATGAATTCGTTTTAATATTTTTAAAAACCTTTGTTCCTAATATTCCCAGGGAACTTCTGACATATATTTTTTTTTGTTGGCATTGTAATCTAGATTAAGGTTTCAGTTGTTTGTCCGTTATCAGTTACAGTATATCCCCGTAAAACCCGGAAAACCACAGAAATCCACGGAATTTCTAGAACTCGGAACTTGTGATCTACAGTCACTGAAACCGTTATTGCGAAGTAATTCTGCTTCAGGTGTGTCCTTTGCAGGTTCAAAAGGGTGAGTATGTGGACTACGAGATATCTGCCTTAATTGTGATGGTCACACGCAAATCAAATGGGAATCATATCTTCTAAACATGCCAAGTGTAAGTCAAAGTTGTTTTCTTTAGTTGCTCACTGAACTCTCAAAATCAATGACACTTTGTCCATATTACCAATCCAAAATTGTGCTGTTTTACCGAATGTCCCTTCTCTAACTTCAGTCAAGAAAGTTTGGTAGTGACTGTGGAAGGTTTGGTAAGATAAATTATCATTCACAAATATCAAATTAGAATATGAAGTGTGTTCTGCCAGGTTTTCAATCGCTTTCATCCCTTCAGCATCAGGATTTTTTTAAGTATTCTTTGTCATGCTGTAATTGGTAAGGGGAAAACAACTGAAACCTTAAACTATATGGCAATAGCAACAAAAATTATGTGATTCAGAAATTCCCTAGGAATATTAGTATCAAAGAGCAAAGATTTAAAAAAAATTAAAACAATCTCATTTTCTGCGGATTTTCGGAGTTTTCCGGAAATATGGTGTAATTGATAAGGGGAAAACCACACCCTTTTATTCTAGATGGCAATACCAACACTTAAGCATATGAGTCACAAAATCCCTTTCAATATTAGGAGCAAATAACTAAGATTTAAGAAAACTAAAACAAAGTAATTTTCTCCGGATTTCCGTGGTTTTCAGGGTTTACGTGGATATGCCGTAATTGATTTTGGGCAAACAACTGATACCTCAAACTAGATGGCAATACCTACAAAAACACATCTGATTCAGAAATTCCCTGGGAATATTAGGAGCAAAGAACAAAGATTTTTAAAAAAATTGTAAAAAGTCATTTCCTCCGGATTTCCGTGGTTTTCGGAGTTTTCTGGAGATATGCTATAATTCATAAGAGGCAAACAACTGAAACCTCAATCTAGATGGCAATACCAACAAAAAACATACGAATCAGATATTCCCTTTGAATATTATTAGCATAAAACAAGGATTTAAAAAATAAAACATAGTCATTTTCTCCGTATATACGTGGTTTTCCGGGGTTTCCGGGGATATGCTGTTATTGGTAAGGGGCAAACAACTGAAACCTTAATTTAGATGGTAATACCAACACAAAAACATATGATTCACCAATTCCCGTTGAATACTAGGAGCAAAGAACAAGGATTAAAAAAGAATTAAAACGAAGTCATTTTCTCTGGATTTTCGTGGTTTTCGGAGTTTTCAGGGGATATGCTCTAACTGATAAGGGGCAAACATCTGAAACCTTCATCTAGATGGTAATTCCAACAAAAAGATATGAGTGAGAAATTCCCTTTGAATATTAGGCGCAAAGAACAATGATTGAAAATTTAAAAAAACATAGTCATTTTCACCTAGGGTTGCCACCTGTCCCGAATTAGGCGGGACATCCCGCATTTTAAGGACATTTTCAGCGTCCCGAATTATGCCTAAGAGGGACGCATTATATTGCGGGACGCCAAATTATTCCAAAACAAAATATGAGACAGCAATTCTTGGTGGCGTCATTTGTGAATTTCGTCTCATGGTCAAGATATCGATGTCGTTCCATCGCTAAAATGTATCGTGTTGGCAGCATTGAAATCACCGCCCATGATGTTATTCTTTGTAATTTATTTGTATAGGCTAAGTCGCGCGGGCATTCTTGGGGTATGTCCGTGATCTGTACAACCAGCGTGCGAGCCATTAACGGGTGATCCGACGGGGAAGTACCGAAAGCAGATCATATGACACTCTGCACTGATTTGCCAAGTACAGTTCCTTCTGGAATTATAGCACAGCAAGACGTGTGTAGTGTTATCAGTTGTAATTTGAATCCACGTTCTCTGTGTGTTTTATGTGTAACAACTAATTAAATATTTCTCCTGTTATTCCTAAACTTAGTGGTAAGCCATTATCTAGTCAGAGTCTGGATTGCCAATGTTCATAATTTTTTCGAAACATGTCTATGAGTGTACATTCTATGAGAAAGCTTTAAGTTCCTTAGATAAAGTATTTGACTTCACAGAAAATAATCTTTATGGCACACTGAAGAACTTGAAACTTAAGAGTTCACTATTTTTCAAACATCTCAAAGACTCTGTGAAGGCACATAATGTAGAATCTGATGTTAATTTGGATGAGTGAACTATACAGAAGGAGAGACTAAGTATGAGTATGAAATGGAAGAAAATTATTCAGGAGATTGGTAAAGAACAATCTCAAATGCTTTGTTCTAAGCATTCCTGGTAGCAATGCCTTTGTGGAAAGAGTGTTCTCTCTCTTGAATCTAAAATGGACAGAATCCAGAAATAGGTGCTCTGCTGACCTCATAAAGAGTGAAATCATTTCTACAAATGTTACAGATACCTGCAAAGATTATTTAGTGAGGGTGAAACAGAACAAACAACTATTAGAAGCTGCCAAATCAAACAAGAAATACAGCTTCAAGTCATGAATTTGCCCAGTTTTTTTATATTTTTATTTATTTATTATTTTGCTAATCTTTTCTGTTCTAATGTTAGTGTTACTGTTACATAGCCTATTCAGTTTTGGCTTTGTAATATAATCCGTCTTTCAGTTATTAATAAATTGTTCCGTGTACAAATTTAGGTATGAAGATCGGCGATCTGCATATATTCGATAAGTGTCCCTCCTTAGCCTTACCAAAAGGTGGCAACCCTATTTTCACCGTACATACGTGGTTTTCCGGGGATATGTTGTGTTTTGTTAGGGGCAAACAACTTTAAACTAGATGCCAATAGCAACAAAAATATGTGAGTCAGAAATTCCGAGGGAATATTAGGATCAAAGAACGATGAAAGATTAAAACAAATTCATTTTCTTCGGATTTCCGCTGCTTTCCGGGGTTTCCGGCTAAATGCTGTAATTGATAAGGGGTAAACAACTAAAATCTTAAACTAGATGACAAAACCAACAAAAAAATATATGTGTCGGAAATTCCTACGGGGGAAGGGTTTCATATTGGCAGCCCATGGTGTACATCGCCATAATATTGTTTTGAAGGAAGTGCGAATAAGACATACCGAGTGAACTACGAATATACCCGAAACAAATCAGCAGTCACGGCCTATGAGATACAGCAGAAGCTGGAACTACTAGTCTACTCCAAGGGGTGCTCATTTGCCATGCGCAGTTACCTAATATCGTTCGGCGCGGATGATGACGTCGCCCACGAGGGAAATGGTGTAAACAGTAACCGTAGTATAGTGCATTTCATAGTGTTTCCGTGTGAAGTTTTATGTATTAGGCCTATTAGTTTCTTTTATAGCATTATTCGCCAGTCGGTTTCCTCACTATTTGATATGGTCCTTGCATATTTCAAGTTCATATCTTGTGCTATGGCTGCGTGATAATCAGGGCCCGGATTCTGATGACCTAAAATTGTTTGAAAAATTACCTATAAAATGACCCTAAATTTTAAGGAAAATGATTTAATAACTGTAAAGAATGACCTAAAAACTATTATTTTATTTATAAAAATTATTATTGTACACACAAAGTTGTACATAATTGTAAAAACTGTAAACGCAGAAAGATGCTGTAGGTCAAGAAACGTAAGAAAATAGTTTTTAAAATAGATCCTACAAAAAATGTTGCATTATACTAACCAAGTAATTTATTTAAATATTACCCTATGGGAAAATAAGACGACAAAAAAGTTAATAAACTCAATGTAAATGCATGAAAATGACTAAATAATTAACGAAATGACATGAAAATGACAAAATAATGACCTAAAATTGAAATAAATGCCCTAAAAATGCAAAAATGCATAAAATGACAAAAAATGACCTAATAAAAATGCATTTTAGGTAGATTTTCGAAGAAAAATCTACCTATTGCAATGGATACCACTTTATGATTTTCGAAAAATTCTTTCATATCTTTACGTTTCATGCTCCCCTAAGTACGAAACCACCGCCCGTTCAAAAAAAAATTTTGTGATATTTATATATATATTTATATATATATATATATTTATATATATATATCTTTACACGATAGCGGCCGTAATTTTGAAGATATTTGAACCAAATTTTATTATGTTATTTCTAGGCCCAATAGTTCGGACAAGTTCGTTAATGGGCAAAATTGGCCCAAGGGGGTGGTCGGGGGAGGGGGTTGAAATTTTAAAACATTTACATCTCGGCCCCTATGAAGTATAGAGGGAAACTTTGTTTGAATAAATTAGAGTACTCCCTATGGAGTTCACAGTGACACCAACAATTCGGGGGTTCGAGTGAGGGTGGGGGTGGGGGTGGGGGTGGGGGATGAAAATTCGAAACTTTTGAAACCACGTCTTGTGGGGTATCGTTGAAAAGCTCTTGATGAGTACTCTACAAATCAATAAATAGTTTCTTGATAGCTCTCATATGACGCGAGATTTTAATGTTTGAAAATAATAACACTTAAAAGAATTATTATAATATCATAATTTTGTCTTGTTTAGCGGCTTTGCTAATTTTATTCATTGCTGATCTTGCGCACGGCCTCCCAGAATATTATATCCTATTCTTGTTGTCAAAACAAATGATTGTAGGCTCTTCCTCTTTACCGAATTCAGTTCTTATTACTGCAGGTTTACCATGCCAAGGCTAAAGAAAAAGAGTGCTATGCAGCGACAATAAAAATATGACACGTCATTAGAATCCGGGCCCTGGTGATAATCATAATCACGTAGAAGTTTCCAAGTATGATTTAGTGTTTTAGGTTATTAATGAATTAGGATATTTTAGCTTTCTTGTGAACATTCTTTGCTCAAATAGAGTTCTTTCGTTATGGGCAGGTAATAAGTTTTGTCAAATGCATAATTTACGTAGACAAACAAAATTTATTGACTAATGTGTAAACCCAGTCAAAATATCCACACTCCGCCATTGATTATTATTGTTATTATTATTTTTATTTTTATTATTATTTCACGTTAAAAGCATTGTACATAAAGATTGGCCATGATGCTTTCCGTTCTAGATACATGTTAGTTTATTAAAAAAATGTATTAAGTAAAATTTATTTTCTAATTTACTTTTTTCTGCGCTAGCTTTTAACTCGTATATGCGAGAAAGTTTGTGCAATATATTTTTCACCATTTGTATAATTTTAGTAAATGTTGTACATTTTCCTCACATTATGTAATTTTTGACCCACTTACAGGATAGATAAAATCGTAAAATTTGGCAAAAATATTGGCACATACAACAGCCATAAGTGTAAAACAATTGGTGATTCTAGCTGCCCCATAAGTAGGCTATGGGAAAACTGGCCAGATAACCGTAACATCTTTCACATCTACGACAGTCTAATCAATCACTTATTAACATTGATGTATACTCACTTCCAGTTGAGCTAGAATCTTGAAATTTGACAAACTTATAGCTTTTAGCCTATAACCGATGGAAAAATTCCAGGAAGTTAATTTTTTTTATCTTCTCCCCTCCAAAATATACTTTGAAATTTTAAAACAGTAGAACAGCATTTTTTTTTTGTAGTAAAGGTAGGCCCATTAGTTTGTTTTGATTGCAATAGTGTTTAAAAGTAATTTTGAATTAATAGTACCTATAGCTATAGCTATTATGATATATATATATATATTAGGCTTGATTTATCACCTTTACTTTTGGTTTGACCGTCACATCATCACTCTAAATCATGTATACAGTGTAGGTCTTTACTGCATTAAAATTCCCGCCCATATTCAGAATATTGAGCCTCCTTAATAGTCCAGTCAATAAAGGTCGTAAAACACCAAATAGAAAAAAAAAATCGTGTAGCTTTGAAATTTTGCAGAGTTGTCGGAGGGAATGTCCTGAACAACATACTAAAAGTCCCCGAAGGTGGGGGGTGAGCGGGGGGCCCGCAGAAGGTCCCGTTTTTAGGTTTTTCGCTTATATCTAAACAATGGTGCATCATAGAGAAAATTTTGCTGTATACAAAAATCAATCTGATAAAATTTCCTAGAAGTTTCATCCTAAACATTTCTTTCTATTCCCAATAATTTTCGAGCTATCTGCCAGCGAAAATAACAAATTTTCGAAAAAAAGCTCTTTCGCCTCGCGCTTTTCTACACACTTTGCCTTCTAGCACCTCAACCCTTAGATATGCAGCAATGTTCTCATGAAAGAAGTTGTAGGGAAATAAATTCACTTTAAAATGAGTTGTCATTTGTTATTTTGTTCTCAAATTTTCAAAAGTTATAACAATTTAAAGTTTCGGTCAAATTTCGAGATTTCTAAAGAAAACCATATGTCGCACTTTCTCTACATTTAGGGTTTATATCTTTGTATATACGCTGTGTATTGTGTACTTACATCATGGAACTTACACAACCACTGAAGTTGAATTTATTAAAAATCCGATCACGTTACAAGCACAGTACATGTAATGGAAAATACATTATATTCCATGCAAGAAAGAAAAAAAATAGGCACAAAAATTATGTAGTTTTGAAAATTGGCAGAGATGTGGGGGAAAGTGTCCTAAACAACATAGTAAAAGTCCCATGGATAGGGGGTGAGCGGGGGGTGGGAGGCACTTTTAAATATTTCCCCCCAGTTTTCCCTAAATACGCAAAAAAAGCTATGGTTTCTAGCAAAAAACAGTTTATGCACAATATTAAACTACATAAAAGTTCTTATAAAATGGATCTGAATGATATTTCATAGGATTAATAGTTCAGGATATAGAAGGATATGAAGCAAACCAGTTCTTAGAATAATATTCGTAACAAAGGTAAACATCATACATAAAACTAATTATTATGATTATTGTTATAAAGCTTATAAAAATCACATGGTATGAGTGCACGTTAAAATAAATATAAATCAGGCCTATTAGCTGTTATATTTTTAGTTTAAAATATAATTTGGAAAAATTGTAATATTTAGAAATTATAAAACCTAGTAGGCCTACATAGTAGGCCTACTTTAAATAAATGTTTAGTTGTCTATTTTTTTCAGTCTCCAATACTGCAATCCTAGTCCATCGTATGATAAGTTAGGGTTATATCTTTCTATCTACCGAACACTCTGTATTTATACACATATAGCCTACAACATTGATTAAAGAGTGCCTAAACAACTTATTTTGCTTGGACGTCATCAATTTTAAGCTCATCTTCTTCTAATGGTATACTGTTTGTGGATGAGCATTTGATACCAGCTTTTCGGCATCCGTATCTTCAACCACACCGAGTTGCACAGTAACAAAATATGATGTGCAAATATTCCCAGGAGCCACATAGACAAGTCAACATTTATTTAAAGTAATAGGTGGGCCTACTATTCTTACAATTTCTAAATACATCTAATTCCTTACCATCTTTTAAAATACCGATTATTTTTTTAACGAAACATAAAACGGCTAAGCATTGCAACAAGAATAATAATAATAATAATAATAACAACTATAATGGTAATGAGTTTTATGTGTAAAATTAACCATTAGTAAGTATATTTTCCTAAGAACTAGTTTGCCTTTGGCATTATGCTAATTTAATTATCGTCTGCTTTCTTTTTTCTTAAAAAATATAATACATAGGTGTATGTAAAACCGAATTTCGATAACTGTCATACTTCATATCCTTCTATTTCCTGAACTATTAATTCTACAGAAATATCAGTCAGATCAATTTTATAAGAACTTTATGTAGTTTAATTTTGTGCATAAACTGTTTTTTGGTAGAACCCATAGTTTTTTGTGTATTTAGAGAAAACTGAGAGAAACGGCATTTAAAAGTGCCCCCATCCCCCACCCCCGCTCACCCTCTATCCATGGGGACTTTCACTATGTTGTTTAGGACACTTTCCCCCACATCTCTGCCAAATTTCAAAACTACATGATTTTTTGTGCCTATTTTTCCTTTCTTGCCTGGACTCTAATGTATTTTCCATTACATGTACTGTGCTTGTACCGTGATCGGATTTTTAATAAATTCAACTTTAATTGTTGTGTGATATTTCTTCACTTGTTTCATGATGTAAATACACAATATACAGCTTATATTCAAAGATATAACCCCTAAATATAGAGACAGTGCGATGTACGGTTTTCTTTCGAAATCTCGAAATTTGACCGAAATTTTAAATTGTTATAACGTTTGAACATTTCAAGACAAAATAACAAATGACAACTCATTTTAAAGTAAATTTATATCCCTACTACTTCTTTCATGAGAATATTGCTGTATACATAAGGGCTGAAGCGCTAGAAGGCAAAGTGTGTCGAAAAGCGTGAGGCGAAAGAGCTTTTTTCGAAAATTTGTTATTTTTTCTGGCAGATAACTCGAAAACTATTGGGAATAGAAAGAAATGTTTAGAATGAAACTTGTAGGAAATGTCATCAGCTTGATTTTTGTATATAGAAAAATTTTCTCTACGATGCACCATTGTTTATAAGCGAAAAACCTAACAACGGGACTAGGACACTCCCTCCGACAATTACTACACGATTTTTTGTTCTATTTTTCGTTCGTTGCCTGGACTATAATGTTTCAGCTTATTTCGCATGTAGAGTTTACTGTTTTTATAGAGGAAAATGACAAAGATAAGACACAAAAATTGTCCTTGTAATATGTTTAATATCGTCACAAATCTACGTACTGACTATGCAACTGCTATGTAATAGCAGCCATATGCTCGATCGTTCCCTCGTGGATGACGTCACACGCGGATGAAGCAGTCCGCCGCTAGAAATGGCGCTACCTTAGTAGCTTTATATACCTTGAGTCTACTCCTCCTAACAGAAATAGTTAACAAATTACGGTTTGGAATAAGGTTTACAATGCGAAATCTTATTTTTTTGTATAAATTGGGTAATGTGTGTACATCTGAAGTTATTCATAGTTCTGTCCTGTATGTAGGTCACCACGTCACATAATGGAGACATTACAATACGATGGAACAGAAATGAAACAAGAAGACTTCCAATCGCAATGTGTAAAACACGAACATACTATTAAGTCTGAAGATATACCCATAACCTACAATTTAGTAGAGATACGTCAAATTAAAAGTGAGGATATAGGAGAAGTTTCAAGCTTAGAGACATCGACGTCGTGCGACGAAGTTGTTGAAACTTTTCCTGCAAGAAATAACAAAGAGCTTCTATTTACAGAAGATCGTAAGAATATTCCTGTGTCCATTAACACTGAGAATACAGACCTGTCTGAACACAGTGACACTCCATTATCCAATACAGTACAAAATGTAGATATACTGGTTCCGGAACAACAAAATTCCAAAGGTACTTCAGAACGACAAAATAAACAGCACATGCGAACTGAAAAACAGTTCCAGTTTTATGATTTAAGTCATCATACTGGTCCACAAAGTGTCTCCGGTGATGTCGGTGAAAAAGGATTTTCTAAGAGAAGTACTCTCAAAACTCATCTGGTTACTCATACAGGAGAAAAACCTTTCAAATGTGATGTTTGTGGCAAAACATTTTCTCAAAGAAGTTATCTCAAAGATCATCTGCTTACTCATAGGGTTATTCCATGCCAAATCATCCAACAGTGGTTGCATGACCATTTTAGAAAAAAAATAATTTTTTGTATATGAGTTCATACATGTTTCAAGATATCAAAACAAGTTTTAAAAAAATCTTGTGTTCTTGGTTTCCCAGGGGTGTCCATTTTTCAATCCTGGTGTAACACTTTTTTTGCAAATATAGCTGATTACGAATATTTTCATAACTCAACAACCATAAGAGTTAGAAATTTGAATTAAGAACCATTTTGTAACTATTGAAGCGTACTTTCAGAAATACTTTGTTGTTTTCTTCAACACAAAATTTTTCATATGAAAATATGCGTTTGAAATTCGGGTAAATTTTTCCAAAAAAATAACTTTTTGGACCAAATTTTATATGAGAAGGAAGTGATTGTAAACGTTCAAATTTTTGTTATGTTCAAACCTACATGTGATTTGTCTGTGAGGAAAAAATCATGGTCCAAAAATACATCCCTTATTCTAATTTGGCCTCGAATATTAGCGTTTTTCAGATTTTGACTATTATCGGGCTCAAATATCTCTGATGGGTACCCTTCAAAAAATCTGAAAAAATCGCATAAACGAAGACTTTCATGTGCCTAACACACAGTTAAAATTTCTATTTCTAGAAACAACTCCTTCTATTAATTTTATAGAACTGAAATATCACACTTTTTAGGGTAGCGTATTTGGGAGAAACTACATAATATGTGATAGTGAGATATTTCAACTCTATAAAATTAATAGAAAGAGTTGTTTCTAGACATAGAAATTTTAACTATGAGTTAGGCACATGAAAGGCTTCTACTATGCAATTTTTCAGATCTTTTGAAGGTTATCCATCAGAGATATTTAAGCCCAAAAATAGTCAAAATCTGAAAAAGATTATATTTGAGGTCAGTTTTGAAATAAGGGATGTATTTTTAGACCCTGATTTTTTCCCCACATACAAATCACATGCAGGTTTGCACATAAAATGTTTTTGAATGTTTACAATCACTTCCTTCTCATATAAAATTTCGCTCAAAAAGTGATTTTTTTGTTGAAAAATTTACCCGAATTTCAAACTCATATTTTAATATGAAAATTTTTGTGTTGATGAAAGCAAACTATTTCTGAAAGCAAGCTTCAATAGTGATAAAATGATTCATATTTGTAACTCTTACGGTTGTTGAGTTGTATGTAGTTTTTTCCAAATTCTCTACCCTAAAAAGTGTGATATTTCAGTTCTATAAAATTAATAGAAGGAGTTGAATCAAGAAATATAAATTTTAACTGTGAGTTAGGGACATGAAAGGCTTCTTTTATGCAATTTTTCAGATTTTTTGAAGGGTACCCACCAGAGATATCTAAGCCCAAAAGTAGTCAAAATCTGAAAAACGCTAATATTCGAGGCCAGTTTTGAAATAAGGGATGTATTTTTAGACCATGATTTTTTCCTCACAGACAAATCACATGTAGGTTTGAACATAACAAAAATTTTAACGTTTACAATCACTTCCTTCTCATATAAAATTTGGTCCAAAAAGTGATTTTTTTGGAAAAATTTACCCGAATTTCAAACTCATATTTTCATATGACAAATTTTGTGTTGAAGAAAACAATAAAGTATTTCTGAAAGTACGCTTCAATAGTTACAAAATGGTTCATAATTCAAATTTCTAACTCTTATGGTTGTTGAGTTATGAACATATTCGTATCAGCTATACTGGCAAAAAATGTGTTACTCCAGGATTGAAAATTGGACACCCCTGGGAAACCAAGAACACAAGATTTTTTTGAAAACTTGTTTTGATATCTTGAAACATGTATGAACTCATATACAACAATTATTTTTTCCTAAAATGGTCATGCAACCATTTTTTAAAAATTTGGATGAATTCATATGGAATGACCCCATACAGGAGAAAAACCTTTCAAATGTGATGTTTGTGGCAAAACATATTCTCAAAGAGGTCACCTCAAAGGTCATCTGCTTACTCATACAGGAGAAAAACCTTTCAAATGTGATGTTTGTGGCAAAGCATATTCTGAAAGAGGTCATCTCAAAGGTCATCTGCGTACTCATACAGGAGAAAAACCTTTCAAATGTGATGTTTGTGGCAAAACATTTTCTCAAAGAAGTTCTGTCAAAACTCATCTTCTTACACATAAAGGAGGAAAAGCTTTTTAATGTTATTTATGTAACTAGGCAATTTATCTAAAAACTTGTCTGTTTACAATTTTTTTTTATTACATTAGACTGTATTGGTTAAAATATAATCACGAGTTGTACCGGTATGTTTAAATACTAGATTTTGTTGGATTGTGCAATGAGTTGTTACTAGCTGTCAGCTGGCATCAGTTAACTTTACTGCAGAAGAGGAAAGACAGAAGTCCTATGTAGGTTCAAATTGTTTTTTATTATGTTATTTTTTTCAAAATCCCAGTTACCAGGATTTTTTGAAAAAGGTAGTGACACTAAAGTAGTTGTTAGATACATCAATTAGAAATTGATCCAAGTAAGATGGCTTCTTTTAACAACGCATAATGGGAAAAGACAATTTTGTCGCACAATAGGCTTCCTCCCTCTCCAAAGCTTGAATGCCTCCCATGATACCTGTTAGATGGTGTTGCTAGTAATGCCAAGTGAAACTGGAAAAAAAAATATTTTTCTTTTATTCTCTACTTCTCTTCCTTTTCCTCTCTCTTCCTTCCTTCACCAAACCCTACCACCTTTTTAAGACCAGTACACCACGAGTGATTACTGGATGGTGAAGGGAAAATTCATCTTAGCTTAGGGAGCTTTAATACATGAGAAATAGCCATTTGGTAAATTCAAGGGTCATTTTCTTGATGTATATATATATATATTTTTTTTTGGTATGGTGCAAATTTCATTTTATTAAGCTAATATTATAGGAGAGAAATTCCTCCGACGCTGGGGATTTAAGCCAGGACCTTTGGCTATTCCCGCCAATCCTCTACCAACTGAGCTAAGCCAGAGTTCATTTCACAGTGCCAGATGGAACCTCTCTCTCCTACAACTGACTGCCCTTAATGGTCTACCTCACAGACAGACAAGTTATGTCATATAGAGCACTGTGAGGCACACTAAGTAGTGATTTTTTGTGACCGGGCTCCCACTGTTATTGTACAGTTAACATTCAAGATAGATATATAAGCATTCATGAACCACAGATTATTGTCTCTGTTGGACATTACATGAGAATATTATACGAGAAACATTCCTCCAGAGCTTCCATCTGGCGCTGTGAATTGAATTCTGGCTTTGCTCAGTTGGTAGAGCATTTGCGCAAATAGCCATAGGTCCTGGGTTCAAGTCCGAGTGTCGGAGGAATTTTTCTCGTATAAAATTCTCATGTAAAGTCCAACAGAAACACTAATCTGTGGTTCATGAATGCTTATATGTCTATCATTTTATTAACATTGCGATTTTGTATAGGATATTATAGTCAGCTGCAGTGTTACCATATTGGGCAGCTTCATAGCATAGGAAGGCTCGGAAGCGAGGGGAAGCAGGCTGAACTTAGCTGGTGCATGACCTAAAGTTTTTTGCTGGCATCATCAGTTTTGTTGCAGAAAAACTATTATTATTATTATTATTATTATTATTATGGGTTATCATTCAATATTTACAAATTCTGTAAACAAGAATACAAAATAAATTTATAGGATAATAATTAATTTACGATTAAAGAGTAGTCTCGAATAAGTTAATGTAAGTTATATTTCTTGTGACATTAATTATTAAGTGCCAGTATGGTACTTTATGAGATTGTGTGGTGGACGAAAAAATGTCTGTCCGTCTGTCCGTCTGTCCGTGTGTCTGTACACACCATAACTCAAATACGCTTTTTCGGATTTTCATGAAACTTGGAAAACACATTTATAATGTCCATGGGAAGAACCCTATTGATATTGAACCAAATAGGTTCACCGGTACCGGAGTAATGCCCAATTTAGTGCCTATTTTAATAGATTTCCATGAAACTTGGTATACCCATTTATGACGTCCATAAGAAGTGCCTTATTGAATTTGAACCTAATCTGTTGACCGGTACCGGAGTAAAACCCAATTTAGTGTATATTTTAAAGACGCGGTAACTCAAATACGCTTTACCGGATTTTTATGAAACTTGGTATACACATTTATAATGTCCATGGGAAGACGTCTATTCATAATGGATAAAATCGGTTGACCTGTTTCGGAGTAATGCTCAATTTGTGTCTATTTTATGGTAATATACGTATTCGAAAGAATTTATAAAAAAAATGAAAATCAGTTATCTTGACAACATAGCCTATTGTTTTACTGTGATCGTATAAGGCCTTGGAAATTAAAATACAGGTAGCTATGACAAAAAACATATTGATTTACATGCGCTTATCCAACTAGACCGTTAAAATGACCCAGGTGGCCGAGATGGTAGACCTTTCTTCTTCCGTAAACCCTGCTTAATGAATAAATCTGGAGCTTAACTTGGAAATCAATTTAAAAAAAAAACACATTCTGCATATCATAATTGCAGTCATAACTGATTAAAAAAAACATACTGGCACTTAGTTACATCAGTTTACCTGATTTTATTTAATCTTAAAATTCTACCAGGCATTTTGTAGCATACAGTGTGAACTTTGCTGTAAAATTTCATTAAAATCTGTTGTGAGGAGACGAGTACTGATGTATAATGCATGACTTTTTTTATGCCTTATACCCTCACAATCAGATAAACCACTTAAGAAATCAGATTTCGGGTGACCTACCTAAGTGACAGAAGCTTTTCTTGCTGATGGTACAATTAAACTCATATGAAATAACTCATTTTAATGTTATTACACGTATTTCTTGAAATCCTTCGATACCAATTTCTGTGGCAAACCAATTAGCTTATTCTTTTAGATTAATTTATAACTAATGTTTGCATTTTCCCCAACATAATTGCTTATTAAGTACCTCAGAAGGGATGCCTAGGCTATTGGTAATTAATTGTCTGAGTTTTAAGGCTAAGTTCTTTGCTAATATTTATTCAAAATAAAAATGAATTATTTTATTTCTCTGATATAACAGAAAACTCACGACATAAGTAGTGCCTTTTTATTGCAAAACTGTTTGAGAAATTCAGTTAGCCCTAAAAAATAAGCAGGTACATGAACTTATCTGAACTATTACTGGAGTCTATGCTCTAATGCTAAATTGTAAAAACAGGCAGTGAAAGTGTATCACGGCATCACTCCCAGGCTGCACTGCTTTGCTGACACTTGTGTCATATCATGTTACAGTTGAGTTGCCCAAATAAAATCTAAAGATGTGGTAAAAGACATTGCTAGCAAAACAACTCTTTCTTGCAAGATTAAAATACTTAAACAGTTGTTAGGTCCGTTCTAACAACCCAAGCGATCATGGGTTAACATATGTGTTCTTTCTTTCTTTTTACCCAGATACTACTAGTAGGCCTACTACTTGCTTTTCATGCTCGATTCAGCAATTCTTGCATTTTCCATTCTGGTGGATTATTTATGGTTCCCAGGTACTCATATCATTGGACATCTACTGTTACTTTCTTGCATAGAAAAAGTATTGAGATCGTGACAAAAAATTGAAATGAAGATAAAATTTTTAGCTTTTAAGTAATTTTTGTTTCACTCCTTTTATGTATTTATGTTTAATATTTTTTTTACTTTCTTTTTAGTTAAGCACATTATACACTCTATTTCTTTGTCTCTCCTCTTTCTTCACTTTGATATTTTTGAAACGGCACCCGAGCACGAGCAGTCTTGCTCATTCGGGTGTATTACTAAATTTAATACTTCTTGTGAAGATATAGCCTATATTTCTTTTCCTCTTTTTAAATAGTAGTTTTTGTTAATTTTGAAATTTGAAAATTGTTTTATTTTACTTGTATAAATATGTATTTGTATTTGCAATTCTATGTAATAATGTGATAATGATAATAAATAATAAATAAATAAAATGGAGAAACAAGTTTCACGATACCTAGAAACAAAAAACAAAAAAAGCGCTTTTGGAATGATGTTTGTCTGTGGACAAGCACAGCGGGAAAGCGATTCATTGCGTTTCCTTTTTTTAAAATTTGATTGAACCGCCCAGGATTTGGTTTTTATAAAAAAAATACTGAGGTAACTTTTCATTAAATTAATTCTGATTTTTTGAAAAATGGCTAAGAATTACTAAGGGGTGTTTTATTCGTATCCATTTTTTATTTTACTTCGCCATACCCATGAAAACTTAGCACAGTAAAGTTGTAAAACAAATTAATCTTTTTTGTTTCACGCATTTCTTCATAAAATCAACAGGTATGAAGATAAACGTGGAAAAAATATGCCTCCTAAATGCAGAATGTCAGATCATGAAATAATTCAATTATGAATTATATTCTTGTGTTTCCCATAGTAACAAGCAAACCATAATAAAATTAAGTAAGAAGTCCTGGGTTGAAAACTGAAATCTTGTGCCAGGGTAATTTCACTTGGCTTCGTCATTCGCACAGTTATATTTAAATTGGAATGGCACATAGTAGTGTCTTCTGTCAAACCTAAAAACCTCAATTATTACAATGTTAACACATATAATGACAGTACATTGTCATCGTATTCCAGAATCCAATTCTTACTTTACAACTTTACTTTGTGTTATAATAGTTTCATCCATTAATAGCTATTTATGTATCAAGTAACAACGCTTTAGCGAACGATTCCAGTATAGCGGCCGAGGCGTAAGCCGAGGCTGAAATACTGGATGAGTCCGATCAAGTTTTTGCGTACGTGGTGCATACAATATTTTTTAGTAAAAGCTCTCTAAATTATATGAAATGAAACAAAAATGCCGTATAATTAATTACGATAATAAAATGTAGTCTGCCATTTGTTAACGACATATTTTCACAGCCACCTGAATCGTGTAACAACAATGAACCGTCCAATACGAAATGCATAATGCATACGAACTAGTATTTATGAAAAGCTTGTGAAAATATGAAGTGATAATAAAACCAGAAACATTGAATTGGAGCTGCTGCCAGCAGAAGACTATATATTGCAATTAAATGCTGGTGCATCCATGGTAAGCAATGGTTCTCTTGTGAACGAAGATGTGAAAAGTTGTTGGCTTATATTTGTTGTTATATGATGACGTAGGCTACCGTGTTTTGCGAAAAACCCAGGTAAAGAAACATGTTGGCTTAAATTTGTTGTTTTATGACCAATTATATGCTTAAATCTCTGTTGGTGTGACTGGTCAAAGCCATCTGGATTTTGTTTATACAGTGAGTCCCACGCAAGAGTTGGCCAATGACGCGGGTTTCTGCGTCGCGGCTGGCACAGCTCCAACTCCCGAGCGATCGGGTGAAATGTAATGATTCAGGTTCTCACATTTACAGTTAAAATTACAACGAAAATAACCACGTACCTCATCACAAGAGATGTTGGAAATGTTCTCCTCTTGCATAAGCATAACACTGACACTTTTTTAGGGAATTTTCTTTCACGCGCGTAAGTTCAGCTTCCGACATAGAGTTAATTTCTCTTGTGATATTGTCTTTAAGTTCTTCTTGTGTATGGGAAATTGACCTATACACTTTATTTTTCAAGTTTCCCCATAAATAATATTTACATACTGTTAGAAGAACTTGATGGCAATATCACATAGGCCTATCACAAGAGAAAGTAACTCTGTCTCGGAAGCTGGAATTATGCACGTGAAAGAAAATTTCCTAAAAAGATGCCAGTATTGTCTGGATGCAAGAGGAGAACATTTCCATCGTCTCTTGTGATGAGGTACGTGGTTATTTTCATTGTAATTTTAACTGTAAATGTGAGAACCTGAATCATTGCACAGATCGCGGCTTTATTTGCGTAGATATTTCACCCGATCGCTCGGGAGTTGGAGCTGTGCCAGCCGCGACGCAGAAACCTGCGTCATTGGCCAACTCTTGCGTGGGACTCACTGTAGATTGTCATGACGAGTTTAAAGTACCAATCAAGTACCATACGCAATTTTAGCGGCCTTGGTTGCTAACATGTAATTTTTCGCCTTGTTACCAGTCCGACTATCAGCTGTTTTAGAGAGCGTGTACTACAAGATAAACCGCAATGGAGTGGAATTGTCTCGTTCTTCAGTTTCTTCAAGTTTTAAAAGTCTTCCTACAGACTCATAGGATGACTACTACATTTCCAACCTTGGAACAGTATTTTTACCTTGTTAAATATTTTCTCCTCAATTATCGTCTCAGTAGGTTCCCACTGTTGGTCGACATGTGAGTGCAGCGCCCATGATGGCAATCATGTCTATTATTGTTGTTCAGCAATTACTTTTACAAGTTTTTGTAATTTACTGTTTTGAGAGACATTTTTGTTTCAATATATTTTATTAAATAACATAATCCGATCATATCTGATATTTTATTTATTTATTTATTAGTTGGTTGCGGTACATTACAGTGTTGAATTATGACAGTGACCGTTGGTCGTTTAGCCATAATTCGAGCAATTACATGGTTACTCAATTACATACAGGATATATACACTTCCTCTTGCTTTTGCAGAGGTATCTTGATAATTTTAACATCAAAATTTATCTCGCTATTTATCTATGACGACATTTGTTTTTTGTGTCTTTTTTCTTTAACTTTCCATAAATAAAAACCTAGCTTTCTTAGAGCTTGTACATTTGTAGTTCTTGATAGTTTAGCCAGCACAATTTCATTGCTAAACTGCAACCATTCTGTTTTCATAGAACGCCTATCACTCCAATTCGTCTTTCTGCATGTTAAAAGTGTATGCTTAGGATCTTCATTTTCTCCACAAAGCGGGCATTTATCTTTTTCTGCTCTACCTCTTAGTCCCTTGAGTTTCCAAATCCCTAGTTTAAACCATGCTATACCTGCTCTGACTTTTCTATCATTAATAGATACGTATGATTCCTGACCCCAAACAGTTTTGATCTCCTTATAATATAGCAGTGAAGATTTCTCGCTCATACAGCTAAACATACAGGGTGTTAATGAATAACACCGAAATATTTTACCTGTGTATAGAGGGGACTTAGACAAGCAACTTTTATTAGGAGATTTTTGCTCTATGACGTAAAATGTGTATGCTACAGGGCATTAAAGTCCTTAAAATTTGGTGCTCATAACTCAATAATTGAGCGAAATAGGGTTAAAATTTTCATTAAATTGACTTCATGCCTTCTTAGCGATCGATAAAAACCTGATTCTTAATAATTCATCAACAGCTATACCCTAATTTAGAATTTTCATAATCTCTAAAATTTACTGATTAATCACATGATTGCCCGCCACTGCATTATGTTTTTATTCCTAATTCCAGACCTAACAAAAATATTTCGTTTGTCTTTTTTTCCCCTCAGAGTTGTAAGATATCGATCGTCATTTTTTACAATTTTCCCGACCACTACACAACATTCACTGTTCCTTTGTTTCCCATCATTTCAAGTATTAGAAGTCAGTGGCGTGCATATCCTTGGGAGATTTTATGTTTTAACAGGGAGAATTGAATCCATAGAGCAAATATCTCCTAATAAAAGTTGCTTGTCTATGTCCCCTCTATACACAGGCAAAATATTTCGGTGTTATTCATTAACACCCTGTATATTGTTTTTCTATGTCATTGCATCTTTGCCTTATTATACTTGTTATCCTATTTCCATTTTTTGCATTCACTTCCCACAGATAGCCTAAGCCAATTTTCTCTAGTTCTTGTTTCAATATAGAAGCCCAATTTATTTTACTCATTACTCATTACTCATATCTGATATAATATTTGAATTCGTGTTTCCGTTCACATCCAACAAGGCTGTGTTCAATTATGAAATTAATTAAAGGTGGAAGCTTGGATGCCATTTACTTGTTTACGACTTGCAGAGATGTGATTTTTTTTTTTTACATAGGTGGACAGAACGGGATCATGAAGCACACCTAAATGGGATAACTTTGAATAATTTGGACGAAACTCAATATGCAGGGTTTTTGGACCAGGGAACTCAAACCTGAGGTCTTACTTTCCTTTGGCAGCGTACTTTAATCGCGAAAATGCATCTCGAAGCCGGGTTTTTAGATTTTCATTATCGTTTTAATTGTTTATGCATAATTTGAGAAGGTTCATGAATCTGTAGTTCGTTTTAATCGATTCATTTCGAATCTGTTCGTCCATTTGACACCACAAGATTTGTTTTATTACTTGGAATATTAAATTTATTACTTAAAACAATATAATCAAGAATAAAATTATGTAATTCATGCAATTTATGCAAAAAGACAAATTATTTATATAAAAGTTGAGTAAATAATCGCGGTTACCTGTACATTGCAGAATTGCGTTTAGTTTACCTGTCATCTAGAATTGTTTTATGATTTGTGTCAATGGCAATTAATTGTTGTTTATTCTTGTTTCAGGTAAGGAAAGCTGTGGACTGTTGAAGCTGTACATAGACCAACATGTGAGTCAATCAGTTTGTTAGTTTAGATGTTTTACAGAAACATGTTCATGACGATCCAAATATTCAATTACAAGTAAACCCTAGTGAAGATATCACAATTCGACCCTTTTTCAGGCTAAGTACACTTTTATTCACGTTATTCACGGTAATTATATTGTAGTTAAGTAAAAATAAGGGCATGTCTAATATACCGCCTCGTTAAATTTCAAATTATAGAGACATCTACCAGCTAAACTCGAAAACTCGAAACTGTTTAAGAATCATCAAGAAGGGAGGTATTCAAAATTACCTTTCGTTAAATTTGAATTTATTGCCAAACAACTAGTACAAGCGTAGAGACATCTGTCGACTAAAATCGGAACTGTACGAAAGAGCGAACAGTAGCGACATCTGGTGTTCAAGGAACGACGTAATTCCTCGCTAATAAAAATCGGATGCTATGAAAGCCTTCTTTGAAGAGCTTCATCTCATACTTGTCCATAATTTTTTTTGTTTACTTTTCCTGGAGGCCTGAAATTCCTTGAGACCTATGTCTGTTATTTCTGATTTGATGGCAGATTTTGTCGTATACAATTTTTTATCCCGTGATGTAAGGCGATGGTACCATGAATTGTTGTATGTAATGGGAGAGTGTAACAAATAATATATATGGGCACATCATTTGGTAGCATTGTGCTGTACGGTTATACGAATAGAGGCGATGGTAATTTAGTTGTGAGTCAGCCGCCGTGCAATTTGGACATGACAAGATGTCAACAGGACTCTTTCATCAAAATAGAAAACAGGTATATGCGTCTGACTGTATAGAACCTTCACCCTCCCATCTAACTTCCTTTACTGCTACTACATCTAACCTGTATTTATCTAATTCTGTAGATTCCGATTTAAGCGCCCCAGGCATATATAAGCTCCTAATGTCCTACGTTCCCAATCTATAGTTCCTACAATTTTTAGATTCCCTCAGTGTAGTCCCTACCCGGAGATCCGAACGAGGGGCTATTTTACCTCCGTAAAATTTTACACCGATAGGATCCATAAATCAGGCAACGTTACTTAACAATAATTTTTACCTCAGGCCAAACCCCCAAGCTGGAGGACCACCTCATGTCGTCTGCTTATTCAACATATTCACAGCTACCCTCCATATCTGGAGGCCGTATCCTCTATCCGCAAATGAGGACGCGCCATGCCGTGGTGACAGAGACCCACCCCTTATATATACATGATATATATATATATATATATATATAATCAGTGCATTAGTTGGAAAATATTTTATGGGGGTACTCACCTTACTTCAAAATTTTCCATATCGCCTCATACAAAAGAGTTTTAAAAAACTGAACATCTCATCAGGATAGCCAACATGTAATCTAAGGAGAAAGTAATTATTGTAGAAATGCGCTCGAAGGTGAAGATTAGAACGCATATCTATTGCGAATTTAATAGTGTTTGTCATTATTAACAAATACACTCTCGTGAATTGGACATTTAATAAGTATTTCAGGACAATATCGTTCCTGTACTGCCAGTACGACGTACCGGAGCACATATTTTTCCCGGTATGGTAGAAGGAAAATAATTTTATACTGGTACGCAGTACCGGTGCGTACCGGCCCAACTAAAGCACTGTATATAATATACATGGGTGTATATACACTCGTATATACGAAGCATGCAATGGAGCTACTAGCAGAGGGTATTTTGAGTAGGTATGAAACCTGCCAAACACAGTCATTTAAAATCGTAGCAGTTCGGCTTACTTCGGTAACCAGGCGACATCTTGATGTTATGACCTGTACGGTCTCTAAAGACAAGTGGAACATTGCGTCACTACCACAGATATATGGAGTCACTACCACGGAGGAAAGAAAACACGGAGATGCCCTGAGACCGCAAGCGTGAAGCCAACTGTCCGAGCGTTTGGTGTTTATATGTTTATAGTGTGCACGGATAGCGTGGTCACTCGTCTTTGTTTCTTTGTTTTGAACAATTCAGAAGTGAAAATGAGTGCATGTTGTGCACTATTCTATGAACTTACCTTAAAAACTAATAATTTTATAAAATTTAGGTACTGAAAATAGTCAATGTTTGGGATGAATGAATATGGGTATAATTGCTAAGCATAATTTACTTGTATTTTACACTAGGCTGCTAATTATTGATGTATTTTCTTTATAACTGCCCTAGGCTACTTTTAATTAATCAAATAAAGTGCATTTATCTGAATTATTAGTTATACTAAGTAATTTATTGCTTTAGATTTCCAATATTTATATTAGTTGTCATTTATTGCGTTTAATAGAGTCAATAACCACATGGTGTATCTATATAACTGTCCAGAATATTTTTCTTGTTCTGAATTATCATAGTCGCACGGTCACTTAATCATTTTCTGACTCATGGCCGAGTGCACCATTCTCCGGTTTTCTCAGCCGTTTCGTTACTGCGGTAAACGTAATACCGGGGTATTCTCAAAATCTCTGTGCAACATTGCGAAAATACCGCGGTTTGCTAATGCTTGGAAATATTGCTGTTACTCTGCTACGAATCCATTTTTCCTTGATGGTTTCTTCCATGGCCGCTAGGTTCTCTCTCTCTCTATCTCTCTCTGCACGTCTGCCAGTCACGGTGGCTCGCTAGTAGGCCAAATTTTTTCCAAATTCAATGTATTTGATGCCTTAAAATTCAATAAAAAGGTGTTCATAAGGATAAATGGGAATATTATATTGCGTATATATGTCGTCTGAATTCATACTTCGAATCCAAGCACCATAGATACTGTACCAAACGTGAAATGAGTTGCTTTCGCTCTGGTTGAGGTGAGAAAGGAAGCTCATTTCAATCGATGTTACAGCACAGTATTTGCAAAGATATGTACCATCGTTCATTCTTCAAATAGATCCCGCCTGTCTGTACATTTAAATAAAATAACATTGATGTTTTAAAGAATAATTCTCACACGTTTGCAATCCAAGGCAAAGCAACACCACGAAATCTCTCCTCTGAGTTCGACATAGCCTCGCTTTTATTCCCGTACGACTAGTAGAAATTTTAGGTGCAAAATCATGTGCATAGCCATGAAAGGGCTGTTATTATGTTCGTGTACGGGCAGGTATGATAAATTGATTTACATACCCTATATACCGATACACAGGCTATATCGTTAAATTTGGACTAGGACCACTGTTTTCCATATTTCATTTATTTGTTGCCTTTTTGTTCAGTAATAAAAGTTTATAAGGATAAAATGGAATATTATATTGCATATATATGTCGTCTGATTTCAAACACCATAAATACTGTACTAATCGTACTAATCGTGGTTACGCCCACTAGCCTACTCGATGGACCTGGTTTGGTTGAGGTAAGAAAGGAAGGTAATTTCAATCGATGTTACAGCACAGTATTTGCAAAGATATGCACCATCGTTCATTCTTCAAATAGACCCCACCTGTCTCTCATTATTCTTTATGTTCAATTAGCTTTTGGCCTAGATATCGTAAATATGATACATTACGCCGATCTCCATCTTGGAAAGAAAACAGCGGTTTTCTCACTTTACAGCTCCTTCACGGCCGGTTTGCATCTTACCGCGATAAAAGTCGAAACCGAGCACGGTGCAACGAAAGTATGACATTACCGGGGTAAACTAAGCAACTTTACCGCGGTATTCTGAATACCGAGGTTGGTGCACTCGGCCATCAGTATTTATACTCGCACATGTAAAGTTGCTCATTTGAAAGTTACATTTTTGGCTCTTCTGAGATAGGTTAATGCTTACTACCGGGATTATTATGATGTCAGAGTAAGTAGTTAATATATGAAATTGGGATATTACATATTTTCCCTACCGTTACGTTGTTAAACTAGACTAAACACCTATTAGGGATGGCAAGACCCATTTCTTGCTGTGAGTCGTTCACGACTCAGTGGAATAATAATAATAATAATAATAATAATACGTTGTTATAGGGGGCCGTGTTGTGCTTGGAAGCAACGAAATTAGTGCTCCAATATTTGTTCTATTTTGTGAGGATAAAGGCAGATATTTTAGTTTATGTAGTATAAAACATTTTCTGTCTTTCTTATTCAGTAATCTATTTGATGTGTTATCAAAATTTATTATAATGCCATCAAAGAAGAGGAATAATGATGCTGCTATGAATCCAGGTAAAGGCGACCATGATGGCGACGACATAACCATAAATGATCTATATAACCTGATGCAAACTATCAAAGTTGATCTGGAAAAGCAAATACATCGGATGAATTGTGAGTTAGAAACTGAGTTGAATAAATCCTTCGATAATGTTCATCAGCTGCTTGCTGAAAATAAGAAATTGATTTCTGATCAATCTGACAAGGTTTCGCAATGTATTTTGAAGATGGAAAGTCTCCAATCTGAAAACAGTGCTCTTCGGAAGGAACTAGGTGAAACAAAGCAACAATTAGAAGAGTTACAGCAATATACAAGGAGGAACATGATAGACATTGTAGGTATTCTGAATCGCCTCTAGAAGATGTATCTCATCTGGTCATGAAGGTAGGAGAAGCTCTGGGTACTGAAATCACACTGACTGATATTGAAGCTTGTCATCGACTTAAGCGGCATCCTCATCAACCAAGTGCTCCAATTGTGGTGAAATTTGTTCGCCGGGTTGTGAAGGATAACTTGATGCGAAAAAGGAAAATTGTGCATCAGCTATGCTCCAGTAGCATTGGTTTTAGTTCTAGCGAGCCTATTTTTATTAATCACAGTCTCACTCCGTACAGGCGAGGTCTTCTATCTCAAGCTAGAAAACTAAAGAGAGAAAAAGATTTTGCTTTTGTATGGGTAGATCCCACAGGAGAAATTAAATTAAAAAAGAAGGCAGATGATAAATTTACATATCGTATCCGGAAAGTTTGATTTAATTCTGATACATATTTATGCTTAGGAAGTTTCTCATTCGAATTTCGATGTCTTGTTTTCATGACAAAATTTCAATTTACTATCAAAATGTTCGAGGTCTAAATACTAAAACTCATGACTTTTACACTAGTATGTTATTAGTAAATTATGATGTCTTCCTGTTGACTGAGACATGGTTAACACGTAGTGTTAAGAACAGTGAATTATTTCCTAATGATTTTAACGTTTTTAGGAAAGATAGGATACTGAAAAGAGGGGGAGGAGTATTAATTGCTATGCATAATTCAATTCCAGCTGTTATAATAGAGTTTCCTGATGATACTTTTGAAAGCGTATGTGTTAAATGTAAATTCCCAGATAGTGTATATTATATTATCTCTGTGTATTTTCCACCAAATAGCTCATTGGGTTCATACTTGAGATTTTTTTCTTTAGTACATGACATTCCAGATATTCATTATAGTCAATTGCTCATTGTTGGAGATTTCAATTTTTCTGTTGTCACTGGTAAAGATTATGATTTTCTTCATGGAGGGCCGTGCTTAAGGGCATTATCTAATTTCCTTTCTCTGTATAATATGAAATCTGAAAATAACATTTTGAATTGTAATAATTGCACTCTTGACCTAATTTTAACAAATATTCTTTACGTTGAAGTCTTTAAGGACGTTGATCCTATTCTTACTGAAGATCGATACCATCCTGCACTCAATATAAAAATTCGAGGACTAAAACAGAAATATTGTAGTGGATCTCATATTACATTATACAACTTCCAACATGCAAATTTTGATAATTTTTATTCATTACTTCGGGAAGTAGATTGGAGTTATCTTGATTCTTTCAATAATCCGAATGTAATGCTCTCTAGTTTTTATGATTGATTAAACACTATTATTGAAGCGTCGGTGCCTCAAAAAGTTATAAATAACAATTCAAAATATCCTATTTGGTTTACCAAGGAGATAATTCGAACTCTGAAACAAAAGGAATATTTTAGGAAAAGAAAAAAACTATTCCTCATATTATATGGAGAAATTTAAAGAACTTTGGAAACTAGCTAAAACGCTTGTAAAAAAGACGTACAATGAATACTTGTTTACTTGTGAACAAAATATTAAACTTAATCCGAAATATTTTTGGAATTTTGTGAAAAATAAAAGAACTGAAAATAATAGTTCTAGCATCTTTCTGTCTTCAGATGGTGCAATAATGAATAATTCAAAGTCCATATCTGATGAGTTTCCTACTTATTTTCAAAGTGTATATCTTGAAACGCAGTCATCTTATAAAATAGTAGATACGGTTAATATGCGCACATCACATTCCTTATCTCTATACCCAGTAGACAGTGTGGAATATCGGAATGCTATTAACAAGCTTAAGCCAAAGAAATCAGCAGGTTATGATGGAATTCCTCCTTACGTATTAAAAGGTTGCGCAACGATATTAGAATCCCCTTTTCTATTAATCTTTAACCGAATACTTAGTTCTCAAATATTTCCAGATGTATGGAAAATCACTCAAATAACTCCTGTATTCAAAAGTGGTGAGAAAATAAAAGTAACGAATTACAGACCTATTGCTCTAATAAGTGCGCCAGCAAAAATTTTAGAACGGATTCTGTATGATAGAATATTTTATCATGTCAAACAATATATATCTGTTTTTCAACATGGTTTTTTTCCTCAAAGATCGACTTTGACAAACTTAATGAACTTTATTCAAGACATATGAGAATCTCTAGATAAGAAGTGTAGGGTTGATGTTATCTACACTGATTTTGCAAAGGCATTTGATAAGTTAGATCATGATATTCTGTTGGCTAAAATGTCTATGTTAGGTATTAATACGATGTTTTTGAAGCTGATAGCTTCTTACTTAAAAGACCGTAAACAATATGTTGTTTTTAATCATTGTCCTCCCTTTGTTTATGATGTAAATTCTGGTGTATCACAGGGCTCTAATTTATGGCCACTTCTTTTCCTAATCTTTATAAGTGATTTACCAGATATTGTTAAAAATTCTAAATGCTTATTGTTTGCAGATGACTTAAAAATATATAAAGAGATACGTTTATTATCAGATGAATTGGAATTACAATTAACAATAGACAAGCTTTTTGAATGGAGTATCCAAAACAATTTGGCGTTTAATGTTAGAAAATGCTATTTCATGAGTTTTCACAGATTTTCACTTCACCCGATTATTCAATACAGTATGAATTAGGAAACGTTAACAAGAATATTTACCATTAAAGATTTAGGATTAATTATTACGCATAATTTAAATTTTAGAAAGCATATTTATAAAATAATAGATGAAGCTTATGGACAGTTAGGATTTATTTTTCGTAATTCCAAAAATATTAAAGACGAACGTGTCTTACAATTACTTTATAATAGTTTTGTACGCAGTAAGTTAGAATATGCATCAGTTATATGGTCACCATTGTATAAAACTCATATTAATGACATAGAAAAAATTCAGAAGAGTTTTCTTCGATATATGTATTTTAAAAAATATGATAGATCTGCTTTAATTGATGGAATTTCTTATAATGCTTTATTAAATGAATTTAAATTTTTTACTTTAATTGGTAGAAGGTTGGTAGCGCAACAGTTATTCTTATATAAAATTATCAATGGTAAAATTGATAGTAATGAACTTTTAAAACGTATTAAATTTAATGTAGTGCAATTAAATTTAAGGAATAGGGAATTGTTATATATTCCTGTCATTAAATCAAAATTATTAGAATGTTCATCTTTCATCCAAATGTGTAAACGATATAATTCTCTATCACTTCAAAATGCTCTTCTGGACTTTGACTTGTCATTGAATCAGTACATAGGACTTCTTCATAAACTGTTATATGTTCCATATGATTTGGCTTAATTTTTAGATTGTCTTGTTAAATTAATTGTAGTTATTGTAAATCATTTATGTATTTTTTTTCTTTATCCTCGCACATTCGTTCATTTATTGTATTGTATTTTTTTATAGTGTAAAACATGTATTGGCGAAACTACGCCAACTGTAATTGGGATTTATTCCTGTAGTTGGCAGAAACAAATAAATAAATAAATAAATAAATAACCCGTGAAACTTCGGAGTATTTGTGTGCTATTGTATATAGCAAGTCTGCCTTTTGGTCCTCTAAGGGGGCGTGGACATTGGCTTCATCTGTTTCCAATACAACACCGCAAGCACGGCGTCTCCGTGTTTTCTTTCCTCCGTGGTCACTACACAGAGTTGTTGATCACGGTCCACGAGATACCCAGTACACTGCTAAGACAGAGCGAATAAGTTCGTGTTAACTGATCTTAATCATCGTACGAACAGCTGCAATTAGAAAAGTCGTGAGCCACTGCAGGTGTGTGTGGATCATTGAGCTAGAATAGAACTGGAGTTAGGAGTCCAGCACAGCAAGTGAGGCCGACTGTTTCGACTAGCTCCGCCTGGAAAATCTGGCAAGAAGCTATTTGTCTGCTCAGCAAGAAATGTCAAGTAGGCATATATGCCTGAAAATTTATTGCGATGGAGTGAACATTACCTTACCTTTAACTCCAAATAATTTATTTTTATCAATACGAATGGTTTTACCCGTGATTTCTCGTCTAACCGACAAATTCGCGCGTATTCAATACAACATTTATCACTAGGGCCCAGATTCTTATGTTTTAAACTATTTCATTCCTTGCTAGTGAAGTGTGATATTTGAATATAATTATTCGTTTAATTGTCAAGAGTTACGTTAAATTAATATTACGTTGAAATGTTTAGAAATATAAATATATTTGATATTTGATAACACTTTTAGGCAGTACCAACTGCAATCGGTCACATTAGCTATTTACATCAATACACATCTTTAAGAATCTAAGCTATGGATATTTACAATCTTACAAACTTAATTACATTAGTCAAAAATATTATTCTAAGTTATACTAATGCCATAACACAAGTGACACTAAATGAATAACATATACTAGCAGATTACACATGTAATTACTTACGCTAAGTTGCTCTATTCTATTTGTAAATCTGATTCTAAGTATTCTTTAACATTATAAAAAAGGATTTTTTAAAGCTAGGAATACAGTTTTTTGTGAAAACAAATTTGGGAACATTTCTTGAAGTTTATATGGTATTTTTTATATAATGTTGTCCCAAATTTATTTTGATTTCTGGTCTGATAAAGAAGAACTTCGTGTTTGATAGTTTTTTATGTTATATTTTACTAATGACAAGACTTAAAAAATATACAAATTTATTATTGTTAGTAAGCCTGTCTCAATAAATAGTGGTTTGCAATGCTCTATTTTTTTTAGCATTGGTTATTATTCTAATTGTTTTTTTCTGGATAAATAATACTTGATTAATTCCTATACCATTTCCCCATAGGCTGCTACTAGATCACACCTTATTATGCTCTGAAAAATGCATATTAGGCAGTCTTTACATAATTTGAAGATACTTACTTACTCACTCAGGGGCGTATCCAAGATTTCTTTTCGGGAGGGGCTGTGATAAGCCGAACACTATTATCACTAGGACTCAGAAGTTGATTATCTAAAAATGCCTGAAAATGACCTTGAATTTATGAAATATGGCATTAAAAATTGAAAATATGACTTAAAATTTCTAAATACGTATTTTTAAAAAGGAATATACAGTAGTAATAATAACAAATAAAAAGTAGTTTTAAGTATTTTATTTTACTACTTTAATGTTATGTTTTCTATTATTGTTATGTTGACTATATTCATGAATGTCTCATAGCTAAGGAACTACGAGATCGCTTTGTCTGTAATGTTGGAAAAGTTCGTTCTGAAGACAAAATGTAACGGAAAAATGAAAATTTCTTAAAAATTACTAGCAAAGAATAAAATGCCGAACTTTTTAAGAGTCAAGATGTGCAATTATACTGTCTACTATCTGTGAAATTAAAGTGCCCTTATGTGCAACACATTAGCATTAGTTAACGTTTCGGGGGGGCTGCAGCCCCCTCAGCCCCCCTCTGAATACGCCCCTGTACTTACTCTATGGCAATAGACAATTCCTAAGCAAGCTAAATGAATATTATGTTTTATGGAACCCGAAGGTCCATTGCCGCGCTTACCTGAGCCCGCCATTCAACCCTATTCTGAGCTAACTCCATCCAATCATCCCTCACAAATCCTACTTCCCTTAAATCTATCCTAATATTGTCCTCCCACCTGCGTCTAGGTCTTCCAAGTGGTATATTCCTTTCGGGTCTCCCAGTCAATATTTTTTAAATATGTCTTTCTTCCCCCATGGGTGCAACAAGTCCAGCACATTTCATCCTCAATGATTTAATTAGCTTTACTATATCCGGTGACGAGTACAGGTTATGAAGCTCGTCATCAAGCCGTTTTCTCCAGTCCCCATTTTCATCTCTCTTAGGCCCAAATATTTTCCTAAGCACCCTGTTTTCGAACACTATCAGACTTTGTTCTCCGCGAAGAGTAAGCGATCATGTCTCACATAATGTCTCATATAATACAACCGGCAGTATAATTGTATTATAAATTTTTATTTTTGGATTTGTGGACGAGAAGTTAAGAGTTTCTTACCCGCATAAAAAACTACCATTTCCTTATTTGTGTCTACGCTTAAATTCGGCCTTAATATTATTTGTGTCTATAAAAATTGCTCCCAGATAAACAATTCTTTAATCTACTTATTAAATAGATTACACATTAGAGCCTTTTACAAATGCTTCTATAGGCCTATTGTTCTACTTCAAAATCGTTACTTTAATTAATATATAATGCATTTAAACTAAAATTAATATTTGAAATATGAATGCTGACAATGCTTTACATAACCCTTGCACAACGAAGAGGATCTGTTCCATCCTTTTATGCAAAACTAAGTCTGCCCATTGTTGTGTTTTTTATTAGTTCTTCGATTTTTCCATGCATTGCCATCCTACCTGAATTATGATATAGGCCTATCCTAAAAATTGCTAAAATCTGGATTAAGGATTAATTACTAAATATTATATTAAACGTTATTATCACAATAAAATACACTTAAAATGAATGATGACGATTTTGAAGTAGAACAATATATTTCAATTTCTAAAGATTTGAACGTAATACTAATTTAATGTAATAAGTGTAGTACTGAATACTTGCTATTTTGTTGGTTAGGCCCACATGTATGGAAACGACAGAAGTCACGTAAAAACATACGTATTAATATTAATCTTAATTATAATAATGACATACTTTAAATATATTAATATTAATTATTCTTATAATGCATGCAAGAAGAACTGTCTTACAATCAACAATATCTTCAATTTCCAAAACCAAACATGTGATAATTCCATACAAGAAAGGCGATTTGACGTTTCGTATTGAGCAGACAAATAGTTTCTTGCCATAGTTTCCGGGCGAGACTAGTCGAAAAAGTGGCCTCACTTCTTAGTACAGGGGAAAGGCTGTAGTGCTAACTCCAGGTATTGGCTTCATCTGTTTCCCATACAACACCGCAAGCACGGCGTCTCCGTGTATTCTTTCCTCCGTGGTCACTACACAGAGTTGTTGATCACGGTCCACGAGATACCCAGTACACTGCTAAGACAGAGCGAATAAGTTCGTGTTAACTGATCTTAATCATCGTACGAACAGCTGCAATTAGAAAAGTCGTGAGCCACTGCAGGTGTGTGTGGATTCATTCCGGATATAGGTCATCACTTCACATTATGGAGACTGTGACTACATTCCAACATGAAGAAGCAGAAATTAAACAAGAAAGAAACTCGTCGAAATGTGTAGAAAACAATCATACAGTTAAGTGTGAGCCTATACCCATAACATTCAATTTAGTAGACACACGCCAAATTAAAAGCGAGAAACTAGACCCATATGTTGCATTAGGTCCCAAGTTAGAGTGGGCCGGAATTCCAAAAACATTACCTGAAGAAAACGAAGAACTCGAGCACATTGAAGATGATAAAAGTAAGCCTGTGACCTTGAATTTGGTGAAACGGTTTCACACTAAAGACGAAAAAGTAGACCTTTGTGAACGCAATGATTCCCCATTGTCCAACAGACTTCAACTGGTCTCAACCCAAAATGATAAAGTTTGTTCTACACGAAGAAATAAAGAAAGTCAACATATGCGAAATGAAAAACAGACAAAGACGAATCTAAAAAAAAGTACCGGTAACCATCCTACAATCTCGTGTAATATATGTAACAAAACGTTGCGAAGAAAAAGTCTCAAAACTCATCTGCTGACACATACAGGTGAGAAAGCCTTCACGTGTACTGTTTGCAACAAAGCATTTTCTCAAAGAAGTGGTCTCAAAAGTCATTTGCTGGCACATACAGGAGGAAAATCAATAGAGTGTTATCTCTGTAACAAAACGTTTTTGCGAAAAAGTAGTCTCAAAAGTCATTTGGTAACGCATAGAGGAGAAAAATCTTTCGAGTGTGATGTCTGCGGCAAAGCATTTTTGCGAACAGGAGAACTCAAAATTCATTTTCTTACCCATACAGGCGAAAAACCCTTCGAGTGTGATACTTGTGACAAAAAATTTTCTCAAAGAGGTAATCTCAAAACTCATATGCTGACACATACAGGAGAAAAAGCCTTCAAATGTCATCTTTGTAACAAGACTTTTTCTCGAAGTGAAAGTCTTAAAAGTCATTTTCTGACACATACAGGAGAAAAACCCTTCAAGTGTAATCTCTGTAACAAAATGTTTTTGCGAAGAAGTAGTCTTAAAAGTCATTTCGTAACCCATAGAGGAGAAAAATCTTTCGAGTGTGAAGTCTGCAGCAGGACATTTTTGCGAAGAGGTGAACTCAAAATTCATTTGGTTACCCATACAGGAGAAAAACCCTTCAAGTGTCATATTTGTAACAAAAAATACTCACAAAGAGGCAGTCTCAAAACTCATCTGCTGACACATACAGGAGAAAATGCCTTCAAGTGTTATGTTTGTAACAGAACATATTCTCGAAGAAGTAGACTCAAAGCACATTTTGTTACCCATGGCGGAGTAAAACCTTTCAAGTGTGTTGTATGTAGTCAAACATTTTATCAAAGTAATAGCCTAAAAAGTCATGTGCTTACACACAGACCAGAAAAAGCTTTCAACTGTCGTATTTGTAACAAACCGATATCTCACAGAAGTGGTCTCAAAACTCATATGCTTACACATACTGGAGAAAAACCATTCAAGTGTGATGTTTGTAACAGAGCATTTTCTCAAAAAGGTGCTCTCAATATGCATTTAGTTAAACATACAGGAATAAAAGCTTTCCAGTGTGATGTCTGTTGCAAAACATTTTCTGTGAAACACAGTCTCGTAGGCCATCTGCTAACACATACAGGAGAAAAATCCTTTAAGTGTGATATCTGTAACAGAGCATTTTCTGCAAGAGGTGATGTCAAAAAGCATTTGCTTACTCATACAGGAGAAAAATCGTTCAAGTGTGATGTCTGTAGCAAATCATTTTCTCGAAATAGTCATCTGAAAATTCACCTACGTACACACACAGGAGAAAAGCCTTATAAGTGTGACGCCTGTGACAAAGCATTCAACCAGAAAGGTGGTCTCAAATCTCATTTCCTTGTACATACAGGAGTAAAAGCCTTCATGTGTGATATCTGCAATAAAACATTTTCTACAAGTTATTATCTCAAAATTCATTTACACAATCATACAGGAGAAAAGGCTTTCGGATGTGATGTCTGTGGCAAAACTTTTAATTTGAGAGAAAATCTAAAAAAACATCTTAACATTCATATGGAGAAGCTTTCTAATAGTGTTGTGTGTTAAAAGCATTTTGTTTGGAGCTACTATTCCTGGAAGACATGGGACATAAAAGGAGGGAGTTTTGAACTGCATTTTACTCAATGGAAACAATGTAGATCAGGATATGTCCAAAACTGAAATTTCGTCAACTATATGGTGGTGCTTCTACCACCATGAGACACGAAGATTTAACTTGTATTAGTCTCGCTTTGGTAACTATGTTACATATATTGTGAACGATACCATGTAATGAGATGTGGATGAGTCAACAGTCATTAATTTCTTCTCTATCATTAATCTTTGCACAATTTGTTCACATTATTTTTATTAAAATTATCTTAAGAATTATGTTATTCTTTGAAGGTGATAATCTTTCCTGTGTCACAAAACGTTTTCTGTTCCAAACTCTTCCACTTACCCATTCAAGAAGAATAGCTTTCAAGTAAAAATGATGTGTATGAAATTAAAAAAAAAAAAATTGCCTATTGATAGAGAGAGAGCTACCAAATGTAATGAATGCCTTAGAAAGACAAAATAATACATCTAACCATTGTGATCGACATAGGAAAATCATCCCCAAAAATAATACTCTTGTTGACCTCTTCTATAAGTTTATCATTCTCTAAGGAATCACTCTGTGCAGATAGCATAATGCAGAGGCACTTTATAGTGAAAGCAATAAACAAGTGATATATAGTGCAGTGAACTCTCGATAATTCGGACCTCAATATGCCAGACTTCGGTTATTCGGACAGATTCTTGACGACCCAGACCCAGATCTACAGCCATTTTACGGCCACTTCAGGACTGCAAGATGTAGATGTAGATGTAGTTATCTTGTTCTGTAGATCCTGTGTTGAGTGGGACTCGAGGATATAGAACACGTCAGATTACAATATACAAGCAAGTAATAAATAATGATATATAATATACTACACTATAAACTTATTCAAACTGGAAATACTCATCCATATTGTAGAAGGTGTGAGTCATTAAAAATTTCTAGAGAGATCCTTTGAAGGATTTGCTTTTTCTTTGAATACATAATAATTTAACCCTTTCACTGCTAACGACGGAACTGTGACAGCGCGGAGAATGGCACCTACGTGTGCTATTGACGGAACTGTTCCGCCCGCGAAGTGGGTGCTATGAACGAGACGATTCCACAAGGCATGGAATTTTTTAACACGGTTTTAACGAAAGGATAGTGTCCTGCCATCTATTGGGGTTAGATAGAACTTAATTTCATTGCTTTCCCTGCTCTGTGGTGCAATTTGTAGGCGAAAAAGTGAGGCCTTGCACAATGTTGCCGCGAATTTAGTGCTACGAATAAGACAATTGCTCGAAGAAAAGAATTCTTTAACATGGTTTCAACGAAAGGATAGTGTCCTGCCATCTCTTGGGGTTAGATAGAAATTATTTTCAATGCTTTCCTTGTCCTGTGGTGCAATCTGTAGACGAAAATATGAGGCCTTGCACAATGTTGTGATGTCTGAAGAAGCCATTGAACTCACGAGTCATATGACAAGCGGGGAATCACGTCAAGGCCATGGTATGTTCAATTCTAACACAGTCATTGCTTTCACGAGCAAGGAAAAACATTTCTAACGTGATGACGAAGTTCTGGCGTATTTTAAAACTGCCTTCTTATTTTTCGGATTTAGCGCCGAGTGACAGTGAAAATATCTCAGCAAGGAGGGTATGTCAGCTTGCCAATATCTCAGCAGTGAAAGGGTTAATGTTGTTTGGAAGCTTATTGTATATCTGTATTGCGGAGTAATAAGCGCCTTTCTGAAAATGTTTTAATGCATTAACCGGTCTATGTAAATCATTCCTGTTTCTAGTAATATGTTCATGAACACTGCTATTAGTTTGGAATCTCTCAATATTATCTACCATATAACACATAACAGAGTATATATACTCCCCTGTGAGAGTGAGGACTTTTAATTTTTCAAAGAGCGGTTTGCATGATTCTCTCCTTTTCTTTCCACACATTATTCTAATTGCTTGCTTTTGTAGCTTAAATATTTTATCCCTATGGGTCGAGTTACCCCAGAATATGATTCCATACTTAATTATCGAGTGGAAATTTGCAAAATACACCATGCGTAAGGCATCCTGTTTTAATACCTGATTCAGGACTCTTAAGGTAAAGCATGCTGAACTTAGTTTTGGAATTATCATTTCAATATGTGACTTCCAGTCGAGATGTTGATCAATTTGTAATCCTAAAAATTTGATATTACTAATTTCTTCTGTACTTTGTGTTTGGTAATTAATTACAAGGTTTTGGGTACATCTTTGTTTTGTTCTGAATTGAATAAAGTGGGTTTTTTCGATATTAAGCGTCATTTTATTGGCTTGGAACCATATATTTAATTCGTGAAAAGCCTTTGTAGCTACTCTTGCCAGTTGTTCCTGGGATTTTCCTGTTACAAAAACACTAGTGTCATCCGCGAAAAGCAATACCTTTGTTTCGTCACTTAAGTTATGTGGCAAGTCATTGATGAAAATTAAAAATAGCAAAGGTCCTAGTATTGATCCCTGTGGTACTCCACTTCTGACTACTCCTAGATTAGATTTGTTTCCATTTATTACGACATTTTGAGTTCTATCAGACAGGTATGATTTGAACCAATTCAGTGTTAAATTATCTATTCCATAATGTTCCAATTTTTCAATTAATAGTTCATGATTTATACAGTCGAATGCTTAGGCTAAGTCACAGAAAATTCCCAACGTATATTTCTTTTTATCTAGCGCTTCCAGTATTTCTGTGATGAGTTTAAATGTAGCATTTTCAGTAGACATGCTACTTCTAAAACCAAATTGTGATGGTGTAAGAATATTATTCAAATTAAGATAGTAAACTATGCGGTTATATACAACTTTTTTGAATACTTTTGAAAATGAAGTTAAGAGCGATATAGGCCTGTAATTTGATGGTAAATTTTTGTCTCCTTTTTTATTCAGGGGCTTGACAATTGCATGTTTCATTCTTTCAGGAAATATTCCAGTTTCTAGTGAACAGTTAAATATATGGCTAAGGGGTTTACTAAGTTCCGAACAGCAACTTTTTAATAGCTTATTACTTATGTCATCCCATCCAGATGAGCTTTTACTTTTAAGCAATTTTATTATATTTTCAATTTCTATAGAGGAAGTCAGTGTGATTTCAAATTTATGGTTACAAATTGTAGATTTTGTCAGAAGGTCTATTGCCTTGACACTGGTATTGTTAATAATAATAATAATAATAATAATAATAATAGTTTATTTAACCTGGAGAAGTTAAGACCGTAAGGTCTTTTCTTCCACTTCACCAGGAACTAAAAGTAGGCTACATTAGTTGTTACATTATGGCATAATAAATAACATAAAATACGTTAAATGACATTACATAACACATTAAATTATTTAGAATACATTAAATGACACACAAATGATACGAAAGAAATTAAATGGTACAAAAATAATTTAGTTACACAATAGTATTAAATGATAGAAACTTAAATAACATGATACACCATTAAGATACACTAAAAAAAAGATACACTATTGATAAGAAAAAAGATACACTATTAGGTACTATGTATATGTGCTGTTAACTGCGATTTGAAGGTTGACAGTGACCGGCAGTCCTTGATGTGAGATGGTAAAGAATTCCACATTCGGATGACTGAAGTAGTAAACGATGATGAGTAAAGAGATGTATGATGTTTAGGTATTGCGAGAATATGATCTTGCTTGGATCGTGTGTTTATGTTATGATGAGATGAAAGAGTTTGAAAGCGTAATGACAGATAGTGAGGACAGGAAGTGTGAAGAATTCGATATAGGAGGCAGAGAGAGTTGCAGTTTTCTTCTGTCGTCCAGTTGAAACCATGCTAATGTTTCAAATGCTGGCGTAATGTGATCTGACTTACGAATACCACAAATGTAGCGAACGCAAGCATTATGAACACGTTGTAGTCTCTGTCCTAGTTTGGAGCTCAGGTCGCTTAGTAGAATATCACAGTAATCGAAATGAGGCATTATGAGTGTTGATACAAGTGTTTTCTTTAATGAAGAAGGTAGAAAGTTTTTTAGTCGTTGGAGGGCGTGAAATATAGAGTATATTTTTTTGCAAATTTCTTTTATATGGATGTTCCAATTTAAGTTACTGTCAAAATGAAAACCAAGATTTTTTACATGCGGACTAAATGGGACAATGCTTCCGTTTAATTTGACGGGTGTTAAATTTTCCACATCGACATTTTTCAACAAATTACGATGCCCCATTAAGATCGCCTGAGATTTTCCTGCATTAATTGTAAGTTTAGAATGTCTTGCCCAATTAGTTATTGTTTCAAGATCGTTATTAATTTCATTTATAGCCATGTTAATGCTGTCAGGTCGTGTATGTTTATACAGCTGTAAGTCGTCAGCGTAAATATGGTAGCTAGTGTCATTACCAATGGTGTTACAAACGTTGTTTATGTATATAGTAAACAGTAATGGTCCCAGCACTGAACCTTGTGGCACTCCACGTTCTACAGGCCTCCATGAAGAAGACTGGTTTCCCACAATAACACGCTGTTGGCGGCCGTAGAGGTAAGAATGAAACCACTGGACAGTGTTTTCTGACAAGTGGAAGGTTCTGAGCTTAGAGATGAGTAATTCAAAATTTACTGAGTCAAAAGCTTTAGAAAAGTCAATCAGTGTCATAATCGTCAATTTGCTGTCATCCATAGCTTTGCGAATGTCCTCTGTCACATTGAGCAACGCCGTCGCAGTGCTGTATCCGGAACGAAAACCTGACTGATATGGATTGAGGTAGTTATGTTCATTGAGATGATCCGTCAGTTGTTTGTGTATAATTCGTTCCAGTGCTTTGGACAGAGTGGGCAGGATATTAATTGGTCTATAGTCACTAGGTGAGGATAGTCACTAGGTGAGGATGGATTTTTCACTTTTGGTAAGGGACGCACCAAGCCTTTCTTCCACAATGTAGGAAATGTAGCAGTCATTATTGATGCATTATTATGTGTCAAAGTCGGAACTATTACGTGTATGAGTTTGTGAATTAGAGTAATATTGATGTTATCTATGCCTGTTGCTTTTGTCTTTATTGCTTTTACAGCTCTCTTTACTTCGTCTGGTGTAATGTATTTAAAATAAAAAACTTCGTGGTCTGTCTCATGTGTCGGTATTTCGTCAGTGTTGCTGAGTTCGTCTATGTTCGTGTCAGTGGGTCTGCTGAGCGTAAAATGCTCATTCAGTTCTTCTAGAGGGACACTGATCCTCTCACCTTGATCCTTTGTCCTACCTACTCCCATTGTCCTAAGATTCCTCCACATTTCTGCAGAGGAAATGTTAGGGTCTATTAGTCTATGTGCATATTTTAGTCTGGCGTTTCTAATTGATTGATTAGTCCTATTCCGCAATTGTTTATAATAATTAAAATTCTCGTCTGATTTGTTACGTAAATATTTTCGATATGCTGCGTCTCTCTCAATCATTAAGGTGCGTATGTCAGTAGTCATCCAAGGTGCCGGTGGTCGACGTGTTCTCTTAGTTTTCAGTGGTGCATGTTTATCGTAGAGCTGCAGAATGTTATCATTAAGCATTGCAATTTTTTCATCAACAGTTCTTCGGTGCCATATGTTATTCCAGTCTACATTTACAGCGTCTTCAAGAAGTGCGGTGTCGTCAATGTGTTTCAAGTCTCTGTATGTGATCGTCTTAGAAGTTGCTTTAGGCGTAAGTAATTCGTAGGTCTAGTAAAGTGTCTGTAGTAGGGGTGTGATGAGTGATTTAAAGGAAGGATAGTCATGCCGCAGCACTGTGTTGGTGGGAACACAATTCTCTGCAATATTTATGAAGTGGTTATTAAATGTATTTGTAATATCTGATAGATTGTCTATAGATCGTCCCAACCTTAAAAAACAGTATTCAGTTAAATGTAGTATTTGCATCTCACTTGCACTCGTACGTTCTGCAATTAGCTTCGTCCTTTTCTATCCCGACAATGTTGCCATTTTTCCAAAGTGATAAATGTAATAATGTGTTTGAGAGGTCTTATAGAGAATTTTCCGCTCTATCTCATGATGTCAATTGTGAAGTCATAAATAATTAATATGATGCCTATTTTTCACAATTACGTAAATTTGGCGGAAATCTATATTTTTTCAGATGAATAACTTATCACGTGATAGACAAGAAACCAATAATCGAAACCGACTAAGAATTTTTTTTTGGATTGCCTGATGTTTATAGAAACTACTCTCTTTCCCTTGGCAATTAAATTTATTTAAGAAGAAAGCTATATTTTTTTTTCTGAAGTGCTGCTTGAAAATTTTCGGATGTTAACACAAAAAAGTTAGTTAGCGAGTAACCTACTTTGTTTTTTATTTTACATTGGTGACTAAGCGAGATGAAATGTTTATAGATGTGTGAGAAAGTATTTAAAACAAACCAGAGCTCTATATCATGTAGCATTAATATATTATCACAGTTTTCCCGAGCTCGACAATCAGGCAGTCCTGACTCAACGCTGTACAGATTTTGTTTACTCATATGTTTCTCAGATGATCGTATCTTCTTCAGAGCTCAGTGTTATAATGTGATCTGTGTAGTGAAGTTTAACTTATGGTGTGGTTTTTATGATTTTAAAAATTAAATTTTATATTTATTTTTATTTTACATTAATTATGAATAGAGAAACTAGAAATCGTAGTGTTTGCAAATTGTGCAGTAAAGAGTGAATTATAGTATTAAATATACTTGATTATTTCTTGAAGAAAATGAACGTTACCCAGCCAATTAAAGAGTCAGCAGAAGCTACACGGTGTTCAGAAAGTGTATTGTATAGAATAAGAAAAGAAAACACGAAAGGTCCTTTGAGAAGGAATAATACCACTCCCTGAGGATAGTGAACAGGCCTAAAGGAAGGTAATGTATTTTAACTATTACTTTCCTAATCTAATTATATTCTTTAAAATTTGATTATTATAACATAATAATTGTAATAATAATAGCAATAACAACAACAATAGTAAATAATATTATATAAATGAAATTTAATAATAAATTTAACATTTATAAATTAATAGCCTAAAGGACCCGGCGTCACCTGGTTTTGTATTTTGCTTATACTTCGAAGTCAATTTTAGAGGGAGCCCTCTTAATTTTCAAAATCTAGGCCGTAGAGGAAGAACGACTTATCACATCCAAGGACTTGGGATTTTGCACCCCATTACTTCTAAAGACCATGGATGGTGGGATTGAGATAAGAAGAGACAGAAATTCCTATTAGTCTTGCTTATCTGTGTGTCAAGTCTGGTAAAATGAGCTAAAGAATGTAGATTTAAACGTCATTTAATAGGGATTAAAACATTTAAGTGATTTTTTTTCCAAATTTAGTTTTACCTAGATTTCTCTCTTGGTTCTATTAGCTCTGTGTAAAGTCTGGTAAAAATTGGTCAGAGAATGTAGATTTAAATAAAATTTATATAATATGGGTTGCGATATTTAAGGAGTGATTTCTTCCAAATTAACTTTGGTTAAAATTTCTCTTGGTTCAATAGGTTCTTTGTATAAAGTCTGATAAAAATTGGTCAAAGGTTGTAGGTATAAATATATATCACAAAATAGGGGTGAAACATCTAAAATGTGGTTTGTTCTAAAATTAGTTTTCCTACCATTTTCTCCTGATTCTATACGTTCTGTGTATAAAGTCTGTTAAAAACAGGTCAAGAATGTAGATCTAAATTTTGGTGATATAATAGGGGTAGAAACATTTAAGGGGTGGCTTCTTACAAAATTAACTTCGCCTATTTTTTCTCTTGTTTTTATAGGGTCTGTGTGTAAAGTTTGGTAAACATCGTTCAAAGAATGTAGACTTGTAAAAAATCACATAGTAGGGAATGAAAATTTCGCAACGGGTGATTTTTTTCGAGAATGATTGTCTCGTAGAATTTTTACTCGATTCTATAGGGTACATGTGTAACATGTGTAACAGTTTGCAGATATTAGTCAAAGAATGTAGATTTTGGGCTTATAGAGAACATATTACTCATGGGGGTTGAAAATAAGGGAAGGAGGGTGTACCGTTGTTCTATCTGCAGGGCACGATTTACAGTAATTATTATATACAACAAACAAATTTCGAGGTTTTCACGCCTATCTAAGAGCTTTTTCACATCATGTGCCTGGTCTTGTGATGTGAGTAGATCTGGCATCAGTGCGCTGCATAAGACCAATACTGTCTTTTAAGGTTGGGACGGTCTATAGTTTCTTATTTTTGTATATTAATGACGTACAATCACTTTTTTCCTTTGCTTTCCCTGTTTCATTTTTTACTATATTCCATATAGTCTTAACTTTGTTGTTTGATTTATTAATTATTTGTGAAAAATACCTGCTCTTTGCTTCTTTAATAACCTTTTTAAGCACATTGCAATATCTTTTATAATACACTTTCTGAGTTTGATTGTTACTGGTTCTGTATTGTAAATAGAGCTCTCTTTTTTTAGCACATGATATTTTAATACCAGGGGTTAGCCATGCTTTATTATTTAAATTAGGTATTTTAGTAGTTGTCTTTTTTGGAAAGATGGCCTCAAAGTGTCGCAACACGATATTTAGAAATTCATTTAATTTACTATCAACAGTGTTATAGGTAAATATAGTTTCCCAATTTTCATTTGCAAGATCTTGTTTGAAACTTAAAATCGAAACATCATTCATTACTCTGATAATATTACTATGGGTATGTTTGCTAGTCGGATATGCTTCAGTATTGTTTAACATTACCATCTGAGCATCATGGTCTGATAACCCATGTATTATTGGGATTACTTCAATCTTCAAGTTTTTTTCTTTATTTAAGAATATATTATCTATTGTTGTTTGAGAGTTGTTTTGAATTCTAGTTGGGAAGTTCACTATGAAGTCTAGATTATAACTACCTACTAAGGACAGAAGTCTTGCCTTATTTTCACTATCAGTTGACATGTCTACATTAAAATTTCCACACAGTATAATATTTACACTATTATTATATAATGAATTAAGAACCTTTTCTAACTGATTGATAAAATAGTTGTAATTACCTGATGGTGCTCTGTAGATTGTTATTATTACAAACGTGTCATTGTCAGTTTCCACTCTTGCTGAGCAACATTCGAAATCCTGTTCCTTGCAAAAGGAAATGGTGTCTATATCATTAAAATCTAAGTTTCTTTTGATAAAAATACTCACACCTCCACATTTTTTGGAACGTCTACAAAAATTTGAACATAAAGAAAAATTATCAATTTTTAATTGTTCCAGCTCTTTTTCTGCACAGTGGTGTTCTGTCAAACAAATAACTTGAATTTCCTGTAGATTAGAATTAATTGAATCCTGAATTGCTAAGTTGAATTCTTCAATTTTATTTTCAAGTCCCCTTATATTTTGATGTATTAATGTAAATGATGTATTAATTCTAGTTTTTGGCTTAACTGAAGTATTATTCTTATCTTGAGGTACACATAAAAGTTGTTTATTTCTTCGATTTAGATTCCCCCTAAAAAATGACATGATCCACCTACTATAACAGGAATAGGCCTGCTACAATTAGATACATTACTCTTTACTTCTTCAGCAACAAGTTTTGCTAGCGTCTTCTTCCCTCTGGAGTTCAGATGGAGTCCATGTCGAGTGAATTCTTCTCTTCTTAGGCTATTAACAGATACAATGTTAAAATTTACATGATTACTAGAGAAATCCCTTAACTTGTCGTTCACAGCTTTCACCTTGGATCGAAGCGAGGGCTTGTTGTACCTGTAAAATAACTCTACAAAACTAACATTAGTATGTACACTGCTTCTAGAGATGGTGTGTAGGTCCTGGTCGATTTCAAAGTTAGGATCTCTGTCTAGACTATTACCACCACCTCCAACAATTACAATATGGTCATCCTTAGAGAAACCTTTAGATAGATCCTTGATACCTGAAATTACATCCTTAAGTTCAGCATTAGGTTTACAAATACACTCAACTTGAAAAATCTCTCCAACAGCATCTTTTACAGCAGTTCCCATATATCTGGCGTGGCTGCTACCTAAAACTAAAATCTTTCTTTTGTTAGTGGGCCTGCATACAGTCGTTGCTCTAAATGGCTGTTCTTCATTTACATCTCCACTACTACCTGAAACAGAGAAGACATTATTAGTAGGCCTGCTTACACTGTTCTGCGATGTTCTTCTTCTGGGATGCCTCAGTACATCTGCAAAAGAGACAAAGCTAGAAGTAAAATTATCTATCCTATCTAGGCCATCTGGAATAGCAGTTGGTTCAGCTGGGGCATCTACTTCTTCTAGGCCATCTAACACAGAAAATCGATTATTAGTAGCGATGGGGCTGTAAGTCTTCTGCAAGGACGACGTGTTGTTACTTGATGGTCTTCCTTTGTGACTTTGCGCTACTTCGGCAAAGGAGTCCAACCTAGGGAAAGAAACATTAGTTACATTAGTTAGAGAAGTAATTATTCAAAATCAACAGAAAAAGTGTACACAGAAGAATATTTACAGAGTCTCTCGGCCAAAATCTCCTCAGAAAAATATGCTCAAAGTGCCCACATCAATCATCATCGTGTCCTAATAATGTAACAGTGTGTATTTTAGACCCTCACAAGAAATTTGAAGACAGTACTGAAGTGTTATTTGTTTTTGTTCCAACTGTAAGTGGCCTATATTCTGCCTCATAGATTTTTCTTATAGCCGAAACACGAAATTTCATAACTTAGATACCATTTCCCATCCATAAGTTGGACATTTCATAACTCGGACAGACCCCTGCCCACTTTAGTCCGGTTTATCGAGAGTTCACTGTACTGGTGCATTGGGGAACTCTGATACTTCCTAAGACCAGTGTAGGCTCCATATAAGCAAACTAGGCAGCCGGTTAGGGCAGGAGATATTTACAAACATTTAGAGCTGGCAAAACGTAGATTAAAATGAAAAACCTCACATTTCCAATGCAAACCCCCTTGTTTGTTTAATGTAAATATAATCATTGAAATCAAAATATGTTTTTTTATTTAATCCCCATAGATCTACATGTAGATAGTTATAATGTACATACGTTATAATGTCTACATAAATACAAGTATTTTTCAAATTAGGCCAATTCAAATAAATTTTATTTAACCACTTACTAATACCAGACTAGAAATCATGAAATTCCATGTTTAATTAATCAAATGCTATTAAACGGAATGACTGAGGTAGCGCTAAACTACCAAGAACCTGCCCTTCCTAAGACCCTGCTGCTTACTTTAGAAAGAAATCACTAGTAAGCGGTATCTAACAAGCTTAATCACCACCATGCTTGTCTCCAAATCAGGTTCATGGCAGACTCTTCTATTGGTGTTCTCTTAAAATGATTTCAAAACTCATGCTAAAATAAAAAGACAACTTGCACATTACTGGAGTTGGTCATTATGGTTAAGAATAGGGAATAAAACATCCCTATTGGTCCTCAATGCCACTGTGTCAAACACAATTAAAAAAGTACTTAAAAATATTTCTACAACAGTGAATAAAGGTAAATAAAAAAACCCGTTTCGACTCCTCCGTAGAGTCTTCCTCAGGTAACACACCGCACTGGACTGCTCATAAGGAAGATAAAATTTCACCATGTTAACTCGTTTGTCCCCCTCGATTAAAAGTATTGTTCCTAAAATATCAGTCTATCCATTTCTTTGGAATAACATACATTGCGTTCCATAGGCGGTGGGGGATTTTTACCACCGGATTTTCCTTTCTCAATCTCCTCATTATGTCCAATCACTTCTCCCCTACATCCCCATCATGTCCATTCAAACACACCCCCGGATGCTGATTATACTCCATGCCTCATATACAGAGGACAGTGGATAACAGATGAAATAAAAAAGATCCGCATATTACTCAATATTGCCAACAACAAACTACGACTTGGCGAAACTAATATAGCAACAGTAAAAAAATTGAAACAACAATATGATAATGAAGTTATTACAGCAAAAAGGAATTACATTAGTCAATTAATCATAAATTCTGACAATAAATCCAAAACTAGTTGGAGAATTGTGAACCAATTAAGGGGTAAACGAAACAACCACAACAACAACATCACGACCAAAATAATATACAATGGTAACATAACCTTTGACCCACATGAAATCGCCAATGCTTTCAACAAATTCTTCTTCTCAGTCGGTCCTAATGATTCAAAAGTTATGAATACAAACCCAACATTGGTAAATAAAAACATAGAAAATAACACTTTATTTATGAGGCCCGCTACGAATATGGAGATTATTACTATAATTAATAACTTGAAGCCCACTCATTGTGTTGGTTATGACGGCATTCCTGATTGTGTTGTAAAATCTAGCAAGAAAGAAATTGCATATCCATTAGTGCATAGTGTCCATTATAAATACAATGTTGGAAACAGGTATTTTCCCGGATTCTTTGAAAACTGCCAAAACCACACCTATTTTCAAAAAAGGAGACCGTGCAGAAATCAACAACTATAGACCTATATCCGTGTTACCTGTGTTATCAAAAATTGTTGAGAAAGTCATTCATAATAGAATTATACATTTCCTGGATACATATAAACTATTTGCAACCTGTCAGCACAGTTTTATGAAAGGCAGATCCACCATAACAGCTGCAGCAAATCTCATTGAATACATTATAAACAGTATCGATGCCGGCAAATACTCAGCTTGTGCATTGTTAGATCTAACCAAAGCCTTTGACTGTGTGGACATTAATATTTTACTGGAAAAGTTACAATATCTAGGCATTAGAGGCATCAATCACAACCTAATAAAATCATATATTACTAACAGAACACAATTTGTGGAATTCGTCAATCAGAATGGCTTGTATAGATCTAGCAAAGCCAGCATAGTTACTGGCCTACCCCAAGGATCCATTCTAGGGCCTTTATTGTTTATATTATATGTATACGATATACAAAATATCATACCTATACATAGTGGCCTTACAATGTATGCGGATGATACAAGTTTATATATCAGTAACAATAACTTAGAACTGATGGAAGTAGATATAAACATTATATGCAATACTTTGATACAATATTTTAATGAACTCAAATTAAATGTAAACCCAACAAAAAGTGAATTTATCTACTTCAACTACAAAACTGGACCATTTCAACCTGCTCTTAGAATAGATGATAACTTAATAGAACTTACAGGTGAAACAAAAGTGTTGGGCTTAACCATAGATGACAAATTAACGTGGGATGGCCATGTATACAAACTTTAGTTATAATGAAGGGTTTTTTTCAATACTACTTTGTTACATCACTTTTCTGTAACTTCAAGAGATACGAGGCGCGTCCATAAAGTAAGTTTCTCTAGGGCCTTTTACACAAAATTTCATGGAAATATTTATTGCAACAGATGTAGCAAGTGTTCAGCTATTTTTCATTAATTATATTAATCGTTCGGTATATTAATTTTTCCCGTGCAAGTGTTAATAAATATAATGTTTTAGCTATTTTGTTCTTAATTTTAGGTAGATTTCGAAGAAAAATCTACCTATTGCAAAGGATACCACTTCATGATTTTCGAAAAATTCTTTCATATCTTTACGTTTCATGCTCCCCTAAGTACGAAACCACCGCCCGTTAAAAAAAAAAAAAATGGTGATATATATATATATATATATATATATATATATATATATATATATTTATATCTTTACACGATAGCGGCCGTAATTTTGAAGATATTTGAACCAAATTTTATTATGTTATTTCTAGGCCCAATAGTTCCGACAAGTTCGTTAATGGGCAAAATTGGCCCAAGGGGGTGGTCGGGGGAGGGGGTTGAAATTTTAAAACATTTATATCTCGGCCCCTATGAAGTATAGAGGGAAACTTTGTTTGAATAAATTAGAGTACTCCCTATGGAGTTCACAGTGACACCAACAATTCGGGGGTTTTGGGGGGTACGAGTGGGGGTGGGGGTGAGGGGATGGAAATTCGAAATTTTTGAAACTACGTCTTGTGGGGTATCGTTGAAAAGCTCTTGATGAGTACTCTACAAATCAATAACTAGTTTCTTGATAGCTCTCATATGACGCGAGATTTTAATGTTTGAAAATAATAAGACTTAAAAGAATTATTATAATATCATAATTTTGTCTTGTTTAGCGGCTTTGCTAATTTTATTCATTGCTGATCTTGCGCACGGCCTCCCAGAATATTATATCCTATTCTTGTTGTCAAAACAAATGATTGTAGGCTCTTCCTCTTTACCGAATTCAGTTCTTATTACTGCAGGTTTGCCATGCCAAGGCTAAAAAAGAAGAGTGCTGCGCAGCGATAATAAATTAAACCAAAAGCACTTTGAAATCTACCTCAGCCTGTAGGCCTGCCTAAAGGGATTTTTTAGTCTTCCAATTAATTATCGTGGGGGAAGCCGCGGGGATCTGCTAGTATATAAGTAGGCTATGTGCACATAAAAATGTAATGTAAAATAACATTTGCTAAAAATATGATTTTCTATCAATACAGAAAACAAGTGTCTCATAAAATACTGGTAGGCTATTTTTGTGCAGTGAGGTACGCCGTAGCGTAGTGGTTGAGGCGTTGCGCTGGAAAGTCGCGGGCTCGATTCCTGATGAGGTCGTTGAAGTTTTTCAAATGCCCGAATCCTTCTGGTAGCACTATTGCCCTGGGGTCGACTCAGCCTCTACCAGAAATTAGTAGAAGAAGCAATTCTGGGAGTAAAGGCTGACCTTACCCCCTTCACCTGCCGGATGTCCAAAATCTGGGAGCCTCAATCTCCTGGAACCCTCTGTGCCTCCATGACCTGTAGCCTATAGGGATTGCTTTACTTATTATATATTATAGTGCCTGTTCTCCAGGAAGCACTGTGCTAGAAACAATGACAACGGAACACATTTTGAATTTCGTAAAGAAAGCAATGAATTTTATTCGTTCCAGGTGACTGAATCAACATCATTTTCCTACTTTGATCAGTGATATAGGTTGTGAATTTGAGGGCTTTCTTCTCATCAAGTTTTAAACAGCTTTTTGCCCTTCGAGAAGAAAATTATAGTTTTCTTAGAAATGAAAAGCAAATCACAGTAACTGGTTTGAAGATTTGACATTTGGAGATATTGCGGGGCATTTAAATGGCTTAAATTTAAAATTACAAGCGAAAAATCGGTTTATAATTTCGTTGTACCGGTATGTTAATATCATAGCTATTTATGTATCAAGTACGCCAAATAACGCTTTAGCAGACGAATCTAGTATTTATTTATTTATTTATTAATTTCTTAAAGGTCCCAAAGAGCACATATGGCTCGCATAAAGGGACAGTCAAAAGGACATCATAGGCAGACTTTACAAAGTAATAGAATAGGGACTGCACAGATTATAAGAAAAAAATATATATATTCAAAACAAACAAAATATCTGTCAAAAATACATAGAAAGGCAAAGGAGAGTAGTAATTATAGAATAGAACCAGAGTTCAATACTTATTAATAGACTAAAGTTAAAATAAATTAATTTAAGAATACAAGTAATACTCAAACGTAAGTATAGAATATAATACAAGGGAGAAGAGCAATTAAGAGAAAGAAATTTAATTAAGTAAAATTAGATTAATTAAAAATTAAATATAATGTACTTGCTACCCAGAAGTTTAAGCCATTAAACAATTTACTTAATACTAAAAGAGTACAATGAGTCACAAACAATTTTTCTTCACAGAAAGTTATATAAAACATTTTTTTATTTTTTTTTATTTTTTTATATTTTTTATTTTTTTACTACAATCGCTACTGAAATTATTCTTTTGAGATGTTAAAAAAATTTAGATGAAGTTATCAGAGTTATAGACAGTTATTGAAATATTCATTAAGCAGGTGGGCTTTAACCTGTTTTTTGAAAACAGAAAATTTGTTTCCTTTTTTGATATCATGAGGTAGATTATTATATTGTTTTGTCATCACGCTAATAAAACCCTTTAAACCGTATTTGGATGTTTCAGTAGTATTTACTATGAGGTTATTTTGACCTCTTGTATTATGATCATGTATACTATTGAATTTGGGGATGTAAATCTTACTATGGAACAGATCATTGAGAACTTGGAAAGCAAAGGTAGTGATTGATAGTTTTGGTGATACTACCAGGGGAGTAATTCCTGATTCCTGAAAAATCTGCTTCGTGGGAGTATGGAAGTCTAAGTTAAAAATTATCTTTATAGCCCTGTTTTGTAATGTTTCAAGTTGTCGTAGTTGAGCCTTATTACAGGATTGCCACACTATATCCATATATTTAAGATGCGAATGTATGAGTGCATAATAAACATTTTTTTAAAAGACGTCTGGGTAACCCATTGTCTCTCAGTCTAGCAAGAACCCCAATAACTGATATTTTTGTTTTTATTTTTTCAATATGGTTGTTCCAGCTAAGGGTTGAGTATAGCGGCCGAGGCGTAAACCGAGGCTGAAATACTGGATGAGTTCGATCAAGTTTTTGCGTACGTGGTGCATACAATATCTTTTAGTAAAAGCTCTCTAAATTATATGCAATGAAACAAAAATACCGTATAATTAATCAGCCATTTGTTAACTTCAATTCTCACAGCCACCTGAATTGCGGAACAACAAGGAACCGTACGTACCATTACGAAATGCGGTATAGATGCATTTTATATTAGTCACTTTTTGTAATCAAGAATGCTTACGAACTAGTATATATGAAAAGCCTGTGAAAATATTATTGGAGCTGCTGCCAGTAAAATCTTGGCAGCAGTAGACAATGAGAAGGAATACATTATTGCAATTAAATGCTGGTGCATCCATGGTAAGTAATGTTTCTCTTGTGAACCAAGATGTCAAAAGTTGTTGTCTTATATTTGTTGTTATGTGATGAAGTAGGCTACCCTGTTTTGCGAAAAACCCTGGTAAAGTTTCTGATTATCATAAAGAAACATGTTTTTCTTAAATTTGTTGTTTTATAACCAATCATATGCTGAAATCCATGTTAAAGTTGATGTGACTGTCAATGCCATCTGGATTTTGTTTATAGATTGCCATGACGACTTTAAAGGACAAGGCCGATAAAAGTGCATTTTGAATGCACTTTTATGCAATTTTAGTAGTCTTGGTTGCTAAAATGCAATTTTTCGGCGTGTTACCAGTCCGATAAGCAGCTGTTTTAGAGAACGTGCACTAAAAAGGTTTTTAAGTTAAAGCTCAGGCTTTGGGAAGGGCAACTACCAGGATTTTCAAGATCCCCAATATATTTTTATTACTTCCTCTGCCCGTACCATAGGTCCTATAGGTAGAGGAAGTATTGTTTTCGACCCCAAAATTCGAACTTGAGTTTTTAGTTTATATACACGTTTCAAGGCCCCCCTGAATCCAAAAATACTATTTTTTGAAACATGTCTGTGTGTCTGTGAACAGGCTAGCTCCCAAACGGAAAGTCGTGTGAAAGCAAAATTTCGTATGGTACCTTCTGAAGATGTGTGCCCAAGATTGGCGACAAGTTTCTCTTATTATTAAAGGGACTTTACATGAAGAAATGTTCTCGAAAACAGCTCCAACAATTTTTTTTTTTTTAATTTTGCACATACGTAGCTTATAGTGAGAGCTAGAACCAAATAAAACTTTTTTTTTCGAAAAAATCCTCTCAAGGGTAGTTACAAACCACCCCCTGTTTGTAGAAAGTTTGCGTAAAATTGTGTCTTGCGATTCTGAACAAGGATATGTGCATACTGCTAACTTTTATTTGGGCAGAGGAAGTTATGTGACTGTCACATCAGACTTTCTCGGCATGCAGCCCTTGGATTTAATTATCAAGTACAGTTGGCCCTTAGTAAAAGTTGAGTTTGACTTTCCTAGATACCGATTATGGTTGTCCTCACACATTTTCAATTTCCATACTCCTGGCTTCTTACTGGTATTTGATAAGACTTTCAATTTCCTGCCCCACTTGTAACTGACAACCACGCTACGTACTTCTCTCAGAGTTGAATGGGGAGTGAAAGTTACATAGACAAGTATTACAGAAAAGTTTCATGTGTCAAGCAGGACTCCGGAGTTTTTTAACGGGTGACTCCACAAGTATTTTCACAGAAAACATGTGATAGCGGACAGCCCATCTTAACCCCTATCCATGGACGTGAGGTATGAGGGACCGCTCAAAGTTAAGGTGCTTTCAAGAATAAAAATACAAAATTGGTTTTCCGGGTTTTTTAGGGGATATCTTGTAATTGGTAAGGGGCAAACAACTGAAAGCTTAAATTAGATGGCAATACCAAAAAATCTCTTGGGTGGTTCAAAAAGAGCGCCGGTTTTGAAACGGCTGGTAAATTTTTGTTTGTCGGTTGGTGACATTGCTTTGTTTCGTTTCTATTTCCAGGAACATTCCGATTGTTGATGCAGTTGGAATTTCTCGCATTCTGTGTCTAACCATGGAGCAATTCACTTGTGAGCAACGCATGCTAATCGTGAAGACATTTTATCAGAATGGAGAGAGTTGTGCAGCAACTGTCAGGTGACTTCGCGCGATTCTAGGGCGTAATGAAGCACCGAATGAATATACAGTTCACAGACTTATGAAAAAGTTCTTTGAGATAGGTTCAACAGTAAACCTCAAAAGTCCTGGTCGTTCTAGTCGAAGTGAGCAGAATATTGCGGTGGTTCGTCACAGTGTGGCTGTTAGCCCAATGAAATCAATTTGTCGCCGTTCCCAACAATTGGGATTAAGATGTTCTTCAGTACGGAGAATTCTCCGGTATGATCTCCATTACCACCCCCATAAATTCAGTTGATCCATGAGAAGTTCCCAGATCGCCTCATTTCACGCAATGCTGAAAATCAATGGCCACCAAGGTCATGTGACTTAACTCCTTGTGATTTTTTTCTTTGGGGTCATCTTAAGTCATTGGTGTATGCCAATAAACCACGAAACATCCAGGACTTGAAGGAGGAAATTCGACGAGTTGTCGGCGAAATGGAAATGGAAACTTGTCGTGCAGTCTTAGTGAATTTCATGGACAAAGTTCTCGCACGCCAGCACGGTAGAGGAGGTCATATGCCCGACATAATTTTTCATACATAAAATGGGAAGGTTAGATGAACATGTTCATGTATTTTGTTTATGTTTTTTATTAAAATAAATTTCTTAATTTCAAATATCAAAACCGGCGCTCTTTTTGAACCACCCATTTTATATATGAGGCTTTGTCCTGACTGACTGACTGACAGGAATCAACGTAGAACCTGAACTATAACAGGTAGAGCCATGGAATTTTGACAGTACCTTCGTTTCATAATGTAGGTGCTCACTAAGAAAGGATTTTGAAAAATTCTTATTTTAATTGCCAAAAATTAAATGTTTTTGAAAATACTTAACCCCTTTTTACACAGAATTTTCAAAACAAATCCACAGAATATATTGTTGCCAGTGGTATCAGGTGGGCTTGGATTAAATGAAATGGATGTTTGACAAATTAGAGAAGGTATCATTATAATTCGTATTATCTGTATTAATAAAAGGAATTGTCCTCGATGTCCAGCGAAATCTACTGAACGCAGAGATCTGAAATTTTAAACATAGGTGGGCTGAAGTGTCGGAAAATGCACCTCGAAGCCGGAATTTTTATTTTAGTTTTCGTTCGTGAGTTATGAGTGAAAAACGGGCAAAAAAAGTGCATTTTTTGCGTTTCCAACATAAGTTTTCAGTTATACATTTCAATGTCAAATCAATTACAGTTGGCTTTGGCTATTTTTGTCATACCTTGAAAATAAAACTTTCGCGATCGCTTGAATGTTGTAAGCCCTAAATATGGTCAAACGTTGTTTTATTTGGACGAATCTCACTATACAGAGGTTTTCTGGGCCAAGAAATTCGAATCTGAGGTCGCTTTTACCAGACGATGCTATCTAATCGTGGTATGTAGTCCACGTGATTTAGGTGTTAATAAATATAATGATTTTACTGTTATACTCTTCATTTTTAATTTTTTAAATAATTATCACGGGCGAAGCCGCGGGCACATGCTAGTATATATATAAGAGGCTTTGTCCTGACTGACTGACTGACTGACAGAGAATCAACGTACAGCCTAAACTATAACAGGTAGAGACTTGGAATTTTGACAGTACCTTCGTTTCATAATGTAGGTACTCACTAAGAAAGGATTTTGAAAAATTCTTATTTTAAATGCCAAAAATCAGATGTTTTTGAGAATACTTAATCCCTTTTTACACAGAATTATCGAATCCAAACCACATTTGACATTAAAACATATTGTTGCCAGTGGGTTTCAGATGGGTTTGGAATTAAATTAAATGGAAGTTTGACCATTAACAGTTGACTTTGGCTATTTTTGTCATTCCTTGGAAATAAAACTTTCGCGATCGCTTGAATGTTGTAAGTCCTAATATGGTCAACCATTGTTTTATTGAACGAAACTCACTATACACGGGTTTTCTGGACCAAGGAACTAGAATCTGAGGTTGCTTTTACCAGGCGACACTATCTAATCGTGGTATGTAGTCCATGTGATTTAGGTGTTAATAAAAATAATGATTTAACTATTATGCTCTTAATTTTTAATTTTTGAAATAATTATCGCGGGCGAAGCCGCGGGCACATGCTAGTATATATATATATATATATGAGTCAGAAATTCCCTGGGAATATTAAAAGAGAGAGGAAAAAAAAGGAGAGATAAAAGATAAAAAAATCATAAACAAAATTGACTTACGCAATAACAAAAAAATGATAAATTATTTGTTTATTTATAGTACTAAGAATATTACAGGCTAATGCCCAATTATATTATTCTCGCTTATATTAATACACCAGATTCTAATACTAAATATTTAAAGTGATATCTATAGGCTATTAATAAAAGGAAGTGTGTGTCTTTCCTTCTGTCTGTCTGTCTGTCTGTCTGTCCGCGATGCCCAGCGAAATCTGCTCAACGCAGAGATCTGAATTTTTTAACATAGGTGGACTGAAGGGTCGGAAAATACATCTCGAAGCCGGAATTATTTCGTAATTTATAATTTTACTAGCATTCCTTAGAGTAAAACATGATTTACAATTTATTATCAATGAGATAATCAAAATTGATTATAAATCTTTAGCAAAAAAGCAATGGAGCGAACTTTTATTCTAAAACTTCAAATTAAATTTAAAATATGAGCTTTATTTCCGCAAAAGTATTAATGATATCTTCATATGAGATCTTTGAAGCTAACCGATGTTCAGTGTTAAAAGTACTGAGGTTTGTATAACTCGATCGGTAAGACCTGAGCTAAAAAAAGACTGAGCAGAAGTCTACGATGACGTAATCTAGACCTGCCTGACCTTCATAGCACCTGATTTTTTTTGCGAGTTCATACTGTACAGACCGTGTAAAAACATCTTAGTTAGCCTCACAGCATTCAATAGTGAAGACCCAACAGCGATATTCTGTGCATACCATTACTTAAATAATATTTCATAACTAAAAAACAAATACTTTATTCACTTTAATATATTTCATTTTCTCCAGTTAAGGGTTATAATATTAAATACTAGCTTAAAAGACCCGGCGTCGCCCGGGTTTTGTATTTGGTAATTGGAAATTAACTTATGAAGGATTTTCGATTTTTAAAATCTAGGTCCTTATATAGGCATTTATAATTTGAAATAGGAAGAACGACTTATTACACTCAAACTATTCCCTCAGAAAACGCTTGATATAGTTTTTTATGGCTCATAAAAGATGCAGAATTTTGCATCGCATCGCTTGTGCAGTGCACAGCAAGCCTGGTAGAGAAATTCCTGTAAGATAAAATTGTAGTCTAATATCGAGGCGGGAAATTTTATTTCCCACTCTCATGTTACCATAAAACTGTTTTGGGGATGAAATTAAACAGAAAGCATTATCACTTTCATACTTCTATCTCCAAAAACCTGCGATATAATATAATAATATACACATTACCATACCTCGTTTTGTTTTCTCTATGTCCAGGGTAGAGAAAGTTATGTGATTCCATTATTTTCGTGGATTTCATTCTGTAATATTTATTTATAACATAAATTATTTTGATAACGTCTCTTATTTGTCAAACCTGCATTCATTTTTTTCTTCCAAACCCATCTGATACCATTTGGCAACAATATGTTCTGTGATTGGAATTGATTATTCTGTGTGAAGAGGGATTAAGTATTTTCAAAAACATTTAATTTTTGGCATTTAAAATCAACATTTTTCAAAATCTTTTCTTATTGAGCACCTACATTATGAAACGAAGGTACTGTCAAAATTCCAAAGTCTCTACCTGTTATAGTTTAGGCTGTACGTTGATTCCTGTCAGACAGTCAGTCAGTCAGTCATTCAGTCAGTCAGTCAGGACAAAGCCTTTTATATATATAGAGATTTTACTAAAGTTCCGCCTTAACCCCTGAGATATAACTTATCTGGATCCACTCAAAAACAGCATTTATAAGTCAGACACAAATGAAGAATATTATTGTCACATATAAAGGTAGATGAAAGCTGGTTTCTTCTGCGTGGAACCAAGATGCGTCACTATTTAAAAAGAAATGCATTTCGGCGTATTTCATGCGCCATCTTCAGTTCTGTCGAGTTGTATTCAACACCGCATTCTTCTAATATAATGTTGTTTTATGTGATTGTTTATTAGGGTACCTAGCAGTTAGGTCAAATAAATGATTGATTGTGAACGTGACAAAAATTCGAAATCGAGATAACACCGGGAAAGCATGTTTCACGATGCCTAGGAACCGAAAAACGTGTTTTTGGAATGACGTCTGTCCGTCTGTCTTTGGACAAGCCCAGCGGATAAACGGTCCATTGTATTTACTTCATTTTTTGAATCAAGGACTTTTTCGAAATTTTATTGAACCGCCCAGAATTTGAGTTTTATAACTGAAATATTGAAAACTTTTTTTTTAAAGTTAGATTTTAAAAAAATTGGCTCTAACGATTTGAATAACAAATGTGAAATTTGAAACTCTTATCTGTGACTAATAAAATGGCTATATCCGTTTCTCTGCAAAAATGACTTAGGGGGCACTTTACTCCTATCCATTTTAAATGTTTCTATTTTATCACCATTACAGTAGGCGATGCATGAAAACCTACCGTAGTAAAGTTGTAGAGAAAATTAAAAAGGATATTTTTTTGTTAAAAAAAATCAAGATATTTTTGTGACTTATAGTTAGTTTACCACAGTCGTAACGAACACACCAAAATCAATTAGAGCGAGGTAATACGGAAGAGGTCCTGGGTTCAAATAAAACCTCATGGCCACCCAAATTGACCAGCAGGCTCTTGTAATAAACTCATTAGTGCAGCATTTGCTTCTATTGTTCGGCTATATCTCGATGTATTTTGCATTTTTGCCTTTGAGATTGAAGAAACCATGCAAACCTGAAGTTATTATTGTTCTTATTGTTATTATTATTATTATTATTTCGCAGTAAAAGCATTGAATATCAAGACCGACCCTGATGCTTTCCGTTCTAGATACTTGTTAGTTTTCTGAAAATGTAATGAATAAAATTTAATTGTTCCTATAATTTACTTTTTTCTGTGCTAGCCTTTAACATGTATATGGGACAAAGTTTGTGCAACATATTTTGCACCGTTTATTTATTATTCAAGTGGCCTCAATTTGCGGCCTTGAGCAAATACCCAGTCTCTCCATATATATATATATATATATATATATATATATATATATATATATTGTAACAAGGGCTCGTCGGGGTTCAAAATCAGAACACAGAGTTTCTAATTGAAGGATGGAGGATTCTTTATTTCCTGCAACACAATGGTCAGTACAGCCAGATAACTCCTGAATGTTCTCCAACTGACTCTTCTGTCCGGTGCTCACTGCCACGTCACAGCACTGTCCCAGTCCAATCCAGATCAGCTCACCAGCTCTTCCGTTCACTAGTTCCTCCGTTCACCCTTCTCTCCGGTCACTAGTTCCCCGTTGACTAGGTCTTCCGCTCGCGGTTCCCTCCGTTGACTAGTCCCTCCGGTCACTGGCTCCTCAGCTTCCCAAGTCACACTCACTTGAGGTAGCCCTGATCAGTGCTCTCCGTCCAGTTCACACTCTGACGCTGACTCTCTCCCGTTGTTACTGACTGTTACGGACTGACTCTTCTCCCATTGACTGGCTCATCACTTCTCGCGGACTGACTCCCTCTGACTGGCCGTTGCTACTCACGGACTCTCTCTCAACTCTGATTCACCGACTCACTGCTACTGTTACTCTGACCGCGTCGGCTTTGCTCGCGCTCCTTATATATACTGTAAATTTACGTGAAATTTAAATTGTTCTAATTTCTTTTTCATTACTTATTACAAATTGAAAGCCAACTGGTCTAGCCATAGGATACTACTTATTAAAAATAAATAATTAAACTCATTGAACCTTGAACCTTTTAGTGTTAGGGGCGACTGCCATCTAGTTAGCCCCGGGCGCCTAGTAGCCTTGGTACGCCACTGCCTGATTTTATTATTTATTAAATTGAAATGAAGTAGTTGTTTCTTTAAATCCCCTTAAATAAGTTGCCGCTCTTTAGGTTTGCGGCCTTGAGCAATTGTAATTAGGACTTGTTCATAATTCTAGTTCATATTTCTTTCCTTTATAAGCATTATTGGAAAACATTATTTTTAATTAACATTTTAAATTTAGTTAGTCACCGCTACAACAGTTATAGGTCAGAAAATGTTGATCACGGTCCATGGGATAAAATACTATTATCTTGTCCGTTGTCCGTGCTATTACAGATTAGTCCCGATACACGATGTGTGAACATTCCAAATTTATTATTACTGATCAGTGTGGATTTGAAGTAAATCGTATGTAGATCAACACCTCACATAATGGAGACCGTGGTAACATTACAACATGAAGAAAGAGAAATAAAACAAGAAGACTTCCAAACGCAATGTGTTAAACACGAACAGACCGTTAAGTGTGAGGCTAAACCCATAACCTTCAATTTAGTAGAGACACGACAAATTAAAACAGAGAATATAGAGCCATGTGTTGTGAAGTTAGAGACACTGACATCGAGCAGCGGAAATAATGAGCTTGAGCTTACTGGTGAACATGAGAGTAAGTCTGTGACCTTTGATTTGGTACAGGCGTTTCAAACTAAAAGTGAAAATACGGCAACTACTTTGAGGCACAAAATCAGAACTCATCTGCTTACCCATAAAGGTTTCAAGTGTGATGTCTACAACAAAAGATTTTCTCAAGGATGTAATCTCAAATCTCATCTGCTTACTCATAGAGGACCGAAAGCGTTTAAGTGTGATATCTGTAGTAAAACATTTTGTGGAAAAAGTGATCTCGAAAAACATCTGTTTACACACACAGGAGAAAAAAACTTCAAGTGTGATATCTGTAATAAAACATTTTCTCAAAATGGTCATCTCAAAAGACATCTCCTTATTCATACAGGAGAGAAACCGTTTAAGTGTGATGTCTGTAATAAAACATTTTCTCTCAGTAATACTCTCAGAACTCACCTGCTTACTCATACAGGAGAGAAAGCGTTTCAGTGTGATGTCTGTAATAAAGCATTTGCTCGAAATAGTCATCTCAAATTTCATCTGCTTATTCATACAGGGGAGAAAGCGTTTAAGTGTGATATCTGTAATAAAACTTTTGCTCGAAAATGTCATCTCAAATATCATCTGCTTACTCATACAGGGGAGAAAACATTTAAGTGTGATATCTGTAATAAAGCATTTTCTATAAGTTGTGATCTCAAAAGACATCTGCTTAGTCATACAGGGGAGAAAGCGTTTATGTGTGATATCTGTAATAAAACTTTTGCTCAAAGAAGTCATCTCAAATATCATCTGCGTACTCATACAGGGGAGAAAGCGTTTAAGTGTGATGTCTGTAATAAAACATTTGCTAGAAACTATACGCTCAAATATCATCTGCTTACTCATACAGGAGAGAAAGTATCGAAGTGTGATATCTGTAATAAAACTTTTGCTCAAAGAGGTCATCTCAAATCTCATCTGCTTACTCATACAGGGGAGAAAGCATTCAAGTGTGATGTTTGTAACAAAAGATTTGCTCATAGGAATTCCCACAAAAATCATCTGCTTATTCATACAGGAAATAGAGCCTTTAAGTCTGATTCCTGTTTGAAAACATTTTGTCGAGAAAGTGATCTCAAAACTAGTATGCTTATTCATACAGAAGAAAAATCGTATCAGTGTGATGTCTGTAATAAAACATATGCTCGAAATAGTCAACTCAGATCTCATCTGCTTACTCATACAGGGGAGAGAAAATTTAAGTGTGATGTCTGTAAAAAAACATTTTCTCTTAAACATAGTCTCAAATCTCATATGCTTACTCATACTCGTGAGAAAGCATTCAAATGTGATATTTGTAATAAAACATTTGCTCAAAGAAGTAATCTCAAATCTCATATGTCTACTCATACAGGAGAAAAAGCATTCAAGTGTGATATTTGTAATAAAACGTTTGCTCAAAGAAGTAATCTAAAATCTCATATGTCTACTCATACTGGAGAAAAAGCATTCAAGTGTGATGTTTGTAACAAAATATTTGCGCATAGCAGTTCCCACAAAAATCATCTGCTTATTCATACAAGAGATAGAGCCTTTAAGTGTGATTCCTGTTTGAAAACATTTTGTCGAAAAGGTGATCTCAAAACTCATCTGCTTACTCATACAGGAGAAAAAGCGTATCAGTGTGATGTCTGTAATAAAACATTTGCTCGAAATAGTCATCTCAAAACTCATCTGCTTACTCATACAGGAGAGAAAGCATTCAAGTGTGATGTTTGTAACAAAACATTTGCTCATAGCAATTCTCACAAAAATCATCTGCTTACTCATACAAGCAAGAAAGCTTAGAAGTGTGATGTGTGCAACAAAAGATTTTCTAAAGGATGTAACCTCAAATCTCATCTGGTTACTCATACAGGAGAAATTGTTCAAGTGTTGTTTCTGTAACACAACGTTTTCTATTCAGAGTACTCTCAAAACTCATCTGCTTACTCACGGGAGAACAAAACATACAAGTGATATGTTGTCGGTCATCTCAAATGTCAATTGATTTCCCCTTTAGAGACACTGCTGTAAATAATTAGTTTAGTAAAAAAATTGAGTTTTAGCCAACAGAGAATCTGGTAAAATTGTTCTTTAGAACATGTTAAAGGCAATAAATAACCTGTAAATTTTGTGCAATTATATTCAATAGTGTGTGTTATTTTATCTTTAAGACTAAACTTTTTTAAATTTTCTTTTATGAGAAATGACAAAAATTAAACAGTCTGTTAATTTGCCATGTGCACAGATATTTCCAATTAGCTGCTGATCAGCTATTCATTAAATTTAAATTGTTTAAATAATTTCACTAATTTCACTTTAATTAATTAGCTCATGAGTCATTGACCAATTGTTTTGGGCCCGAGAATTGAAGTGAAGGTATATACATTTCTCATATATAATTAATAATTAGTCAACGTTATTGTTTGGAAAATTTACTTTAATTTGAAGCAGATTAATATCAGTGCTGTTGAGTATGAGATTTGTGTGAACTGCAAACGTGATAGTTTGTGAATGAAATATATTAATTGGAAGATCATTAATAAAAATTAGAAATAGTATTGGGCCAAAGACTGAGCCTTGGGGCTCCCCATGTTCAACATTTAGTGTGTTTGACTGGGCTTATTCTGTTTCTGCAAACAGTTATCTGTGGTTCAAATAAGAAACGAACCAATTGTTGGCAAGTCCTCTTATTCCTAAACAAGTTAGTTTAGTTAAGAAAATTTTGTGATTAACAATATCGAAGCTTTAGTCAAATCTAAAAATAAATGGTTTCAGTGGTCTTTGTTTTTAGCTTCTGGAATAGTTAATGGATTTCCCTTGCCTGAAGCCAAACCGAGACTTAAATTTTTTTCCCAAGGTAGAAAATGAGTCTAATATACATGATTTTCCTACAACTTTGGAAAACATGTAAGGATTGAAATGGGGTGATAATTTGCAATATTGTTTTTATCTCCCTTTTTGAAGATAGGAATAATTTTGGCAGTTTAATTCTTCTGGGAAAATTCCTGTAGAGATAGAAACGTTACATTATAGACATAAGTGGTTTTGTGAGAAATTGGATACTCTTCTTCTTGAGCCCCGCTCAACACAGGATCTACAGGACGAGATATCTACATCTGCATCTAGGGATGGGCAGCCAGGGTTGCAGCCCCGGGGCCCAGACCAACCAAGTTTTATTTTTTACTTTCTAAATTTACTCTAAAACAAAATATGTTATAAGTCAATAAACAGCTTAAGTTACGATTTATGTGTTTATTTTATCTGCGTTGTCCTGTCGTAAAACGGTGGCAGGGAATTTATCAGTTAATCTGAAATGTATTATTCTTGAAAAAAATTCCTATTTTTGAAAAGTAGAAGCAGATATCCTTTTGACTCAACAGTAGACCTCACTAACGTTCGGCATTTAAATCATAATTTTCAAAAGATTAAACTGGTTTATACAGATAAAATTGTTCCTAATTAGGACATATTAATGTATTTTTCTGTTTCGTGCCCGGCATCAGTCAACCGATTTGGTCCAATATCAATAGACGTCATCCTATGGGCAGGCGTTATAAATAGCATATGAGATTTTATGAAAATCCGATAAAGCGTATTTGAGTTATCGCGCTTACAGACACACGGACAGACAGACAGTTTTGTCTACCAAACGTCAAAGTACCGGTACCATTCTGGCACTTAATAATTATGTAATATCATTACATAATATTTTTGTTGCATACATTATAAAGGACGAGTTGGGTAGTGAATTTAACATTTGACGGGGGCCCGAGAAAATTTGTCCCTGGGGCCCTTTCTTTCTTTCTTTCTTTCCACAGCCCTGCTCTTCTTATTAGGAATTCCATCTATACCAGAAGAGATAGCGTTTATGAAGGAGTTAGTGTCATCTTTAAGACGAAGAATTTTTCATGAATTATACATTAATGAGAATATTATAGGAGAAAAATTCCTCCGACACTGGGACTTGAACCCAGGACCTTTGGCTGTTCGCGCCAATGCTCTACCAACTGAGCTAAGCCGGAGTTCAATTCACAGCGCCAGATGGAACTTCTCTCCTATGACTAATTGCCCTAATGGTCTACCTCACAGACAGACAAGTTATGTCATATGCAGTACTGTGAGGCACACTAAGTAGTGATTTTTGTGACCGGGCTCCCACTGTTATTGTACAGATCTGTACAGATCACATCTGGCGCTGTGAATTGAACTCCGGCTTAGCTCAGTTGGTAGAGCATTGGCGCGAACAGCCAAAGGTCCTGGGTTCAAGTCCCAGTGTCGGAGGAATTTTTCTCCTATAATATTCTCATGTAACGTCCAACAGGGACAATAATCTGTGGTTCATGAAAGCTTACATATCTATCTTGTATGTTAACTGTACAATAACAGTGGGAGCCCGGTCACAAAAATCACTAATTAGTGTGCCCCACAGTACTGCATATGACATAACTTGTCTGTCTGTGAGGTAGACCATTAGGGCAATTAGTCATAGGAGAGAAGTTCCATCTGGCGCTGTGAATTGAACTCCGGCTTAGCTCAGTTGGTAGAGCATTGGCGCGAACAGCCAAAGGTCCTGGGTTCAAGTCCCAGTGTCGGAGGAATTTTTCTCCTATAATATTCTCATGTAACGTCCAACAGGGACAATAATCTGTGGTTCATGAAAGCTTACATATCTATCTTATACATTAATACATCTGTTACAAAATTTCAAGAAATATTAAGGTAACGAAATAAGAAAAATGTAATTGTGGCAAATAAATTCTAGTATGAAACACATAACTCTGAATAATCTTATACTATTCCGTTCATATAGGGCTATCCTCATCCATTCCCTGTGAAATTCGTATTTTCTTACTTTTTGTGCCTATAAAATATTAAAATGCATGATAATATTCAAATAGCATAGAAATTAAAATTTAATAAATTCATTTCAGTTTCAGGATAATCCGTTAATTTCTAACAGTAAGAAACAACTCAAAATAACTCCATTATCATTAGACATAGAGAGACTTGTGCTTGGGCTCCAATGAAAGTTTCTAAACTTCACAACAAATCTGTTAGAAGAGAAAATTCTATTTTGATATTGGAATATTATATATTAAAAGTACTTGTATATACTCATACATAAAATCTCAAATTTTGTAGAATAATGCGAATTTAACAAATCTGTCAAATTGTTCACTAGGACATGTCAATCATATAAATTTCATCCTCTTCTTCAATCTATATAAAAACTAATGTATGTCCGTCTGTACTTTATGCATTACTACACCATTCATCCGATCGCCATGAAACTTTGGGAAATTGTTGAGTACACCCCCGCAAAGGTTACCGGCATAGTCTTTTTTTAATTTTAGCTTTCCTTCGCGAGTTATGAGCGAAAAACGGGAAACGCGCATTTTTTGCGCTTTCGAAGCATCAGTTCTCAGTAAAATACATTTCAGTTGTCATATCAGTTGCAATTGGCTTTGCCTATTTTTGTCATATCTTGGAAACAAAAGCATTGCGATCGTTTGAATGATGTAAGCCCACGTTGGTCGATTCATTTGTTTATAATAGACACGCAGATATCTGAAATTTTTACCCTAGACGGAAGAAGGATAATGAGTATATGCCTAAATGGGTAAATATTGTTCGATTTCGCCGGAACTCACTATGCAGGGGTTTTCTGGGTAAGGGAACTCGGACGAGGTTATTTTTTCCATGCTGCGCTTTCTAATCATGGAATTCACTTCAAAGCCGGATTTATAGCTGTTTCATTAATTAGACCTTTCAATCGTTTAGTTTAGACCTATAAATGTTTCGCGTGCTAAGTGTTAATTAATATATTATTTTAATTATTTTGCTCTTAATTGTTAATCTTCCCAATAATAATCGTGGGCGAAGCCGCAGGGATCTGATATAAGCCATAAAAAGCTATATCTAGCGTTTTCTGAGGGAATAGTTTTAGTGTGATAAGTCGTTCTTCCTCATTTCAAATTCTAAATACCTATATAACTAGGGGATTTAATTACTCCATACTGAAAATTATTTATCGCGGAGCGATTGAGCCTCTTCTTTTATATTGTGTTGCTGCCTATGAAGATATTTTACATAAAAAATGGGCTCAGAAAAAATTACAACAAATACAAAGAGGATTTCTTCTACGAATGATAAGAGGTTATCGTACAATTTCTACTGATGCTGCACAAATTATAGCTGCCATAGAGCCCTTATATTTGAGTGGTCTCTTCTTGGCTAGTATAAATAATATTAAGAGAGGTCGAAAGATCCCCAATATTGTCTCCCATTTACAACTACAAACTCCGGTGCATTGGAGTTTACTCGGCCATCCAGCACATTATAACACCAGTTTCATGCAATTGTGTTCTGAACTTATAGACCAACATTCTTACTACATTTATACAGATGGGTCACGTTACATTAATTGTGAAACTGAGGAAGTTATGGTGGGATGTGCTTTTGTGGTTTATGATAATAGGGTTTCTTAAATTTATTCTGCTTTGTATAAACTATCGTCAGACTGTTCTGTGTTTCAAGGGGAATTGTTCGCCATAAAAGAAGCTGTTAAATGGTGTACTGATGGTAGCAATAGTGCTTGCATAAACAGTGACTCACAATCGGCTTTACAAGCCATAGATGATAAATATAATAAGGATGCACTAGCCACAGACATTAGACATGCACTAAATACAAGCACAATTCATATTTGTTTAACCTGGGTCCGAGGTCACATGGGAAATTTAGGAAATGAGAAAGCAGATGAATTAGCTAAGCTAGGTGCTTCTTCAAATGTTAAAACTTCTTATAGTTTATGCCCTATATCCTTCATTAAGAAAACATTAAGAGAACATATGCACAGCCAATGGGATCGGATTTGGCAAGAAACCAATAACGGCAGCACAACGAAAGATTTGTTTTTCCCAAGAGTGCAAGATAGAATAGCTTGTACACTTTTGATTCCGGATTATATTATGACTCAATTCTTAACAGGGCATGGGAAATTTAGTGAATACTTACATAGATTTAAAATTTCTACCTCTGCAAATTGTAAATGTAAAGAGGAAAGCCAATCTGTTCGGCACCTCTTATTTCATTGTCCATTATTTACGCATGAACGTTATCAGTTAATATTATTTTTAAATTTTCTAAATTTTGACTTTACTACACCAATCTACCGTCTCTTCTTAAATAAGCAAAGTTATAAAGTTGTTTTAAGTTTCATGAATAGTGTTTTTGTAAAATTGTAATATATATATATGTAGTTTACTGTATACTCTGTATATATGTTTAATCTATAACCCTAATATGCCATCTGGTAAAATAGGGTTCTGTATTTTTGGGAATTCAATAATAATAAATACCTATATAAGGACCTATAAGTTATTTTCGAATTTACAAAATACTAAACCCGAGCGACGCCGTGCCTTTTAAGCTAGTCCATTTATATTCAACAGTGTCTGAGTTATTTCATCTTCAAGACTAAACTTTTTTTTTCCAATTTTCCTTCATGAGAAATCAAGAAAGAATTTAACGGTGTGTTAATTTTCCATACGCACAGCTATTTTAAATTAGCTGCTGATCAGCGGTTCATTATATTCCTTTTTCTTTTTTTTCTTTCTTCTTTAAAAACAGCCTAATTTCACATTACCTTTTTTGCCATATTAAGACCAAAATATACTTAGTTTTTTCCCCCTATTAATTACCAATCCAATCAGGGCCGTCGCGTGATTTTTTGGCGCCCGGGGCAAGATTTCGTCAGGCGCCCCCCCCCCCAAAAAAACTTAATCCCACGTGCACCCACCCGACATTCCACCTATCTGTAAGGATTCAAACACAAACACTCAGCGAGCGACGTGACGCGACACTATCAAATACATATAAACATAATTGGGTTAAACACGCATTATCATTAGGTTACTATTATTAACAGTATACAAGCAAATCCAGCTGTTCAATTTTGAGCAAATATTTATTTTGGGGTAACTTAGAAAATATAAAGTTATTGGTGTCAAATATTTATTTGTTCAATAAATACAAACAACGTAATATTCAAAATTCAGTTATACTTAACTTTAAAAAATACGTTATGTACATCTAACATATTATTTCAAATTTTGTTGTTTTATTTTTGCCGTTACCACGGCGCCCCCCTGGTCGCGGCGCCCGGGGCGATCGCCCCGGTCGCCCTGCCCACGCGACGGCCCTGAATCCAATATTCCTGCAGGTATTCAAAACACTTTGTGAAGTTCTCACCATCACTGGCCGACTTGGGAGTAGGGGAAAAATATACTCAGCCATGGGCACCCCTTACCCGAGGGCAAGGGGGGCCGCGTCTAGGGGTGTATTTAGCTACTTCAGCGCCCCTAGGCAGAGAAAAATATTTTCCCCCCTTATTTCCACATGAATGTACAAAGTAAAGTACAATAAGCATTATTGTAACTGAAATAGTAGGCTAATAATAATAATAATAGTAATAATAATAATAATAGTAATAATATATACAGTAATAATAAATAAATAAGTAAACAGGTGCGTATTGTCGTCAATGTTATTCATTTCTATTTCATTGTGCATTACATTAGTGCTATTTTGAAGAGTTATGAATAATAAAAAAGTTTAATATATTTATAAAAACAGTAACAGCTTAAAAGCCGCCCCTTCAAATCTGCCGCCCTAGGCAGCTGCCTAGGCTTAAATATGGCACTGGCCGCGTCCCCCTCCCAGCTCTCAGAGAAAGGAAAGGAAAAAAGTATATTAATAATTTATTATATAGTCAGGTGTTTTTCTTTATTCTTTCTATAGTTAGGACAATTATATATAAGTCAGTGGAGACATAAAAAGTTTTCAGAAGTTTTACCAAATCGGCAACATGGAAGCATAAGCCACAGTGGATTAGGAAAGGGAGTCCGGGGACGTTAAACTCAAAACCTAACATTCTTTTTTGTATTAAAAAAATTATTAAATATCACAAGTTTTGTTGGTGTGTCAAATAGGAAATAGCAATTATTTTGTTTTCGTAACATAATGAGTAGGCTATTATTTTCATTGCTCCATTTGTCATTTCATTTTTCCTAGCTTTTCAGTGCGAAAATAGCGTAAAATGTGATTTTCATTAGGTCAATATTTAAAACTTTTCCAGCGTTATTTGTCATTTAATTTTTATTATAAATAGTAATGAGTATTATAACTTAGGTAACGATTTCTTGTTTACGTTGGCATGTCATAGAGTATGGTAAACAAATTTGCTTACTAATTTTTCAGTGTTAAAATAGCATAAAATCTGATTTTCGTTAGTTCAATATTTAAAAAATTTTCGGGGGCGGCATTCCATACCCCCAAACCCCACGAAACTTTTGACCCTCCCGAAATTATTTTCTGGTTATGTCATTGTTGCATTTATTATATATTTATAATATAACGTTACAAAGTGGCCCAAGAAGGTAAAGCGACAAAAAATTAATTACTTTAAAAATTTGGCCATCCTTAGAAAATATGGGCGCCCTTGTTCTCGGCCCCCAACATTTATCTTTGGTCGTAAAGGCCTATGTATAACTACAAAAATCCATAATATTCTTTTATAAGAGGCTGCTGTAAATGAATAGTAAAGAAAATAATTTTAATGGAATAATATTTTTATAAATCAAAAAGAGGACTGTTGAAAGCACTTTCGGCATAATCTCAATTACGGGGACCAAATAACGCGATCACATTTCCACGGACTGCGTGATGTTTTTTGTTTGTAAGCGATACATGGTTACCAACTGTCCTTCTTCTATATAGTAGCAGCAGACGAAGTCACAGCAGAGGACATAATATATTATATCTGCCGCGGTGTTTGCCAACCTGTTCCCTCTCAATCATACCTTGTGTGACCAACTGTTCTTGTATATAGTGACAGCAGACGATTTTATGCCACCACCAGCCAAGCTCCACTGTTTTGTTAGGTTAGGAATGTTTATGTTAGTTAAGGAGCAATATAGGCCTACTGAATAGCACAACCACCATTTCTTACGAGCAGCTAGTGGCTTGTACCTTTGTAGGTTTGTCACACTGTTCATCCACAATCATATCTTGTTTAGCGATATGACGTCACCTCCAACGTCCAATCAGGAGGACGAGGACAGAAAAATGGTGGAGAAGAAGGGAGTTATCGCTAGATCGTCATATAAAAGAAAGTGTATCAGTTACGGCGGCCAAGACAACATCTCCTCTCCACACATCTATCTATAACAAAATTCGTGTGATATAAGTGTTTTATGAAGAAAATCTCGGTTCTAAAAAATGGTCCCCGTAGATGGGGTTTTACCACACTTTCTAGTTGGTCCAGTGTAATAAAGCATTTAGGTAGTACTTTAGACAAGAGAGCTAAATCTTTAAGTGGAAATAAAGTAATTTGAAATCATGAAGTAAATAATTCTACACATGAAAATAACGATCTGGCAAACAATTACTAATCCACTCTACTGGGGAAACTATGAACCACAATGAAAGTGCTAGAATTTATATTTGAATAATTATATTCTATTAAAGTACCTAGCAATATATACCCATATTTTAATGGGCTATATAAACCTCTAGGGTGTAGTATGGCACTCTACTGTAATTCCAATTGAGGTGTTGAGAGTGGTTACTTGACCCAAAGGTCGAACACCAACACTCCCATTGGCCATTCCCATGAAGGCTTATCCAGCACTACCAGTAGTTCAGTAGTTCTATATACATATGCTCTCCATCTACTTACTTGGTTGCCCCTGGTGGGGCTATTGGGCTAAACCCCCCCCCCCAAAAAAAAAATAGGAAAGGGATTTGGGGCTGATATGAAAGTATATGGTTCTCACAGTTCTCGGTGAAGGGGGAGGTCTGGTGGAAAACAGAAAGGGGTCCAGGGGTGGGATCCCTCATGGGGCTTGGGGAACAGAGCCTCCAAACAGAAAAACAGGAAGTAAATCTGGAACAGATATTAAGTTTTGTACCTCAGCCTCGATAGCAACTGAGCCACTGAGACAAGTTTTCTTATGATTAGGTTTCCAGTATTGGAATATCACCACATGACCGATTGCCTGACAATAGAACATGTGCCAGCGCATGTAGATTTGTGTTTTAACCGCAGTTCTCTGCACCATTTTAGGTTAATTTTGTGTTTACTTCTTCACGATTTTACTTACATTTAGAATCTTCATACAAACATAAGGAGCTTTGTCTTCAGAACAGAAGATGAACGATTAATGTCCTATCTGGAATTCCAACCCAGCATAAGAGTTAATCAGAGTGCTATAAGTAAGATATTTACAGCTGTATCTTAAAAATAATGGAAAAAGCTAATACGTGTAGGCTATTACTAACATTGAAAAATCACGCATTTTGGTTTCATGAATAATACATTTAAATATAATACATTGTGATTATCTATATCATAATGGGAGAAATATATATGTTTATTCATTGAATGCTATTCAATGAATGCTACTATGTAATTGACCAGCAGGTGCCAGCGGCTTCGCCCGCGATTATTTACTCAACTGCCAGATGTTTTGTTTAAATTTTTTATTTAACAAAAAAATTAAAACATTATATTTATTAACACTGACATCGTTTTTACATAAATGTTCCATCCTATTTTGTCTCCTTTTACATGCTTAGGGCCTATGATGTGTATATGTAGATGTAGTTATCTCGTTCTGTAGATCCTGTGTTGAGCGGGACTCAAGGATATAGAACACGTCAGATTACAATATACAAGCAAGTAATAAATAATAATATATAATATACTACACTATAAACTTATTCAAACTGGAAATACTCATCCATATTGTAGAAGGTGTGAGTCATTAAAAATTTCTTGAGAGATCCTTTGAAGGATTTGCTTTTTCTTTGGATACGTAATAATTTAATGTTGTTTGGAAGCTTATTGTATATCTGTATTGCGGAGTAATAAGCACCATTCTGAAAAAGTTTTAATGCATTAACCGGTCTATGTAAATCATTCCTGTTTCTAGTAATATGTTCATGAACACTGTTATTAGTTTGGAATCTCTCAATATTATCTACCATATAACACTTAACAGAGTATATATACTCCCCTGTGAGAGTGAGGACTTTTAATTTTTCAAAGAGCGGTTTGCATGATTCTCTCCTTTTCTTTCCACACATTATTCTAATTGCTTGCTTTTGTAGCTTAAATATTTTATCCCTATGGGTCGAGTTACCCCAGAATATGATTCCATACTTCATTATCGAGTGGAAATTTGCAAAATACACCATGCGTAAGGCATCCTGTTTTAATACCTGATTCAGGACTCTTAAGGTAAAGCATGCCGAACTTAGTTTTGGAATTATCATTTCAACATGTGACTTCCAGTCGAGATGTTGATCAATTAGTAATCCTAAAAATTTGATATTACTAATTTCTTCTATGCTTTGTGTTTGGTAATTAATTACAAGGTTTTGGGTACATCTTTGTTTTGTTCTGAATTGAATAAAGTGGGTTTTTTTCGATATTAAGCGTCATTTTATTGGCTTGGAACCATATATTTAATTCGTGAAAAGCCTTTGTAGCTACTCTTGCCAGTTGTTCCTGGGATTTTCCTGTTACAAAAACACTAGTGTCTTCCGCGAAAAGCAATACCTTTGTTTCGTCACTTAAGTTATGTGGCAAGTCATTGATGAAAATTAAAAATAGCAAAGGTCCTAGTATTGATCCCTGTGGTACTCCACTTCTAACTACTCCTAGATTAGATTTGTTTCCATTTATTACGACATTTTGAGTTCTATCAGACAGGTATGATATGAACCAATTCAGTGCAAAGGTGTTTCATGCAATTCTCAAAAGTAATCCCGGAATGTACTTGGTTCCAATATGAGTAGACAGGAGTAAGCCAGTAATATAATTAAAACCAGCAGCTCAACAACCTAGGTCTTTCTACACTCTTATGCCATCTTCAGGGCAACTTGATGTGCTAGCGCGGATGCATTAACATTAAAAATGTAATGTCATTGTATTGTATTTTAATCCTGTCGTTTAACTTATTTTACAACGAACATACGCCAGGCTTTTCTAGAAGATGGGTAAACGAAATAAGAATTTCAAATGTTATATGAAATAACGGCAAAGTCGCAATGTAGGAGGGCCCACCTCGCGATTTGCACAGGTTTCCACGGACGGGTGATGTTTCTTGTTTTCCAGCGTGACACACTGACCAACATGACGCTTCTTGTACATTGCTGAATTCTCCCGAAATTCTAATTTAGTGGCAGTTAGGTTAGGAACGGTGTTACTAAATATTGTTGTATAATTTCAATTGATTTGGTAGACTCTTGTATAGTTTAATTCCAGAGTGAAAAGCTCTGTTTTATTTTTGGTGCAGAGACCCGGCTTCTGAATAGTTGTATTTTCCAATACTTGGAAGTTGGCAAGATCTTTCGAAAGGGATGTATTTCTATTGGTAAATTAGACTGTTAACATACGAATTATTTCTTAAAATTAAAATATTGAATACATCAGAAAACAATATATTTAGCACTGAGTGAGATGGCCGAGATGGTAGCGTCTAGGACTCTCATACGGGAAGTCCCGGGTTCAAATCCTGTGGCCGGCCAATTTGAATTGGGTTTTCGATGGATTCCATAGTCGTAAAGACAAATGCTGAATTGAATGTTTACTTAGCATGACTCATCAACACTGTGTCAATCAGCTGTTTTTTCACAAAAAAAAGACTCCTAGCTATCAGGGTTGGAATGTTTAAAACAAGTGCCTGTGTTTAAAACAAATTGTTTATAATGTTTTATATATGTATATAATAGGCCCTATACATTAAAATGGTTGTTTTAAACAAAATGAACAATTTAAACTTTTTTTAAACAAACAACATTGTTGTAAACATAAAAAAAGTTAAAAAAAAACACACATTTAAAACAAACAACTTTGTTGTTCACATAAAAAACGTTTTAAACAAAATAAACGTTTTTTGTTCTTTTTTTAAAAAAACATGGTTTTTTCCAACCCTGCTAGCTATGCAAACAAACTGTAATACCATCGCCATAATATCGTTTTGAATGAGGCACATATACGACAAACCGAGTGAACTACGAATATAGCCGAAACAAATCATCAGTCACGGCCTATGAGATACAGGAGAAGTTGGCTCTACCACTACTCCTCCTAACAGTAATAGTTAACAAATTACGGTTTGGAATAAGGTTTACAATACGAAATCTTAATCTCTGTACAAATTTGCGATACTTGTGATGTAGGTGGGTTTGAAGTAAGTCATAGTTCCGTCCTGTCGTAAACTTAGCTAAAGTGCACTTGTACCCACCACTTCACATAATGGAGAATGCGGGTACATTACAATACGATGGAACAGAAATGAAACAAGAAGACTTCCAATCGCAATGTGTAAAACACGAACATACTATTAAGTGTGAAGATACACCCATTACCTTCAATTTTGAAGAGACACTCCGATTTAAAAGAGAGAAAATAGACCCAGATGTAGGAGCAGTCCCGAAGTTAGAGACATCGACATCGTGCGACAAAATTCCGGAAACGTTTCCTGAAGGAAATAACGAAGAACTTCTGCTTACAGATGATTGTATGAATATTCCTGTATCCATTAAGACTGAGAATACAGATCTGTGTGAGGACAGTGACTCTCCATTATCTAATACAGTACAAAATGTAGAGATACTGGTTCCGGAAAAACAAAATTCCAAAGGTACTTCAGAACGACAAAATAAACATCAGCACATTCTTACTGAAAAACAGTATCAATTTTATGATTTAGGTCGTCATACCGGAGTTGAAACTGTCTCCGATGATGTCAGTGAAAAGGGATTTTCTAAGAGAAATATTCTCAAATCTCATCTGCTTACCCATACAGGAGAAAAACCTTTCAAATGTGATGTTTGTGGCAAAACATTTTCTCAAAGAAGTCATCTCAAAAGTCATCTGCTTATTCATACAGGAGAAACTGCTTTCAAATGTCATGTTTGTGGCAAAACATTTTCTCAAAGAGGTCATCTCAAAGATCATCTGCTTACTCATACAGGAGAAAAACCTTTCAAATGTGATGTTTGTGACAAAACATTTTCTCAAATAAGTAATCTCAAAGTTCATCTGCGTACTCATACAGGAGAAAAACCTTTCAAATGTGATGTTTGTGGCAAAGCATTTTCTCAAAGAGGTCATCTCAAAGGTCATCTGCTTAACCATACAGGAGAAAGTGCTTTCAAATGTGATGTTTGTGATAAAACATTTTCTAAAAAAAGTCATCTCAAAGATCATCTGCTTACTCATACAGGAGAAAAACCTTTCAAATGTGATGTTTGTTGTAAAACATTTTCTCAAAGAGGTCAACTCAAAAGTCATCTGCTTATTCATTCAGGAGAAAAAGCTTTCAAATGTGATGTTTGTGGAAAAACATTTTCTCACAAAAGTAGTCTCAAAAGTCATCTGCTTATTCATACAGGAGAAAAAGCTTTCAAATGTGATGTGTGTAGCAAAACATTTTCTTTAAGAGGTCATCTCAAAGATCATTTGCTTACTCATACAGGTGAAAAACCTTTCAAATGTGATGTTTGTCGTAAAACATTTTCTCAAAGAAGTCATCTCAAAAGTCATCTGCTTATTCATACAGGAGAAAAAGCTTTCAGATGTGATGTGTGTAGCAATACATTTTCTCTAAGAGGTCATCTCAAAGATCATCTGCGTACTCATACAGGAGAAAAACCTTTCAAATGTGATGTTTGTCGTAAAACATTTTCTCAAAGTCATCTCAAAAGTCATCTGCTTATTCATTCAGGAGAAAAAGCTTTCAAATGTGATGTGTGTAGCAAATCATTTTCTCAAACAGGTCATCTCAAAGATCATCTGCTTACTCATACAGGTGAAAAACCTTTCAAATGTGATGTTTGTGGAAAAACATTTTCTCAGAAAAGTAGTCTCAAAACTCATATGCTTACTCATACAGGAGAGAAAGCTTTTTAGTGTGATATATGTAAACATGTCTGTTTACAAGTTTTTTTTTATTACAATAGACTGTATTGATTAAAATACAATCTCGATTTGTATGTATAAATAATTGCTTTTGTTGGATTGTGCAATGAGTTCTTACTAGCTGGCATCAGTGCAGAAGAGGAAAGACAGAAATCCTATGTGGGTCTTGAATTTTTTTATTATGTTCTTTTTTCAAAATCCCAGTTGTCATTTTTTTTTAAAAAAGCTAGTGGCAATGAAAGTATTTGTTACATACATGAATTAGAAATTTGACGGAAATCTAAGTATCATGGCTTCTTTTAACAACGAACAATGGGAAAAAACAGTTTTGTCACACACTAGGCTTCTCCCTCTCCCAATGCTTGAATGCCTACCACGATACCTCCTAGACGGTGTTGGTAGTAATTCCAAAAGTGAATCTCGAAAAAAAATTCTTTCCTTTATCCTCTTCCTCCCTTTCTTTCACTTTACCGACCTTTTTATTCTTATCATTAAAGTTTGGATGGAACTCGTGATCGCTAGCACTGTAATCAGCAGCCTTAACCACTACACCACTAGTGATTACTGGATGGTGAAGGGAAAATTCATCTAAGCTTAGGGAAGTTCAATACTTTATATGGTTCAAGGGTCATTTTATATATATATATAAGTAAAATGGCGCAGAGTCATTTTATTAACATTGTGATTTTGTATATTTTTATGCGTATATGATATTATAGTGAGCTGCAGTGTTGCCATTGGGCAGCTTCATGGCATAGGAAGGTGCATGCAAGGCTCGGAAGCGAGGGGAGCTTAGCTGGTGCATGACCTAAATTTTTGTTGCAGAAAATATGGTAAAAATGCATGTAATTTCAATCAAAGTAAAATATATTTGATTTAATTGATCACCATTATTATTTGAGTGGTTCTTTTTTAAATAGTTTTTTATCCAGCTTGGATACATTTGGCAGCTTGCAATAACATGCATGTATCTTTTGATCTGACATGTTCTATATCTTTGAACCCCGCTCAACATATGATCTACAGGACGAGATATCTACATCTACATCTACATGTTATAAGCTATCATTTCTGGAAGGCTTAGTTCTACTAATTGCATGCATTACTGAACAGAGATGTAAAAACAAAGAGCTCTGACTTCCCTAAAAATAAAACCTTTTGTTGATTGCTTATGTAGATTTATTAATGTCCACAGAATCAGTTTAACTAGATAATGTAATCCAAATCACTTGATAAGTATCAACTGCATTCTCGGGTGCGTGGGCAAAGAGAATTAAGTCCACCATCCTCAGAAATTGAGATATGTCCTTAGAGTTATAGATAAAAATGTTCTCTCATGGCTTTATCCATCTATAAAGCTATGTTGGGTGGGTAAAGCGTGTTAAGTCACTCTAATTCTCAGTAACTAGAAAGTGGACTTAACTCTCTTTGCCCACGCACCCGGAAATTGTATTGGCCCTCTCTGATACTCCCTATCAGAGAGGGCCAATACAATTTCCTATGCCTATTCCTTTATGAAGACAAATATCCCAACCCTTTAAAGCACATATTCAGGAAAATTGGGGGAAAATAAATTAAAAAATAAAATACACTAATATTTTTTTAAGTAAGAGGCCCAAATTTTGAAATTACGTAATACATAAGTTTGTGATTTGGAAAAATGGTGGTTTCATTGCGAGACCACTATCCAATACAGCAGTTAACACAAGAAATGAGACTCATTTTGAGCGATACATAAGGAAACAGTTTTTTGACTCATTTACTCCGTGTCTTCATCGTCAGAGAAAAACTCATCTCCCGATTCAGTATCGCTGGGTATTTCACCCAATATTTCGTATATAGTTTCATCTGAATTTTCCAAAATCAGATATCCATGAACATCCCACTTCTTCCTTGTTATCATAACACACGAACTGAAATAAAAAGAACATTTTGTAGGTTATGGTCCCGCATGGTGGTTAGGCTTTATAACCACCCATATTCAGTGAAATTATTCGTAATGATACTTACTTACTTACTTACTCAATGGCAACAGACAATTCCTAAGCAAGCTATCTTAAAGGAATATTATCTATTTTATGGAACCCGAAGGTTCATTGCTGCCCTTACCTGAGTCCGCCATCCAACCCTATTCCGTGCTAACTCCATCCATTCATCCCCCAAAAATACTACTTCCCATAAATCCATTCTAAGATTGTCCTCCCACCTACGTCTAGGCCTTCCACGTGGTCTTTTCCCTTTGGGTCTCCCAATCAATACTTTTGAGATGTGTCTTTCCTCTCCCATGCATGCAGCATGTCCAGCCCATTACATCCTTCATTATTTAATTACCCTTACTATATCTGGTGAGGCGGACAGGTCCTGAAGCTCATCGTTATGCAATTTTCTCCAGTCCCCATTGTCATCCCTCTTGGGCCCAAATACTTTTCTAACCACCCTGTCTTCAAACACTCTCAGACTACGTTTTTCCTGATCAGTTAGCGGCCATGTTTCACATCCATATAATACAACAGGCATGATAACAGTCTTATAAATCTTAAGTTTTATCTTTCTGGACAGAAGACTAGAAGAAAAGAGATTCTGAACTGCATAAAACAAGCAGTTCCTGATTTGAGTCGAGACTTAACTTCTGCCTTAATATTATTTGTATCTGTAATTACTGTTCCCAGATATTTGAATTCCTCCGCTTGTTCAAATGATTTAGCGGCTATTCTAAAATTTAAATATTTTCATAAATATTATATTCCTCACAATATGTTCCGAAAGATCTCAGCATATGGAATAACACATAAAAGCTTACCTAATTGAGATATTTTAGTGCCAAATTGAGGTGATGGTACCTAACATAATGAAAGCATAATGCACAAGAAATTGTATGAATATCTCCATCAATTCGATCTATTTAATGAATGACAGTACGGTTTTGTAAAGGGAAGATCTACCATTGGTGCAATGGATGCATTGGTAAAAAGAATTCTTTGTGCCTATGAAAATAAAGACTTTGCACAGGCTACATTTTGCGATCTCAGTAAAGCCTTTGACTGTGTAAAGCACTCTATCTTACTAGATAAACTGAAATATTATGGTGTATGTAAAGAAGCTCTCAGCTTAACTGAAAGCTATTTAATAGGTCGCAAGCAAGTTGTATGGGTTGATGGTGTAAGATCGAGTGAGGTGGATGTGAAGTTTGGTGTGCCACAGGGATCAATACTTGGGCCGCTTTTACTTTTAGTTATGATAAACGATCTTCCATATGCAGTAAAATGTGACTCCATACTGTATGCAGACGATACAACCTTTTTCCATACTAGCTCTGATATTCAATTGCTCAAAGCCCTATCTCAATCTACACTATCACAAGCATCGCTATGGTTCAGGGCAAACGGTTTTCTATTAAACGAAAACAAAACTCAAACTTTAAATTTCAGTCTTAGGGATGGTTTTACCAATGTTGATATATCAAGCATAAAGTTTTTAGGTATATATGTGGATAGAAACTTGTCTTGGGAAGACCATATTAATTATATTTCGGGTAAACTATCAAGAGTTATTTACTTATTGAAGCAGCTCAAAAATCACGTCCCGGCAATGTATGTAAGATCGTCTTATTATGCGTTTTTTCATAGCATTATCTCTTATGGCATTCTATTGTGGGGAAATAGTAAGCATATAAAAAAAGATCCTTCTATTACAAAAAAAGGCCATTAGAATAATATCAAACTCCAATCAAATGGAACACTGTAAGCCACTTTTTGTTAAACCGGCATTCTCCATTAAAAAATATACATATAGATATTTTAACTTCTAATAAAAGTGTATCCATATCAAATGACATATTTAGTGTATGTCCATTAAACTTTCATTAGAAATCTGCAAATTTGTCTTTATATTCGAAATGGAAATTGCCGGGTTTGCAATTAGGATCCTCATACTCCCGAGTAAAGTACAGCTATGACAATATTTGACAAATAATAGTTATGCCTTCATGAGGAAACAAAATCAGATAAACTGATGTAACAAAATGCCAGATGGAGTAAGTAGGCCACTATCTCTTTAGAAAGGTTGATATGCTTATGTGAAGGAATAAGTGGGATAACTAGAATATTAACAGAACAAATACCCAGCAAGGTGGCTGAAATGGTAACGTCTTGGAGGTCCCAGGTTCAAATCCTGGGGCCGGCCAATTTGACATGGATTTTTGAAGTGAAACTAATTCAGCCGCGGTAGGGGTAGTTCCAGAGCTTGTGACACGCTCAATAATCGTCATGAAATTAGTGTCACACTAAAAATCGTCACGAATTTAGTGAGGTGTGATGGAACGGACTGCACAGAAAACAATAAACTCAATGATTAGGTTTATCCAAAATTTAAAATATCCAAAAATCAAAAATTCAAATATTCAAAATTTAAAAAGTGTAAAAATCCAAATTTAAAAAATCGAAAATCCAAAATTAACATAATTAAAAAGAAAAAAAAATGAAAAAATTAAAAAATACAGAATTTCAAAACTAAAAAATTCAAAGATACAAAATTCAAAAATCCAAAATTTTAAAAATAAAAAATCCAAAAATTCCCAATAAAAACATTCAAATACCCTAAATTTAAAAAATAAAATAACCAAAATTTAAAAATAAAAGTATTCTAATTTAAAAAATCAAAAAATTAAACATTCAAAGACCTAAAATTTAAAATCCCAAAATTCAAAAATTCAAAATTAAATATTTAAAAAATCCAACATTCCAAAATTAAGAAAATTAAACTATAAAATATTTAATAAACCATAATTAAAAAGTCCAAAAACCCAATATTAAAAACTCAAAATTCCAAAAATTGAAAAATTAAATATTCCAAAATTGAATAAATCCAAAAATTAAAACAAGTTTCACGCACACTTTTTTTTTCATGTTTTCCCCAGTCGTAAAGGGAAATGCTGAATTGGATATTTACATACCATGAATCATCCTCACCATTTCGTCCTGTATCATATCCATTTAAATTAATATCAGTTGAAATTTACTCCATTAAATACACCGACAGTAGAAAGAATTGATAAGTAATTGTTCCATGGCCTACCCTACTGTATAGCTAACAGGAGTATAAACATAGCTGGGGGAACAAATTCCTCATGTCAACTTTCCTTCATGGAAAGGTTGAGTCAGACTAAAAAAAATTCAAATCCTGGCTATGGCATTGAATTTTTCAGTTCGACTCAACCTTCTCACCTTAACCTACACACGGCCAGTGTGAAAGAATTATCATTCCAATATTCCTTTAATTTTGCCAAATACATATTGAGTTTTGTCGATTGATGCAAATTTGTTATTTATAAAAAGCATTTTATCGTTAATTGGCCATTACTCCGCTAACTGTCAACCGATTTGGTCCAAAATCAATTGGGTTCTTCTTATGGAGTATACAATTATGTATACGAAGTTTCATTAAAATATGATAAAACGTATTCGAGTTATCGTACAGACAAACGGACGAACATTTTCCCATTCAGCAGGTAATCTGAAAAAGTACTATTCCGGAATTTAATAGCAATCCATGATAGTTAGGGAAAATTGTTATTTGGTTGCAACAACGTCATTCTACGATAGACGCAGACAGCAACGCGCGTCGCCAACGCGAACCGGAAAAACACCGCGCAGCCGGTTCATACTTCATTGGGTCTCCCTGTATTATATTGCAGACCAGTATTATCTTATATAAAAGGCTTTGTCCTGACTGACTGACAGAGAATCAACGTAGAGCCTAAACTATAATAGGTAGAGACTTGGAATTTTGGCAGTACCTTCGTTTCATAATGTAGGTGCTCACTAAGAAAGGATTTTGAAAACTTTTGATTTTAAATGCCAAAAATTAAATGTTTTTGAGAATATTTAATCCCTTTTTACACAGAATTATCGCAAATCCAAATCACAATTCACTTGACAACAGTATTGTTGGCAGTATTCACATAAGGCTTTGGAAATAAGTGACACGACACTTGATAAATTAGAGAACTATTCACATAATCCATGTAATAAATAAATATTAAAGAATGAAATCCACGAAAATAATGCAGTCACATAACTTTCTCTACCCTGGACATAGAGAAAACAATATGAGGTAAGGTAATATGTATATTATTATATCGCAGGTTTTTGGAGAGAGAAGTATCAAAGTGATATTACATTTCAGTTTAATTTCATCCCCAAACGGTTTTATGGTTACATGAGAGTGAGAAATAAAATATTCCGTAAAGACAATATAATCTTATGTTACCGGAATTTCTGTTTCGTCTTATTTGAACCCCTACCAGGCATGGTGAGGAGAAGCAACGGAATGCAACATTCGACATCCTCTATGAGCCATAAAAAGCTATATCATGCGTTTTCTGAGGGAATAGTTTGAGTGTGATAAATCGTTCTTCCTATTTCAATGTCTAAAAACCTATATAATAACCTATTATTTGAAAATCGAAAGTCCTTCATAAGTTAATTTCCAATTCCGGTCCTTTTAAGCAAGTGAATTTTTTGTACGAATATATGACGTCTTTCAAAAATAATATTCTTGTGAAAATGTTTTATGATTTGTGTCAATGGCAATTAATTGTTATTTATTCTTGTTTCAGGTAGGGCTATGGACTATTGAAGCCGCACATGGACCAACATGTGAGTCAATCAGTTTATTAAAAGTAAAGTAAAGTATTCCCTATTACAGGCCATGGAGGCCCAGAGGGTTCTAGGAGGTTGAGGCTCCCAGATTTTAGACATTCGGCACATGAAGGTGGCTGACCTTAGTTCGTATGGTGACAGGCCTATATGTCTTATCCCCTTATACAGTATTTTATCTTTCTAAGGTTCGTCGTATATATAGTGTATAATAGGCCTATCACCATTACGAACTAATAGAATATTTTAAGGCTGACAGAATGGATGCATTATATATATGACCATTTTTAAGTCTTTTATTAATAATTAGTGTTTTTAGAAGATCCATTAATAACACAGGGTTTTAAAGCTTTTTAAAAATTAACCTTCTTAAAGTTTTATACTCAGTTATAGATAAAACATAACAAACATAACATAGGCCTATTATCAAATAAGAATATATGTTGTGAAATTATAACTTATCTCCACAAAATAAAATACAACTTGTAATATTGGCAGATATTAGTTTTTTGTTCCTTAAGAATATATATAAAAAATACAATATATTGAGGGTATAAGGAGATATACGGAAGTATATGGTATTGAGGTATATATATATATTTTCTACGTACAATAAATATAGTAGAAGTACTTCACACGAGACAGCATTCTTAGAAGACGCAAAAGAGCTACCTTGGCACAGAGTTTGGTATGATGGCTTCTTTTAACAATCCATAATGGGAAAAAACAATTTTGTCGCGCACTAGGTTCCCCCCCCCCCCCAATACTCGAATGCCTCCCACGATACCTCCTAGATGGTGTTCCTAGTAATGCCAAAAGTGAAACAGGGGAACAAAATATTTTTCCTTTATTCTCTACTTCTCTACCTATTCCTCTCTCTTCCTCCCATTACCTCACCCTACCTGCCTTTTTAAGACATATTTAATTTTGGAAGGAACTAATGATCATTAAATTAATTTTTCTGTAAAAATTATAAAATCCAAATTTCTGGTTTCAGTTGGTAGAGAATTCAATTCTTAAATGACATATAAGTTTCAAAACTAAAAACATATTAATACAAAATTTAATATTATTTTGTTCATATTATTGGTAACTTTTTCTTGTTATTACTGCTATTATTATAGTGTTATTAAAACATTTAAAAGTGAAAAAGAAACAGAAATACAAAATAATATTAATTTAACGTAAACTTACCTTTTATACATAGAATTGAATGCGCCGCTTTGTTAGTAATACCGTGTGTGATATCGTGTTACAGCTGACTTGCGAAAATAATGAAGCACAGATGTCGTAGAAAGCAATGCTAGCAAAAATACTTTCTCTTTGGAGATATATATATATATATACACTGTTGTTAGTCTGATCTAGTAAAGCGAGCGATCACGGGTTAAACAATGTAAATGTACATGTTTGCTTTTTATTGATCTACAAATAATACTGAAAAACTAGATAGCAAACTTTTTTACTATACTCCAAGATATGCTAACTTAAATAGGTTGTTACGAGTTATAAGAAAAAAAAGTTAAACAACACATGGAACAGTGGATATAATAGGCCTAGGTCTACATCGACAAGTCCAGTATTTTATTATTAAATTTTGTGATTTAAATATTTGACAAAATGGAGCTTAAATAACTTAAATAGAATTTTAGGTTTTCAAGACCCCCGTCCATACACCACCGGTGGCGTGAGTCTACACAGATAAAACAGTTCATTGATCATTTATGACTTTTTTGTTGGATTGTATACAAGTTAGTATAACAAATAAAATCAGGTAAACTGATGTAACAAAGTGCCAGTATGTTTTTGTTTAATCAGTTATGACTGCAATTATGATATGCAGAATATGTTTTTTTTTTTTTTTAAATTGATTTCCAAGTTAAGCTCCAGATTTATTCATTAAGCAGGGCTTACGGAAGAAGAAAGGTCTACCATCTCGGCCACCTGGGTCATTTTAACGGTTTAGTTGGATAAGCGCATGTCAATTAATATGTTTTTTGTCATAGCTACCTGTATTTTAATTTCCAAGGCCTCATAACATCACAGTAAAACAATAGGCTATGTTTTTCAAGATAATTGATTTTCATTTTTTTTATAAATTCTTTCGAATACGTATATTACCATAAAATAGGCACTATTTGAGCATTACTCCGAAACAGGTCAATCGATTTTATCCATTATGAATAGACGTCTTCCCATGGACATTATAAATGTGTATACCAAGTTTTATAAAAATCCGGTAAAGCGTATTTGAGTTACCGCGTCTTTAAAATATTCACTAAATTGGGTTTTACTCCGGTACCGGTCTACCGATTTGGTCCAATATCAGTAGACGTCTTTCCACGTACATTATAAATGGGTATACAAATTTTCAGGAAAATCCAATAAAGCATATTTGAGTTATCGCGACTTCTTATATATTAACATAAAAACACTAAATTGGGCATTATTCCGGTACTGGCCAACCGATTTGGTCCAATAACAACAAACGTCTTCCCATGGACATTATAAATGAGTATACGAAGTTTCATAAATATCCTATAAAGCGTATTTAAGTTATTGCGACTTTAAAGTAGACACTAAATTGGGTTTTACTCCGGTAGCGGTCAACAGATTAGGTTCAAATTCAATAGGGCACTTCTCATGGACGTCATAAATGGGTATACCAAGTTTCATGGATACAGCGTATTTGAGTGATGGCGTCTTTCTATTAGAAAGGCGCCATAATCTATTAAAATAGGCAATAAATTGGGCATTACTCCGGTACCGGTGAACCGATTTGGTTCAATATCAATAGGGTTCTTCCCATGGACATTATAAATGTGTTTTCCAAGTTTCATGAAAATCCGAAAAAGCGTATTTGAGTTATGGTGCGTACAGACACACGGACAGACAGACGGACAGACGGATAGACAGACGGACAGACATTTTTTCGTCCACCACACAATCTCATGAAGTACCATACTGGCACTTAATAAATTGTGCGACTGTAGAAGAATTAGTCATTTCACTATAAGCTATATATATCTTCGGTTAGCTGACTTATGGAAAAATAACATCTTATGATTAATATGAATGTATGTGTAATAAGTCTAAAGTTTGGAAATTTCCTATCTTTTCGTTTTGAGGCACTTCTGTGTGAATACATGACATGTACTTGGCTTACATAAATAGGCTCATAGCAGGTTTGCCAGCTCTTGTAAGCAGAAATAAGGGATAAGTGCATTAAAAGTGAAAAATCTTGAGGTAACTGTATTATCACTAGTACTTACAGTTGTATGTAGAGTAGGCCTACTGAATGTATTGAAACATAGTATTTTATTCTTTTGTCTTTTGAGTCAAAATACCAGTACTTGAATATTATAATTACTTGTTAAATGTAAACTAAATCAGTTCAGTTGCAAAATTATACATAATTGAAAATTTTAATGATATTACCAAGACATTATATTTCCTTTGCTCTATGAATAATAAGGGCTATAAAATAACCTTATTTAGTTATTTTGTAGATAGGTATCCACAAATGTGTCTTCTTTTTGAAGTGAAGCTTCTTTAGCCACGATAGGGGTAAATCCAGAGCTTGTGTAACGCTCAAAATCGTCACGAAATTAGTGAGGTGTGACGGAACGGACTGAACAGAAAACAGTCAACTGAATGATTAGGCTTATCCAAAATTTAAAATTTCGAAAATCCAAAATATAACATTCTAAAAATCCAAAAGGAAAAAATTCAAAGATACAATTTAAAAAAAAATAAAAAATTTAAAAATCCAAAATTAAAAAGTCCAACAAATCCAAAATTTAAGAAATAAAAATCCAAAATTAAGAAATCCAAGTGTCCAAAATTTAAAAAATCATAATTTCTAAATTAAAAAAGAAAAAATTTGAAAATCAAAAAATCAAAAACAAAATAATCAAATATCGAAAATTTAAAATCCAAAAAATAAAAAAAATTCAAAGATCTAAAATTTAAAAACTCCGAAATTAAAAAATAAAAAACTCCAACATTAAAAAATTTAAAATTAAAAAAATCCAAAATTATATAGTCCAAAAGCCCAATGTTAAAAAGTCCAACAATCCCAAATTAAAAAATCCAACAATCCAAAATTGAAAATTCCAACAATCCAAAATTTAAAAAATCCAATAATCCAAAATTGAAAATATCAAAAAATTAAAACAAGTTTCACTTCTGTTGCGTGGCGTTCCACGCACACTTTTTTTACTCTTGGAAATATGGCATCCCTAGCTTTTGTAATAAAAACCTATCCGTGCTATTAACCAATTTTAATAACTGTATACCGCAGCACAGATTAGCGTTGTATTCGATTTAACTCCTGCTATACTAAACATTTTTAGTTGAAGCTTATCAGACAAATTCAAAAGTTGTATTAGTCTCTGTTGGTGCCTGCCAAACTCTTAGACAACTTTCGATAAAATACAATAATAATTTTTTAGTACACGCTCTCTAAAACAGCTGCTTATCGGACTGGTAGCACGCCGAAAAGCTGCACTTTAAAGGACAAGTCCGCTAAAATTGCATAAAAGTGCATTCAAAATGCAATTTTAGCGGCCTTGTCCTTTAAAGTCGTCATGGCAATCTATAAACAAAACCCAGACGGCATTGACCAGTCGCACCAACTTTAACATGGATTTACGCATATAATTGGTCATAAAACAACAAATTTAAGCCAACACGTTTCTTTATGATAATCAAAAACTTTACCAGGATTTTTTGCAAAACACGGTAGCCCACTTCATCACATGACAACAAATATAAGCCAACAACTTTTCACATTTTGGTTCACATGAAAAACATTCCTTACCATGGACGAACAGCATTTAAATGCCGTAATATATCCCTTCTCATAGCCTATTTCTGCCGTGAAGTTGCTGGTAGCAGCTCCAATTCAATGTTTCGGGCTTGGATTGAAATTTCCTCGGTATTATCATTTATATTTTCACAAGCTTTTCTCAAATACTAGTTGGTATGCAATATTGTTTACAAACAAGGGACTCATATATTATGCATATATACTACCACATTTGTTATTGATACGTACGGTCATTGTTTTATGATCTAGATGGCCATGACAATATAACTTAAAGAAATGACTGACTGCCTTTCATTATAATTAATTATACGGTATTTTTTGGTATTATTTCATATAATTTATAGAACTTTTACTAAAAAATATTGTATGCACCACGTACGCAAAAACTTTAGCGGACACATCCAGTATTTCAGCCTCGGCTTACGCCTCGGCCGCTATACTAGATTCGTCCGCTAAAGCGTTATTTTGCTTACTTGATACATAAATAGCTATAAATAGTAATATATTGGTCCCATAACATATTTAATGTACTACGACTTATAAACAAATTATAATCAAACTAAACTAAAATTTGTAAATGTCCAGTAGAATCACTTTTCTGTTCTGAAGTGGTTATTGTTGAATTCTGTGGTTCCTGGTTATTTCTGAACGGAATGACAGCAGTCGTCAATCAAATATGTCTTAAGAGAGGATCTAAAACTACGTATTTCTTATATTATTTAAGTTGATTTGGTAAACTGTTGTAAAGTTTCAAGTGTTTTGCTGTGGGTGCAGAGGCCCATCTTTAGAAGGGGGAACTTCCAATCGACTCCTAGCTATGCAAGAAAATAAACTGTAATACCATTAGAGCGTAGGCTACTGTATACCCCCATCCCCCCCCCGTGGGAATTTCCGACTCATATATTTTTTTGTTGGTATTGCCATCTAGTTTCAGTTTTTAGTTGTTTACCCCTTATCAATTACAGCATTTACCCGGAAACCCCGGCAATACGGAGAAAACGTGTTTGTTTTAATTTTTTCTTTGTTCTTTGCTCCTAGTCATTTTCTCCGTGTATACGTGGTTTTCCGGGGATATGTTGTGATTTGTTAGGGGCAAACAACTGAAACTTTAAACTAGATGCCAATAGCAACAAAAATATGAGAGTCGGAAATTCCCTGGGAATATTAGGAGCAAAGAACAATGAAAAATTAAAACAAATTCATTTTCTCCGGATTTCCGCTGTTTTCCGGGGTTTCATATTGGGGAGGGTTTCATATTGGCAGCAGATGGTCTACACCGCCATAATATCGTTTTGAAGGAAGCGCGAATAAGACATACCGAGTGAACTACGAATAAAGCCGAAACAAATCGGCAGTCACGGCCTATGAGATACACTAGAAGATGGAACTACTAGCCTACTGAAGGAAACGCAGAAAAGTATTGTTTGGTATATGGTTTACAATAATAATAAGAGAAAGATGCGCTCGGATTGAACATTAGTTTGACTCTTTGCTGTACTCCGTGATTGACTTCGTTCTCTGTGTGCAATTGAGAATGTGATAAGTGCCACCAGGGATGGCCCGTCCAGAAGGGCCGGGCCCTCCCTATAAAAATACGGAACATTGTTTATCACGATTGTCCTTCAACTAACAATAGGCTTCATATAAATCCGAACTTGAATGAACACAACTTACAAGTTGTCAGTTTCTTAGATCTGTATTGCACGGTCGCGAAGAACTTCCTTTCTAGAAAGCAGCCATGGGCCAGTTCAGAACATCCAGCACCAAGCCCCATTCTAAACGTAAGGATTCATGGGCCAGGTTCTGTTTTTCAAGGACTTATAGCTGTCTTCCCTTAAGATGGGGTTGCCTTTCTCTGGTAATTTTTCTCGTTTCGTGGGCCGGCCCTCGTATCTCTTTCTTTGTCTCTCACTCCATTCGGTCCTGTAGCTCCTTCTCTCTCTTTCACTTGGATCGTTCTTCTGGTTAAAAGTTCCTCCGGCACCGCATGCCCAACTAGCAGTAGGCAGCTTTCACACTAGAACGATGCAATACAAAGACAAAAAAGTGTATAACGTGCAAAAATTATGTTGTAGGATTGATCCTGTTTGTTTCATTTCAAATACACTGGTTTGCTTAAATAGCAGCACACTTGTAAGAAAGCGATAGGTATGTTTTTGTATTAATTTTCTAAGGATCTTTTTGTATGTTTTGTCAATACAGAATATCGTCGCACTGGTGTAAATGGGGCCTTAGCCTTGGGTTGTAGTAAGTAGCAGTTTCATACAGTTCTCTGGTGTGTTGAGGGGGAAGTACAGGATTTTTTTTCAATTATTTGTAAGTGCCGGTAGTGAATAAACTTTGTGGTGCTATCAGCGTTTTCAATTACGATCTATTATAGACAGTAGTATCCTCCTTCCTCTTTCAAAATTACAACAATAACGTACCCTATGCTAAATAAAGATAAACTTAAATGTGAGTTATCTTGTGCAACCTATGGAAATGAAACTACTACAATGAGTGAATTTTCGTCATTCATTAGGTGACAATAATTTGATAGGTACATTTTCTGAGATGCATAAAATACTGGAAATTGTTCTTACAACTCCCCTGGCAACTGCAGAGTCGGAACGCTGTTTTAGTAGGCCTACATTAAAACTTGTAAAACCTTACCTGTGAAATTAATGGGCCAAGACACACTGTTCTATCAGTGCGTAAAAATATATAAGCAACATGGAGGATTTCCACCAGAAAGTAATTGAAAAATTCGCTAGCTGGCTGATTACAACTACAAGAAATTAGTGAGTAGGCCTATTGTTATCAATCAAAATTTACACGAAGTAGAATATGTGTCACACTTGGTACTCTTTAAAAGATTATGCACATGCAGTTAAAACTCACTCTGTAAATTAAACAAGTATTAAATAACTCGATGGCAGCTCCCATGGCTGAGTGGTTTCAGCCTTTCACCGCTGGGACCCGATATCGAATCTCGGTGGGTCCATTGGAATTTGTGTTGGACAAAGTGGGGTCGGGACAGGTTTTCTCGGGATGCTCCTGATTCCCCTGCCGCATATCATTCCACCGTTGCTCCATTCATCATAGTATGACCATTTGGTTGCAATAAAGAATTATTAAGTAATTCGATACTTATAATTCATAATTACTAATTTTTACAGCATATTCTTTAATAGCACAATTATACATATTTCGGCGGCGGGGGGTTGAAAACATTGTTCACTGGCCCACCCTGCCTTTGGGACCACCGGCCGCCACTGAGTGCCACAGCGTTTGCCGCACAATGTACACACGCAGTCCAACTCTGCTTTGTGAAATCTCTTGTTGGAGCACACTTTGTGATGGAAACCGTGAATTGACAATCTGGTTATGACGTGTCTTGTGTCTGGCATTCTTTGGTCCATGACCTCTCCACCATTGCTGGCGAATTGTAAAACTCCGGTTGTATTTCTTCTCTTTTCATGTTTCGGGTCTTCAGATGTTCTTGATAAGGGCCTGTTGACGGCATCTGGTGCTGGATCCTTATGTCTTCTACGAAGTAGGTTTCTTTCATCATCTCATAGGCCAAGCGTGACGGTGCAGTCTTTCCAACTCCCAGTGCTCTTTTCATATACCCTGCTTTGACTCTTTCGATTCTGTTTAGATCACCGAGTTTCAGCTTTTCCCACACAATCTGAATGCTAAATCTTAATTTTTGTACAAACTTGGTGATTTGTGTACATCTGAAGTAAGTCATAGTTTCGTCCTGTATGTAGGTCACCACGTCACATAATGGAGACAGCGGGAACATTACAATACGATGGAACAGAAATGAAACAAGAAGACTTCCAATCGCAATGTGTAAAACACGAACAAACTGTTAAGTGTGAAGATATACCCATAACCTACAATATAGTAGAGACACGACAAATTAAAAGTGAGGGTATAGACCCAGATATTGGAGCAGATCCGAAGTTAAAGACATTAACATCGTGCGACGAAATTTCCTGTAGGAAATAACGAAGAGCTTCTGCTTACAGATGATTGTATGAATATCCTTGACCCCATTAAGACTGAGAAAACTGACGTGTGTGAACACAGTGACTCTGCGTTATGGAATACAGTACAAAATGTAGAGATACTGGTTCAGGAACAACAAAATTCCAAAGGTACTTCAGAACGACAAAATAAACATCAGCACATTCTTACTGAAAAACAGTATCAATTTTATGATTTAGGTCATCATACTGGAGCTGAAAGTGTCTCCGGTGATGTCAGTAGTCTCAAGTCTCATCTGCTAACACATATAGGGCAAAAAGCTTTCGAATGTGATGTATGTAGGAAAACATTTTCTCAAAGAAGTTATCTGAAAGTTCATCTGCGTACTCATACAGGAGAAAACCCTTTCAAATGTGATGTTTGTGGCAAAACATTTTCTCAAAGAAGGGTTCTCAAATGTCATCAGCTTAACCATACAGGAGAAAAACCTTTCAAATGTGATGTTTGTGGCAAAACATTTTCTCAAAGAGGTCATCTCAAAAGTCATCTGCTTAACCATACAGGAGAAAAACCTTTCATATGTAATGTTTGTGGCAAAACATTTTCTCAAAGAAGTTATCTGAAAGTTCATCTGCGTACTCATACAGGAGAAAAACCTTTCAAATGTGATGTTTGTGGCAAAACATTTTCTCAAAGAAGGGTTCTCAAATACTATTAATTAAGTGTCTATTTCCATCATTTCCACTTAATTAATAGTATTTAAATAATAACAATAACTAGGCTTTAAAGTATCTACAAAGTGTAGGTCGCCATTGGGTGTTGTGTTCTCGAAGGAAGAGAATCCCCCGTTGGTTTGCCTTGACTTCTGAATCAGTTGAAGAATTTAGTGTCATATCGGGAGTTTGTCATGGTAGCTCAGTTGGAAGAGCATCAGCGCGTTAAGCTGAAGATCCGTGGTTCAAATCCCGGCTATGGCAAAAAATTTTTCAGGCTGATTCTTACTTGTATTAATTCCCTAGACATGGGTTTAATGTCTATTTCCATCATTTCCACTTAATTAATAGTATTTAAATAATAACAATAACTAGGCTTTAAAGTATCTACAAAGTGTAGGTCGCCATTGGGTGTTGTGTTCTCGAAGGAAGAGAATCCCCCGTTGGTTTGCCTTGACTTCTGAATCAGTTGAAGAATTTAGTGTCATATCGGGAGTTTGTCATGGTAGCTCAGTTGGAAGAGCATCAGCGCGTTAAGCTGAAGATCCGTGGTTCAAATCCCGGCTATGGCAAAAAATTTTTCAGGCTGATTCTTACTTGTATTGGTTCTCAAATGTCATCAGCTTAACCATACAGGAGAAAAACCTTTCAAATGTGATATTTGTGGCAAAACATTTTCTCAAAGAGGTCATCTCAAAAGTCATCTGCTTAACCATACAGGAGAAAAACCTTTCATATGTAATGTTTGTGGCAAAACATTTTCTCAAAGAAGTTATCTCAAAGTTCATCTGCGTACTCATACAGGAGAAAAACCTTTCAAATGTGATCTTTGTGGCAAAAAAGTTTCTCAAAGAAGTCATCTCAAAGTTCATCTGCTTACTCATACAGGAGAAAAAGCTTTCCAGTGTGATTTCTGTAGCAGAACATTCTCTCAAAGAAGTACTTTGAAATCTCATGTGCTTACACATACAGGAGAAAAAGCTTGCAGATGTGATATCTGTGGCAAAACATTTTCTCAAAGAAGTTATCTCAACGTTCATCTGCGTACTCATACAGGAGAAAAACCTTTGAAATGTGATGTTTGTGGCAAAACATTTTCTCAAAGAAGTTATCTCCAAGTTCATCTGCGTACTCATACAGGAGAAAAACCTTTCAGATGTAATGTGTGTGGCAAAACATTTTCTCAAAGAAGTTCTGTAAAAACTCATCTTCTTACACATAAAGGAGAAAAAGCTTTTTAATGTGATATATGTAACGAGGCAATTTATCTAAAAACTTGTCTGTTTACAATTTTTTTTTATTACATTAGACTGTATTGGTTAAAATACAATCACAAGTTGTACCGGTATGTTTAAATACTATATTTTGTTGGATTGTGCAATGAGTTGTTACTAGCTGTCAGCTGGCATCAGTTAACTTTACTGCAGACGAGGAAAGACAGAAGTCCTATGTAGGTTCAAATTGTTTTTGAATATGTTATTTTTTTCAAAATCCCAGTTGCCAGGATTTTTTGAAAAAGGTAGTGACAATTAAAGTAGTTGTTAGATACATCAATTAGAAATTGATCCAAGTAAGATGGCTTCTTTTAACAACGCATAATGGGAAAAGACAATTTTGTCGCACAATAGGCTTCCTCCCCCTCCAAAGCTCGAATGCCTCCCATGATACCTGTTAGATGGTGTTGCTAGTAATGCCAAAAGTGAAACTGGAAAAAAAATATTTTTCCTTTATTCTCTACTTCTCTACCTATTCCTCTCTCTTCCTCCCTTTACCTCACCCTACCTACCTTTTTAAGACATATTTAATTTTGGAAGGAACTCGTGATCATTAAATTAATTTTTCTGTAAAAATTATAAAATCCAAATTCCTGGTTTCAGTTGGTAGAGAATTCAATTCTTAAATGACATATATGTTTCAAAACTAAAAACATATTAACAACAAATTTAATATTATTTTGTATACATGTTTGCTTCTTATTGATCTACAAATAATACTGAAAAACTAGATAGCAAACTTTTTTACTATACTCCAAGATATGCTAACTTAAATAGGTTGTTACGAGTTATAAGAAAAAAAAGTTAAACAACACATGGAACAGTGGATATAATAGGTCTACATCGACAAGTTCAGTTTTTTATTATTAAATATAGTGATTTAAATATTTGACAAAATGGAGCTTAAATAACTTAAATAGAATTTTAGGTTTTCAAGACCCCCGTCCATACACCACTGGTGGCGTGAGTCTACACAGATAAAACAGTTCATTGATCATTTATGACTTTTTTGTTGGATTGTATACAAGTTAGTATAACAAATAAATTGTGCGACTGTGGAAGAATTAGTCATTTCACTATAAGCTATAGGAACACGAAGAAGTGGATATTTTTTTATTCAGATATGTCTTCATATGACTTATGGAAAAATAACATCTTATGCGTAATATGAATGTATGTGTAATAAGTCTAAAGTTTGGAAATTTCCTATCTTTTCGTTTTGAGGCACCTCTGTGTGAATACATGACATGTACTTGGCTTACATAAATAGGCTCATAGCAGGTTTGCCAGCTCTTGTAAGCAGAAATAAGGGATAAATGCCTAAAATAAGGGACCCAAAGTTTACTATTCGTACAGCATATATATATAATATACTATAAAATTCAATATAATTAAAAGCATTTCTCTTCTAAGGAATCTATGTCTTAAGTAAGAAGTCTTTGGTGAACAAGATAAGACAAATACAGAATAATACGCTTGGTCCAATGAAGGTCAACGTGCATTAAAAGTGAAAAATCTTGAGGCAACTGTATTATCACTAGTACTTACAGTTGTATGTAGAGTAGGCCTACTGAATGTATTGAAACATAGTATTTTATTCTTTTGTCTTTTGAGTCAACATACCAGTACTTGAACATTATAATTAGGGTAAGGTGGTACATTTTCGAACACTTAACAAATATTCTTATTTTATGAACACAATAAACATAAGACAAGTTCAACTGTATTGTATTCACAAAGTTGGCAATGTAGTTGACCCTTCACAAAAATATCAAAGTCATACAGCTGCAATATTGGTCATGGCAATCGATCTTTCATTTCCAGAATATCGTTCGAAAATGTACCGCAGTAGGTACAATTCTAAACACCAGTGGGTACTATTTCGAACAGTGGCATTTTCAACGAACAAAGTGCTTTCTTCCAAATATTATTTTCTGTTATTATTATTTATCAGTAATATGAGCGTAATAATGATGTGTCACGTTTTAAATAGGCAGATGGCCGGATTGGGGCATGTGGTCAGCATGCCGACTCCTACGACAGTTATTGATGGCTTACTGAACCGGAGCCGCTACTTCTTTATGAATTAGCTCTTTTGTTGGTGTCAAGAGGCTGAATGCACCCCGTTCCAGATCACCCTACCTCAGAAAAATCCGAGGAGGTACCGGTGATCGAACCCAGACTTGAGGGTCCGTAGTCAGGAACCACTAGACCATTAAGACGGTCTGTTATAACATCAAGAGCAATAATAAAAATACTTAACAGCTGCATGCTATTGTGTATTGCATAAATGCTGAGATGAAATAACATTACACAGGAAGTCTTAGTTTATAACTCTTCGTTGAAATAATACCACTGTTGAGAGATATATGAATACCACCCTTTTATATTTGACTTGCACAGTTAATAATAATAAACATGCAGAATGCTGTGACAGCAAAACAGCTTTTCCATGCAAGTCTTAAGCAAGCAATCGCGGGTTAAAGTACTGTTCGAAATTGTACCTAAAATTTGTTCGAATTTGTACCTCGAGCTAGTTTTTGTAAATTACTACATTGTTGAAATTCCGCTCACGAATGCCCATTGTTGTGGCAATGACTTACGTATTAAAGACTACGCTATTTGTTGGTATGAGTTAAAAATTGGTCCTCAAAAATATATTCCAGTAACACAACGTGGAATTATAAGCAATTTTATAACGTGCCATTTTTCAAGCATGGCGTTCTTACCTTCGGTTGGAAAATAATTTTTTATGGCCGAATGAGACAACTCGGAACATCATTCTCGCGGATACAGATCAACAAAACAATCAGTATGGACGCTATATTTTTAAAAAGAGGTTGGCTAACATTTGAAACCCCAAAATGGATAAAAATCTTAGTCCGTTCAGAATTGTACCATGTTCGAAAATGTACCACCTTACCCTACTTGTTAAATGTAAACTAAATCAGTTCAGCTGCATAATTATTTATAATTGAACATTTTAATGCTGTTACCAACACATTATCAGTTCAGCTGCATAATTATTTATAATTGAACATTTTAATGCTGTTACCAACACATTATATTTCCTTTGCTCTATTAATAATAAGGGCTATAAAATAACCTTATTTAGTTCTTTTGTAGATAGGTATCCACAAATGTGTCGTCTTTTTGAAGTGAAGCTTCTTTAGCCACGATAGGGGTAAATCCAGAGCTTGTGTAACGCTCAAAATCGTCACGAAATTAGTGAGGTGTGACGGAACGGACTGTACAGAAAACAGTCAACTGAATGATTACGCTTATCCAAAATTTAACAAATCCAAAAATTCAAAATTAAAAATTCCAAAAATCCAAAAGGAAAAAATTCAAAGATCCAAAATTTAAAAAAATAAAAAATTTAAAAATCCAAAATTAAAAAGTCCAACAAATCCAAAATTTAAGAAATAAAAATCCAAAATTAAGAAATCCAAGTATCCAAAATTTAAAAAATCATAATTTCTAAATAAAAAAATAAAAAATCCATAATTAAAAAAACCAAAATTTGAAAATCCAAAAATCCAAAACAAAATAATCAAATATCGAAAATTTAAAATCCAAAAAATAAAAAAAAATTCAAAGATCTAAAATTTAAAAACTCCGAAATTAAAAAATAAAAAACTCCAACATTCAAAAATTTAAAATTTAAAAAACCCAAAATTATAAAGTCCAAAAGCCCAATGTTAAAAAGTCCAACAATCCCAAATTCAAAAAATCCAACAATCCAAAATTGAAAATCCAATTATCCAAAATTGAAAAAATCAAAAAAATTAAAACAAGTTTCACTTCTGTCGCACACTTTTTTTACTCTTGGAAATATGGCATCCCTAGCTTTTGTAATAAAAACCTATCCTTGCTATTAACCCATTTTAATAACTGTATATCGCAGCACAGATTAGCGTTGTATTCGATTTAACTTCTGCTTTACTAAACATTTTTAGTTGAAGCTAATCACACAAATTCAAAAGTTGTATTAGTCTCTGTTGGTGCCTGCCAAACTCTTAGACAACTTTCGATAAAATACAATAATAATTTAAATAGTAATATATTGGTCCCATAACATCTTTAATGTACTACGACTTATAAACAAATTATAATCAAACTAGACTAAAATTTGTAAATGTCCAGTAGAATCACTTTTCTGTTCAGAAGTTGTTATTGTTGAATTCTGTGGTTCCTGGTTATTTCTGAACGGAACGAAAGCAGTCGTCAATCAAATATGTCTTAAGAGAGGATCTAAAACTACGTATTTGTTATATAATTTCAGTTGATTTGGTAAACTGTTGTAAAGTTTCAAGTGTTTTGCTGTGGGTGCAGAGGCCCATCTTTAGAAGGGGGAATTCCAATCGACTCCTAGCTATGCAAGAAAATAAACTGTAATACTATTAGAGCGTAGGCTACTGTATACCCCCCATCCCCCCCCCCCCCCGTGGGAATTTCCGACTCATATATTTTTTTGTTGGTATTGCCATCTAGTTTCAGTTTTTAGTTGTTTACCCCTTATCAATTACAGCATTTACCCGGAAACCCCGGCAATTCGGAGAAAACGTGTTTGTTTTAATTTTTTCTTTGTTTTTTGCTCCTAGTCATTTTCTCCGTATATACGTGGTTTTCCGGGGATATGTTGTGATTTGTTAGGGGCAAACAACTGAAACTTTAAACTAGATGCCAATAGCAACAAAAATATGAGAGTCGGAAATTCCCTGGGAATATTAGGAGCAAAGAACAATGAAAAATTAAAACAAATTCATTTTCTCCGGATTTCCGCTGTTTTCCGGGGTTTCATATTGGCAGCAGATGGTCTACACCGCCATAATATCGTTTTGAAGGAAGCGCGAATAAGACATACCGAGTGAACTACGAATATAGCCGAAACAAATCACCAGTCACGGCCTATGAGATACACTAGAAGATGGAACTACTAGCCTACTGAAGGAAACGCAGAAAAGTATTGTTTGGTATATGGTTTACAATAATAATAAGAGAAAGATGCGCTCGGATTGAACATTAGTTTGACTCTTTGCTGTACTCCGTGATTGACTTCGTTCTCTGGTGCAATTAATAAAGTGAGGAAGGTGCACTCAAGCTGAGCATTACTACAGAGCACACGGCTATTCTTTGCTGTAGTCACTTATAGACTTAGTCCTTTTTGAGCACTTCGTAATGCGATATGTATCACATTTCTGCTTGCATAGCATACATATACATTCTGTGGTGGGCTTGTGAAACTTTGTGTTCTGGCAGATTTTATGATGAAATCCGTGAATCGCCAGCCTGGTGGTAACATGTCTTTGCTCTTGACACTCCCTTGTCCATGTCCTGTCTAACACTGCGCTTGTACTATAGAACTCCTGATCTATCTCTTCTCGTTTTCTGTCTCTACACTTCACTAGATTTTGGTAGGGGTCTGTAGAGGGTAGTAAGTGTTGAAGGCGTATGTCTTCCACGAAGTAGGACTCTCTCATCAGTATGTATACAAGTCTAGCTGGCGTTGCTTTGCTCACTCCCATTACTTTCCTCATGTAGCATACTTTAACTTTTTCTATTCTGGTTAGGTCACTTAATGTAAGTTTTTCCCAGATGACGTCTACTCCATATGTGGCAATTGGTGCTATGGTTGTGTTAAATAGTGACATTGCTGTACTGATGGATAGCTTGGTTATATGCTTGATGTTATAGATGGCTCTGATGGCTGCTGCTGATCTTTCTTGAATATGGACACTGAAGGACGACGCTGTTGTTTGCAGAGTGACTCCAAGATATCTAACTTTATTTACTATCTCCAGAGGGTTTCCTGATAGTTCTATGTTTTCGCCAGCCGCAATTGAGAATGTGATAAGTGCCACAGCGTTTGCCGCACAATGTACACACGCAGTCCAACTCTGCTTTGTGAAATCTCTTGTTGGAGCACACTTTGTGATGGAAACCGTGAATTGACAATCTGGTTATGACGTGTCTTGTGTATGGCATTCTTTGGTCCATGACCTCTCCACCATTGCGGGCGAATTGTAAAACTCCGGTTGTATTTCTTCTCTTTTCATGTTTCGGGTCTTCAGATGTTCTTGATAAGGGCCTGTTGACGGCATCTGGTGCTGGATCCTTATGTCTTCTACGAAGTAGGTTTCTTTCATCATCTCATAGGCCAAGCGTGACGGTGCAGTCTTTCCAACTCCCAGTGCTCTTTTCATATACCCTGCTTTGACTCTTTCGATTCTGTTTAGATCACCGAGTTTCAGCTTTTCCCACACAATCTGAATGCTAAATCTTAATTTTTGTACAAACTTGGTGATGTGTGTACATCTGAAATTAGTCATAGTTCCCTCCTGTATGTAAGTCACCACGTCACATAATGGAGACTGCGGGAACATTACAATACGATGGGACACAAATGAAACAAGAAGACTTCCAATCGCAATGTGTAAAACACGAACATACTATTAAGTGTGAAGATATACCCATAACCTACAATTTAGTTGAGACACGCCGAATTAAAAGTGAGGGTATAGACCCAGATATTGGAGCAGGTCCGAAGTTAGAGACTTCGACATCGTGCGACAAAATTCCGGAAACGTTTCCTGTAGGAAATAACGAAGAACTTCTGCTTACAGATGATTGTATGAATATCCTTGACCCCATTAAGACTGAGAATATTGACGTGTGTGAACGCAGTGACTCTGCGTTATGGAATACAGTACAAAATGTAGAGATACTGGTTCAGGAACAACAAAATTCCAAAGGTACTTCAGAACGACAAAATAAACATCAGCACATTCTTACTGAAAAACAGTATCAATTTTATGATTTAGGTCATCATACTGGAGCTGAAAGTGTCTCCGGTGATGTCAGTAGTCTCAAGTCTCATCTGCTAACAAATATAGGAGAAAAAGCTTTCGAATGTGATGTATGTAGGAAAACATTTTCTCAAAGAAGTTATCTCAAAGTTCATCTGCGTACTCATACAGGAGAAAAACCTTTCAAATGTGATGTTTGTGGCAAAACATTTTCTCAAAGAAGTGTTCTCAAATGTCATCAGCTTAACCATACAGGAGAAAAACCTTTCAAATGTGATGTTTGTGGCAAAACATTTTCTCAAAGAGGTCATCTCAAAGGTCATCTACTTACTCATACAGGAGAAAAAGCTTTCCAGTGTGATTTCTGTAGCAGAACATTTTCTCAAAGATACAATCTCAAAGTTCATCTCCTTACTCATACAGGAGAAAAACCTTTCAAATGTGATGTTTGTGGCAAAACATTTTCTCAAAGAGGTCATCTCAAAGATCATCTACTTACTCATACAGGAGAAAAACCTTTCAAATGTGATGTTTGTGGCAAAACATTTTCTCAAAGAAGTTATCTCAAAGTTCATCTGCGTACTCATACAGGAGGAAAACCTTTCAAATGTGATGTTTGTGGCAAAACATTTTCTCAAAGAGGTAATCTCAAAGGTCATCTGCTTAACCATACAGGAGAAAAAGCTTTCCAGTGTGATTTCTGTAGCAGAACATTCTCTCAAAAAAGTTATCTCCAAACTCATCTGCTTACTCATACAGGAGAAAAAGCTTTCCAGTGTGATTTCTGTAGCAGAACATTCTCTCGAAAATATATTTTGAAATATCATGTGGTCACACATACAGGAGAAAAAGCTTTCAGATGTGATATCTGTGGCAAAACATTTTCTCAAAGAAGTTATCTCAACTTTCATCTGCGCACTCATACAGTTGAAAAACCTTTCAAATGTGATGTTTGTGACAAAACATTTTCTGAAATAAGTAATCTCAAAGTTCATCTGCGTACTCATACAAGAGAAAAACCTTTCAAATGTGATGTTTGTGGCAAAGCATTTTCTCAAAGAGGTCATCTCAAAGATCATCTGCTTACTCATACAGGTGAAAAACCTTTCAAATGTGATGATTGTCGTAAAACATTTTCTCAGAAAAGTAGTCTCAAAACTCATATGCTTACTCATACAGGAGAGAAAGCTTTTTAGTGTGATATATGTAAACTTTTCTGTTTACAAGTTTTTTTTATTACAATAGACTGTATTGATTAAAATACAATCACGATTTGTATGTATAAATAATTGCTTTTGTTGGATTGTGCAATGAGTTCTTATTAGCTGCCAGCTGGCATCAGTAACATCAGTGCAGAAGAGGAAAGACAGAAATCCTATGTGGGTCTTGAATTTTTTTATTATGTTCTTTTTTCAAAATCCCAGTTGTCATTTTTTTTAAAAAAAAGCTAGTGGCAATGAAAGTATTTGTTACATACATGAATTAGAAATTTGACGGAAATCTAAGTATCATGGCTTCTTTTAACAACGAACAATGGGAAAAAACAATTTTGTCACACATTAGGCTTTCCCCTCTCCCAATGAATCAATCAATCAATCCTTTATTGTCAGAGAACATTATATAAATGCCATGACAACGTCAGATTAATATAAAATAATATGCAATATAAAATAATACACAAGAACAATATAAATTTGCAGTACAAGAACCATTCCTAGAAACACAAAATTACCATGGTTAAAATATATCAAAGAAATCATCAACTGTGTACAGACAATTTGAGGCTAGAATTTTCCTAAGATAGTTTTTAAAATTGGTAAATGCCAACTCTTTAACATTTGAAGGAAGAGAATTATACAGCCTAGTTGACATTGCATACCAGTTTTTCATTGAGTTACTATAATGGTGATAATGAACTCTGAGATTTAACTTTTGTCTGGTGTTATGAGAGTGAATATCACTATTTATCGCGAATTGATTTAAGTTTCTTTTTACATATAGCAAACATGAATAGATATAAAGAGATGGAACAGTCAATATACCTGATTTTACAAACAATGGTCTACAATGAGTCATTGGAGGAGCTTTGTAAATTATTCTGAGAGCTCTCTTCTGAAGTATAAATAGTTTGGTAGCCAAAGTACTATTTCCCCATAGCTGAATCCCATAAGAGAGATGGCTGTTAATGTGGGCATAGTAAACGCTTATTAATATACTATTTTCTACAATACCACTTAGTCTCCGTAGAACAAACAAACCTTTACTTAACTTACTAGCTATTTGATCAATATGAGATTTCCAGTCAAGATTTGTATCTAGGTGAAGCCCTAGAAATTTTACTGACTTGCGGCTAGCAATGCGTTTGTCAAAACTAAAAGTAATATCACAGGTTTTGTCATTATTCAGACTAAGGTTATTGGCAGCACACCAATCATTCACTACTATTGTGTTTTCTGTAACAGCATTATTGACTGCTTCAATGTTTTTACCACTGACTCTCAGACCAAAGTCATCGGCAAATAAGTAACCCTCGCTATCAAGTTTGTTTTCGGTTACACTAAGAGGCAGGTCATTTATATATATAATAAACAAAATGGGTCCCATTATGGAACCCTGAGGAACACCATACTTAACATGCCTGCCCTTTGATAAAATGCCATTTTTATATACATACTGAGTTCTGTCACTTAAGTAAGATCTCAAGGTTTCTATTGCAGATGGTTCTACCCCATAGTAGGCTAGTTTATTGCATAATGTATTATGGTCAATTGTATCGAACGCTTTTGACATGTCAAAAGACCTAAAACTTACTACTTGTTTTTGCTCAAGTTTCTTAATAACTCCACCAACAAGATTCAAAACGGTGTCACATGTACCTCGATTTTTTCTAAAGCCATACTGATTTTGGGAAAATAAATTATTACACTCAAAATATTGCATTAGCTGTTTGTGAAGTAGGCCTTCAAATACTTTCGACAATACTGGTAAAATGGAGATTGGTCTATAGTTTTCAATCATTGATTTATTTCCTTTCTTATGTGTCGGTATAACTTTGCCTTTTTTAAGTTGTTCCGGAAAAAAACAAAGGTCTAGGCAACAATTGAATAAGTACGTTAAGACCTGACAGATAAATCCTGCAGCTAATTTAATAATATTTGAATTTAGGCCATAGATGTCTAGACATTTACTATTACTCAGCTTGAGAATAGTCTCATAAACTTCTTCTACCTTGAAATGTTCGAACTTGAATGTGTTATTCGTTTTGGGTAGTTTATCAGCATAATGAGTATAGTTGTTCTTACATCTAGGAATATTCTTGCTTAACTGTTCAACTTGTTCAATAAAAAAGTCATTAATGTCATCGTTGGGCATTTTACACGGTATTTCTATACATTTACTATTTTTGCCCGTTTGTCGATTGATAATAGTCCATGCTGCTTTAGTCCTGTTTTTACTTTCCTTGATGAATTTATTATTATATTCTAATTTAGCTGATCTAATAGAAGACTTATACGACCTCCTGTACCTATTATATTCCTTCTTAACATTTTCACATTTAGTTTTGACATACATATGATACAAGTTTTTGCATTTAATTTTTAATAACTGCAACTCTGAGGTATACCAATCATTTTTAATTCTATTTGGACGGATATTTTTGGCCACTAAGGGAAAGGCAGAATTTACTGCCCAGAGAAAAACACTTTGAAATTTATGAAACTTCCTTCCAGTATCAACCAGGGTATACACCTCTTCTATCCAGTTAATAGAGCATAGACAAGACATAAAAGACTTTATATTAGTGTCATTAACTAGTCTGTATAAAAATCTACCATCTCCATTTGCTTCAGCCTTCATTGGCTCTAGGTTAATGTCTAGAGCTACAGCAAAATGATCAGACAAGGCTGTGTAAACAACATTGCTTTTCCACCTGCTAGGATGAATATCAGTGACAATATTATCAACACAGGTGCCTCCTGACCCATCATTTGGCCGTGTAATTTCATTAGTTGTTATAGATATATTAAAACTTAAAAGTAAATTTAGTAAATCATTTTTAAAATTTGAGTCTTCTCTAAAGTCTACATTAAAATCAGCACCAAGAACTATGTTACAGTTAAAAGTAAATATAAAGGACAGAATGTCATATAATTTGAAGAGAAAATTCGCATAGGTATTGAGATCATTGTTGCATGGCCTGTAGAGTGACAGTATAATTACATTTCCCTGGTTTAATTTAACAGCACATGCCTCACAGGTCATTTCCTCAGACATAATGCTAACTTCATTTATTACACTAAAGGAGTATTTATCTTTTAAAAAAATAGCTGCTCCACCATGTAGTCTGGTAGGTCTACAGTAGTACGCTGCTAACTGATAGTTTGCAATATGAGCATGTACTATTTCAGTATCTCTTAACCAATGTTCTGATAATGTGATTACATCTGTATTGGTTTGATCCGCAAGTAGCTCCAGATAGTCCATTTTACAACGTAGGCCTTGAATATTCCAGAACAGTACACTGAAGGTACCATCAGGACTTTTGTTGGAAGAAGCAATGGGCCTGTTTGGTATTACTGGGGGAAACCTAAAAAAGTAGGTTTGTCATAAAGGGGGATAATTGGCTTCACTTCCGAATACTTAAGGTCAAGAACCTTATTTACTATTTGATGAATTCTGTCTGCTTGAATGCCTCCCACGATACCACCTAGACGGTGTTGGTAGTAATTCCAAAAGTGAATCTCGAAAAAAAATTCTTTCCTTTATCCTCTTCCTACCTTTCTCTCACTTTACCTACCTTTTTATTGTTAACATTAAAGTTTGGATGGAACTTGTGATCGCTAGCACTGTAACCAGCAGCCTTAACCACTACACCACTAGTGATTGCTGGATGGTGAAGAGAAAATTCATCTGAGCTTAGGGAACTTCAATACTTTATATGGTTCAAGGGTCATTTTATATATATTTATGTATAAAATGGTGCAGAGTCATTTTATTAACATTGTGATTTTGTATATTTTTATGCGTATATGATATTATAGTGAGCTGCAGTGTTGCCATTGGGCAGCTTCATGGCATAGGAAGGTGCATGCAAGGCTCGGAAGTGAGGGGAGCTTAGCTGGTGCATGACCTAAAGTTTTGTTGCAGAAAATATGGTAAAAATGCATGTAATTTCAATCAAAGTAAAATATATTTGTTTTAATTGATCACCATTATTATTTGAGTGGTTCTTTTTTAAATAGTTTTTTATCCAGCTTGGATACATTTGGCAGCTTGCAATAACATGCATGTATTTTTTGATCTGACATGTTCTATATCTTTGAGCCCCGCTCAACATACGATCTACAGGACGCGATATCTACATCTACATGTTATAAGCTATCATTTCTGGAAGGTTTAGTTCTACTAATTGCATGCATTACTGAACAGAGATGTAAAAACAAAGAGCTCTGACTTCCCTAAAAATAAATCCTTTTGTTGATTGTTTCTGTAGATTTATTAATGTCCACAGAATCAGTTGAACCAGATAATGTAATCCAAATCACTTTCCAGTGTAAGTTTCTAACTAAAGCTCAAAAGATAAGTACATCAACTGCATTCTCTGGTGCGCGGGCAAAGAGAGTTAAGTCCACCATCCTCAGAAATTGAGATATGTCCTTAGAGTTATAGATAAAAATGTTCTCTCATGGCTTTATCCATCTCTAAAGCTATGTTGGGAGGGTAAAGCGTGTTAAGTCACTCTAATTCTCAGTAACTAGAAAGTGGACTTAACTCTCTTTGCCCACGCACCCGCAAATTGTATTGGCCCTCTCTGATACTCCCTATGCCTATTCCTTTATGAAGACAAATATCCCAACCCTTTAAAGCACATATTCAGGAAAATTGGGGGAAAATAAATAAAAAATAAAATACACTAATATTTTTTTAAGTAAGAGGCCCAAATTTTGAAATTACGAAATACATAAGTTTGTGATTTGGAAAAATGGTGGTTTCATTGCGAGACCACTATGCAGTACAGCAGTTAACACAATAAATGAGACTCATTTTGAGCGATACATAAGGAAACAGTTTTTGACTCATTTACTCCGTGTCTTCTTCGTCAGAGGAAAATGTTGGAACTTGTTATGTTGGCAAGCACGAAAAAAACTGTTAGCCCAATATGTTGGTAGTGCTGTACAATGGTAAGACAGCTGGTAGTCACGCCATGACAGTTACGAGAGAGCTTTCAGTGTGTGATGTCGTGTAGTGCAAGTCATCCAAATGTATTACTTAAAATATAAAACTCTATACTGCTGTGCAAACTTAAACTCAAATGTATTCATGTTATTTAGCCTCTGAAACCAAATCATAACAGGTTATGGGCCCAGGAGGCACAAATACGCCCAGATAGGCTACATCAAATACGCCCAGATACATCAAATACGCCCAGATACTTCAAATACGCCCAGATACGTCAAATACGCCAGATACCCCAGAAACGCCAAATGTTTATAAGGGTAAAATTGAAATAGGAAAAAAAACTATTAAACCAGTGAAAAGTGAAAGTTGCGTGTGTGGAACATCAACCGTCAATTCAAAAACGAAGACAAAATGGCGGCTGAAGAACACGAAATAAACGACCTGACTAAGTTAATAAATGCAGAGACATTTCAGCTATGGGAATTTGATATACAGATTCTACTGAAAGCTAAACAATTATGGGACATCGTGAGTGGAGAAGAAGCGTTAAGTGATGTAGAAAATGACACCGCAAGACTTAAGTTGTGGAAAGCTAAGGATGCCAAAGCACAATTCTATATCATTAGGAGTATAGATAAAACAGTAAAAAATCATATTTTAACATGTGCATATGCCAAAGATATGTATAATAAATTGAAAGCAGTATATCAAAGAGACTCTACTCAACAAAAACAACAGCTACTGATGGATTTTCATGGTTATAAGTTTGATAATTCTAAAGATATCATGCAAAACGTAAGTTATCTTAGAAACATTGTTTTCAAACTTGAACAATTCAAAGAAGAAATATCAGAAGAAATGACAATAGCTAAAATCTTGTCATTGTTACCCGAACGATATCGCTACTTTTCTAGTGCATGGGAATCTACACCTGTAGAACAGAAGACTGTTGATAACCTTGTAGCCAGACTTTGTAGAGAAGAAGAGTACAATAAGCCAAAAGAAAGTGAAGAGAAAAATGTAGCCTTTGCAGTTCAAACAAAGTTCAAGTGGAAACATGGAAAAATTGTTTGTTACAAATGTGGTGAAAGTGGTCACACAAGGCGTAATTGTTCCAAGAAAAAGTGGTGTAAAGACTGTAAACGTGACTCTCATAATGAAGAGGAATGCTTCAAAAGGAAAAACTTAAATCAAGTCCATAAACACAAATCATTTCCTCCCTGTGTGTATTGCAAGAGATCAAATCATGCAGCAGAAAAATGTTGGTTCAAGGATCAGCACGAAAAGAAGAAAGATCACAAAGTGGCATTTTTTACTGAAACAAATGAACAGGAAAAAGTGGCATGTTTCAGTGAAGATTTACTATGTGTTAAGCAAACAGACAATCTTTTTGCAGTGGACAAATAAGTGTGATATTTTGAAGGATACAGAGTATTCTGATGTAAAAATTTATAGTGCCAAAAAAGGAGAAACTATGACTAGTGTAGTGTCAGGAAAGATAGACACTGGAAATGTACTGTTTAGTGATGTGTCATATGTGCCACAGCTCACAAGAAATCTATTATCAGTGAATGCTATTACCAAGCATGGTGGAGAGGTGAGATTTACAGAAAAAGAAGTTGAAATTATTAAAGACAATACTGTTGTTTTGAGCGGACAAAAGACTTCAAGTGGACTATTTGTGGTAGACTTAAATGCTCAACAATGTCAAGAAACTCTTTTACTACAAAATGAAGAAAACTACATGCAATGGCATCATAGATTAGGACATATCAGCTTTGAAAATCTACAAAAAATTCCCGATTTGTGTGAAGGAGTGCCATCAACCCTGAGTAAATGTGAAACAGACCATTTGTGTGAAACATGTGCAATAACAAAACTGATTAGAAATCCATTCAACTCCACAAGACAGAGAGCAAAAAGGCCATTGGAAATCATACATACAGATGTATGTGGAAAAATTGTTCCACCAACATTTGATAACAAAAACTACTTTATGACATGTGTCGATGACTATACACATTTTGTTCATGTATATCTTCTAAAGACTAAAGATGAAGCTGAAGATTACCTTAAAGAATTTATTGTTGAAGCTGAAAATTATCACAATTTAAACGTATCTAAGATCAGACTAGATAATGGTGGTGAATATAGTTCAAATAACTTCAAACAGTGGTGTACAAAGAAGGGAATACAACTCGATTATACCATTGCTCATTCTCCTCAGTTAAATGGAACAGCTGAAAGAATGAATTTAACACTTTCTAATAAAATGAGAGCCTTACTGTATGACTCCAACCTACCGAATGAAATGTGGGGAACAGCTATTGAAACAGCTGCATATCTCCAAAATAGAAGTCCTTCTGTAACAATTGATACAACTCCTGCTGAAAAGTGGTTCCACAAAAAACCTGATCTATCTCGACTGCAAATTTATGGATCTGTGGTATATACAAAAATTCTTGGTAACCTCAAGAAATTAAACCATAGAGCTAAAAAGGGAATATTTGTTGGTTATGCAAGAAATGGGTACAGAATTTGGGATAAAGAAAATCAAACAGTATATACTTCAAGAGATGTGAAATTTGTTGGACTACCTGATAAGGAAAATATGTCAAACAAAACTGTAACAATTGGAAACTACAGAGACATTGATGATGAAAAATTGGAACCAGACGAAGAACAAGAAAATTCAAGTGAAGACAATCTTAATTTAGAATGTGAAGTACCATCTGAAGAAAATGCGAACTCAGACGTTCAACTAATCCAAAGACCACAAAGGAATAGGCAATTACCAAAGAAATATGAAGATTACCAGTTAGACTATGTGCTACTTTCTGAAGATTCTACACTAACTTATGAAGATTGTATGAGAAGTAACGAGAAAGAAAAATGGCAGAAAGCTATTCAGGAAGAAAAAGATTGCTTAAATAGGAACCAAACATGGGAACTAGTCAATGAAGATAGTATTCAAGAAAAAGAAATAGTTACAAGCCGTTGGTTGTTTAAAATCAAAGATGATGGTCGTTATAGAGCTAGACTGGTAGCAAGAGGCTGCCAACAGAAAGAAAATCTGGAATATAAAGACACTTATAGTTCAGTGATACAGACCAGTTCATTAAGAATGCTGTTAGCTATTGCTGCTGAAAAGAATCTCAAAATTATGACTTTTGATATAAAGTCTGCATTTCTATATGGTGACCTACAAGATGAAATATACATGCGGTTGCCTGAAGACTTTGATCATCCTGGTAAAGTGTGCAAACTGAAAAAGGCAATTTATGGATTGAAACAAGCACGCCGATATCTAACCAAGATGTTTCTGCTGATGCAGCAAAAAACTCAGAAACAACGTTTCCATATCAAGAAGCAGTGGGAAGACTTTTGTACCTGTCCTGCAAAACACGGCCTGATATTTGTTATGCTGTCAATTATGAAAGCCGTTATACCAAGAAACCTACCAAACAAGATGTAAACAATATCAAGAGAACTCTGAGATATCTTAAAGGATCATCAGATAAAGGGATCCAATACACTAACAAGGGAAGTGCAAATACTCTAGAAGTGTACTGTGATTCCGATCATGCTGGAGACAAAGAAGAGTGCAAGAGTACTACTGGATATGTAATATACTATGAAAACGGACCAATTATTTGGTGTTCTCGTAAACAATCTATTGTTGCACAAAGTTCTACTGAAGCTGAGTACATTGCAGCAGCTTTATGTTGTCAACAAATGAAATATGCTACTGTACTTGAAGAACTACTGTTAGAAAAAATTGATGTGACTCTACATATCGATAACACAAGCTGTATCAAGATGATAGAAGCCAATCAACTTACAAGAAAGTGTATATATATTGATGTCAAATATCACCTGATCAAAGATGAATTCAAGAAAGGATGGTTTAAGATCAAGTATTGTGTAACTAATGAAAATGTGGCTGACATTTTTACCAAACCTTTACAGCCTGTTAAGTTTGAGAAAATGATGAAACAAATTATGTCTTAAGTGAACTATAGAACATTGTGTTAGTTTAAATCAAATTTGGACAAATTATTCCATACATATTTTAAGGGAGTGTTCATAATCTCAAATGTTAATTATTGTTAAAATGTTTTTTGTATTAGTTTTTTGTGTTTTTTTTTTTTTCGTACTTGAGGGAGTGTGTTGGAACTTGTTATGTTGGCAAGCACGAAAAAAACTGTTAGCCCAATATGTTGGTAGTGCTGTACAATGGTAAGACAGCTGGTAGTCACGCCATGACAGTTACGAGAGAGCCTTCAGTGTGTGATGTTGTGTAGTGCAAGTCATCCAAATGTATTACTTAAAATATAAAACTCTATATTGCTGTGCAAACTTAAACTCAAATGTATTCATGTTATTTAGCCTCTGAAACCAAATCATAACAGTGAGGGCCAGGAAATTAAATAAAAAAATAGTCCAAGAAATTCAGAGTCTTTACAAGAAGTTGCCAATAACTTTGAGATTCTTTATTGGAACATACAGTGCTTAAGAAATAAAATAAACACTATTGAAGATTTTGTAGATAGAAACAAAATTGATGTTTTGTGTATTGTAGAATCCTGGTTAGAGAGTAAAGAAGTTGATTTATATTCAATAAATAACTATTCAACTGCAAATTATTACTGTAGGAACACGAGGCAGCATGGAGGTTGTCTAATTTATGTAAAAAATGGCATTCCATACAAACCTTTGAAAATAATAAATAACATGTCCATAGAAATGGTCATAGAAGTAACTGGTGTCCTCTTAATAGAACTAAATGTAATTGTTGTATCGTTGTACAGACCCAACACTGAATGTGGTGATTTGGACATATTTTTCTCTCGACTCAGTTGTATTCTAGAGCTGTTAAGTAGGCAAAAGGCAAAGATATTATTGTGTGGTGATTTTAATGTTGATTTTAAATTAGTTGATAGTATAAGAGTAAAGGACCTAAATAATTTATTTACTTCATTTGGTTTGGAAGTTTGTAATCATGAAATAACTAGGCCTAGCACAGCACAGGGTGAAGGTACCTGTATTGACAATATGATTACAAAAGGTAACAAGTCAGATGTTGGAAACTACAGGCCTATTTCAATAATACCAACTTTCTCAAAAATTCTTGAAAAAATTATGAAAAGACAACTATGCCAATACCTTGAAGAAAATAATATATATGCAAACAACCAATTTGGTTTCAGGACCAACAAGGGTACAGTCGATGCAGTAGGCAAAGTGATAACCCACATATTAGATGCATTTGAGAACCATCAGATGGCGGAAGCCACCCTCTGTGATCTGACCAAGGCTTATGATTGTGTCAACCATGATTTACTGTTATTGAAATTAGAATACTATGGTATAAAAGACAGAGAACTGAAGCTGTTTAAAGCCTACCTTACTGATCGCCAACAGATTGTCTCAATGGCTGGAAAAAAATCAAACATAGGTTACCTCAGACAGGGTATCCCACAAGGAACAGTACTTGGTCCCGTCCTGTTTCTGATCATGATAAATGACTTGGGACATAATGTCCACTCCCGATCAATAATATATGCAGATGACTCTACTTTCCTAAATAGTGATCACACAGCAGACAATCTCCACAAAGAAAGCCAAGAAACATTAGAAGAAGCAGATATCTGGTTTAGGGCAAATGGTTTCCAGTTAAACAGAACGAAGACACAGTCGATTACTTTCACACTGAAACCAGATGGGACAACTAATAAAGAGCCTGGCAAACTTTTGGGGATCACTATAGATTGCAAGCTTAGCTGGGAAGACCACATAAATTGGGTAGGCCAAAGGCTCTCTAGAGTGTTATATTTACTAAGGAACCTGGGAACGCAAGTTCCACAAGAATATGTGAAATCAGCTTATTTTGCGTATTTCCAAAGCATTGCAAGATATGGTCTACTACTCTGGGGCAATAGCCCACATATTAAGAAAGTACTAGTTTTACAAAAGAAAGCAGTACGAATACTAACAGGGGCAAGTAATAGGGACCACTGTAAACCTCTCTTTAGAGAACTCAAAATTATGACAATCATAAACTTGTACATATTGGATCTGCTAGTTCATGTAAAGTGTAAAGCCCAGAACAATGTTCTTAGAAGTGAGATTCATGAACACAGGACTAGAATACTAAGTGACTTGAATGTACCAAGAACAAGACTAACGAAAACCCAAAATAACTTTCATGTGATCTCCATAAAAGTTTTTAACAAAATTCCAAGTAGGATCAAGGAACTGAATGCACAGGAGTTCAAGAACACAATATCTAAGTGGCTAGTGGAAACCCCATTCTACAACTTAGAAGAATTCTTCAGCCTAGGAATAACAGACTTCCCAAATACAGGATAATGAGATATAAACTCTGATAAAATGGACACTTTCTGTATTTGCTTTCTGCAATTAGGTATAAGATCTTTGTAATTACATATGCACAAATGTGCGCATTTTCTCTCTTTATTATATATCCACAATTGACGAAGCCATGTATTTTACAATACCACTGGTGAATAAATATCTTATCTTATCTTATCTTACTAATTTAGACAGTAACTCAACTGCTTGCAAAGTAATAAAATCATGGGTGTCAGATCATTGGGCTCTTAGGTTAACATATAAATCTAAAAGCAGGATAAAACCTAATAAACCTGTAGGAAATAAGATAGTACGCAGTATGAAGGAGGAAAATCTCTTAATATTCTTGGAACTTCTAAGTAATATAGATTGGCACCAACTGTATATTTCCCTTACGTTAAGCTCTAAAATTCAAATATTGCTAGAAACACTGAATTCAATTATAAACTCAGCTTTTCCTCAAATCAGAATTAGAAATAAGACTACTTTACCTAAAAGGAACAAGGTAGTTAGTCCTGAAATAAAATATATGAAAGAACTTTGTGACTGGTCTTATAACATCTATCTGAATACCAGAACTGTTTCTGCAAAAAGATTACACATTAGATATAAAAAACAGTTCAGAACCTTAATTAAAGAGACTAGGCGCTTACAAAATGATAATTTAATTCAATCATCAAGTAATAAGAGTAAGGCCATGTGGGATCTAATTAAAAGAGAATGTAATGTGGGAAACGAACATGTACTGCCTCAGAGTATCCTTTCATCAAATCAATTAAATAATTTTTTCATAGATAAAATAAATGAACTGATTTCTGTAGTAGCTTCTAAAAACTGTAGCAAAACTTCATTAGAATATCTAGAATCGGGGGTAAAACCATCTTGCTCATTCAAATTTAAATTAGTAAGTGAATGTGAGGTGGAAAAGGTTGTTAGAAATCTTAAAGCTAGCAAATGTACTAATGTTTACGGTTTGAACTCTTTAATGGTTAAGTTAGGCAAAGAATACTTGACAGAAGTTTTGACTCATATAATAAACAATTGTATTATAGAATCAGTTTTTCCTGATCTTTTAAAGCTTGTAAAAGTAGTTCCAATATATAAGAAAGGAAATAAATCAGACTGCAATAGTTTTAGGCCCATATCTTTAGTACCAACCATATCTAAAGTCTTTGAGAAATTGCTAAATAATCAGTTAATTGCTTATTTTGAAGAAAATAACCTCTTCAGTAATTGCCAGTATGGATATCGCTTAGGTATGGGCACGATCAAAGCTGCTGTGTCCTTGTATTTAAACTTTTTGGAATCCCTTGAGTCAAAAAACATAACACAAGCCAAACTATTTGACTTGTCTAAAGCGTTCGATACTGTTTCTCATAAAATACTGTTAAAGAAATTAGAGTTTTATGGTTTGGAAAATAGTGCTATCTTACTCTTAAAATCCTACTTAACAGGCCGGTTTCAAAAGGTTAATTTTAATGACACTGAGTCTGAATACCTACGAGTTCTTAATGCAGTAACTCAAGGGTCCATTTTGGGTCCTATTTTATTCATTATTTATATTAATGATTTACCAAATATACTAGGGCCATCAGCCAAGGGATATTTATTTGCAGATGATCTTGCAATATGTATAAGTGAGCCAGTAGTAAGAGATTTGAATAACATAGTCCTAATTGTTGAAGACTGGTGTAGCGCTAATTTGCTGTGTTTAAATATGGACAAAATCCAGGAGCTCAGGGTCTCCTTAAATGTTAAACATTATACGTATGATGTTGTAAACATTTTAGGTTTAAAAGTTGATTCTAAGTTAAAATGGCATATTCATATAGATGATGTAGCAATTAAATTGTGTCGAGGAATTTTTATGTTGAGAAAGTTGAGATCCTGTGTTGGTCTTGATGTTCTGAAATTGGTGTATTTTGCACATATCCACAGTCATCTGTCATATGGGACTTTATTATCGGGTGGTGAAACTTGTAGTCTAAAATTGCTTAGACTGCAAAAAAGGGCGGTTAGGTTGATGTGTGGATTACCATCAAATGGCCATATATTGTAGAGAAAGTTTTAGGATTATTCAAGTCATGACACTGCCAGGGTTATTTGTTTTTCATTGTCTATTGTATATAAAGGAAAACTACAATTCTCACACAGAACATAGTATGTGTCATAGTTACAATACAAGAGGAAAACACAATATAATGACAACGTATTGTAATTATGCTAAAACTCAAAATAGCTTTAAAAATATATCGATTAAACTGTTTAATTCTTTACCTAATAAAATTAGATTGCTACCTATACACCGTTTTAAATTAGCGCTTAAGTAGTTTATACTGAATAACCCCATGTATAGTGTAAATGAATTTTATCAATTAGTAACAAATGTAGATGTAGATGTAGTTATCTCGTTCTGTAGATCCTGTGTTGAGAGGGACTCAAGGATATAGAACAGGTCAGATTACAACATACAAGCAAGTAATAAATAAACTACACTATAAACTTATTCAAACTGGAAATACTCATCCATATTGTAGAAGGTGTGAGTCATTAAAAATTTCTTGAGAGATCCTTTGAAGGATTTGCTTTTTCTTTGAATACATAATAATTTAATGTTGTTTGGAAGCTTATTGTATATCTGTATTGCGGAGTAATAAGCGCCTTTCTGAAAAAGTTTTAATGCATTAACCGGTCTATGTAAATCATTCCTGTTTCTAGTAATATGTTCATGAACACTGCTATTAGTTTGGAATCTCTCAATATTTTCTACCATATAACACATAGGAGAGTATATATACTCCCCTGTGAGGACTTTTAATTTTTCAAAGAGCGGTTTGCATGATTCTCTCCTTTTCTTTCCACACATTATTCTAATTGCTTGCTTTTGTAGCTTAAATATTTTATCCCTATGGGTCGAGTTACCCCAGAATATGATGACATACTTCATTATCGAGTGGAAATTTGAAAAATACACCATGCGTAAGGCATCCTGTTTTAATACCTGATTCAGGACTCTTAAGGTAAAGCATGCTGAACTTAGTTTTGGAATTATCATTTCAATATGTGACTTCCAGTCGAGATGTTGATCAATTTGTAATCCTAAAAATTTGATATTACTAATTTCTTCTATGCTTTGTGTTTGGTAATTAATTACAAGGTTTTGGGTACATCTTTGTTTTGTTCTGAATTGAATAAAGTGGGTTTTTTCGATATTAAGCGTCATTTTATTGGCTTGGAACCATATATTTAATTCGTGAAAAGCCTTTGTAGCTACTCTTGCCAGTTGTTCCTGGTAAAAATGCAATTTTTTGTATTGTATTGTATTTTATATTGTATTGTATTGTATTTTATAATAGTACTGACATTTGTAATGCACCTGAAGATCTCAGGAGCTTTCTACAATAAAGATGATTTGATTTGATTTGATTATAGCTGAAACAAATCACCAGTCACGGCCTATGAGATACAGGAGAAGTTGGCTCTCCTACTACTCTTAACAGAAATAGTTAACAAATTACGGTTTGGAATAAGGTTTACAATACGAAATCTTAATCTTTGTACAAATTTGGAAAGTCCGCGTTACTGGTGATGTAAGTGAGTTTGAAGCAAGTCATAGTTCCGTCCTATATGTAAGTCACCACGTCACATAATGGAGACTGCGGCAACATTACAATACGACGAAACAGAAATAAAACAAGAAGACTTCCAATCGCAATGTGTAAAACACGAACATACTATTAAGTGTGAAGATACACCCATAACCTTCAATTTAGAAGAGACACTACGATTTAAAAGTGAGGATACAGACCCAGGTCTAGGAGCAGTTCCGAAGTTAGAGACATGGACATCGTGCGACAAAATTGTGGAAACTTTTCCTGAAGGAAATAACGAAGAACATCTGTTTACAGAAGTTTATAAGAATATTCCTCAGCCCATTAAGGCTGAAAATACAGACCTGTCTGAACACAGCGATTCTCCATTATCCAATACAGTACAAAATGTAGAGATACTGGTTCCTGAGCAACAAAATTATGAGGGTACTTCTGAAAGACAAAATAAACATCAGCACATGTTTAGTGAAAAACAGTTCCAGTTTTATGATTTAAGTCATCATAGTGATGCAGAAAATGTCTCCGGTGATGTCACCAAAAAAGCATTTTCTAAAAGAAGCAGTCTCCAAGCACATCTGCTTACTCATACAGGAGAAAAAGTTTTCGAATGTGATATATGTAGCAAAACATTTTCTATTAGAGGTAACCTCAAAAGACATCTGCTTACACATACAGGAGAAAAAGCTTTCAGATGTGATGTATGTAGCAAAACATTTTCTCAAAGAAGTAATCTCAAAAGTCATCAGCTTATTCATACAGGAGAAAAAGCTTTCAAATGTGATGTGTGTAGCAAAACATTTTCTCTAAGAGGTTATCTCAAAACTCATATGCCTACTCATACATTAGAACGAGCTTTCAAATGTGATGTATGTAGCAAGACATTTTCTGTGAGAAATAGTCTTCTTTATCATCTGCTTACCCATACAGGAGAAAAAGCTTTCAAATGTGATGTATGTAGCAAAACATTTTCTAAAAGAGGTCATCTCAAAGATCATCTGCTTACTCATACAGGAGAAAAAGCTTTCAGATGTGATGTATGTAGCAAAACATTTTCTATTAGAAGTAATCTGAATAACCATCGTCTTACTCATACAGGAGAAAAACCTTGCAAATGTGATATATGTATCAAATCATTTTCTACGAGAAGTCATCTCAAAACTCATCTTCTTACACATACAAGAGAAAAAGCTTTCAAATGTGATGTATGTAGCAGATCATTTTCTACCAGAAGTAATCTCAAAACTCATCTTCTTACACATACAAAAGAAAAAGCTTTCAAATGTGATGTATGTGGTAAAACATTTTCTATAAGAAGTTCTCTCAAAACTCATCTTCTTACACATACAAGAGAAAAAGCTTTCAAATGTGATGTATGTAGCAGATCATTTTCTACCAGAAGTAATCTCAAAACTCATCTTCTTACACATACAAAAGAAAAAGCTTTCAAATGTGATGTATGTGGTAAAACATTTTCTATAAGAAGTTCTCTCAAAACTCATATGCTTACACATACGGGAGAAAAAGCTTTATAGTGTGATATATAATAATAATAATAATCATCATCATTTATTGCTCAACAACAGTACAATGATACAATATCCTTGTACAGGTCACCAACGGGCAGTAGCAGTATATTTTTAGAAAATTTAGAGAAGCTATTGAATGTTTTGAGCGAGACCAGATGGCAAAATTATATTATTGTAGGGGGTGATTTCAACTCAGAATTTGATATAACCACAGATAAACATAGCGTTACAGAACTGCAATATTTGCTAAGGGAATTCAACCTAAAATGTGTAGATGACAAACCTCCCACTCAGCACACATACGTAAAATATATGTAAAAATTGCGTTATCCCTAGATCTAGGTAATGTATATCACACATATTGGTTAAATAAAATCTACGTATAATATACACTCAAATGTCCCACTTTTTGATGTATATTGTACGTCTATTCATGTCAATACAGACATTTAATATATATCAATTATACAAACAATCGCATACATACTATTGATGTACAATATCTATACGTAAAAAATGTCAAGATGATCTATCAAACGTATATTTTATATATAATTTATGTAGCCTATATAGGGCCTTTGGTTCATAAATGTACACTGCTCACATACATTTTACATATACTATCAATACATGAGATATCAATAACTAAAAATGTCATCAAGAACACTTTCTGTGCTTACTATCTTGCAGTTTTTTGGGACTTCTTGCTGAGGTATTTTGCAATTATTTATTGTGAGCAAAACACTGAGATCGCTCATAATACACACTGAACCAAGAATCTTCGGAACATCATCATTAACATCCATTAACCACAGCACTAGCCTTTCTACTGCCATTATGCTAATCCACTGCCCTTTAAGTCCTTCTGTTACACTTAGGAAGTACTGCATCACATCTTCCAAACAATGCAGAGCTTGTCATTCAACATAACTTTTAAGTTCTTTTAAGCTTTCTGCAACTGCTTGGTTTAAATTTTCTTCTTCTGCATCAATTAATCTTCTGCATGATGGACCTGGTCTTGACAAGTACTCAGGCAGATTAGGAAATATTGATGGTACTGCACCAAGTTTCAGTTTAGGGCAAGTTCTAGGAAATGTTTTTATTTCACCGTTAACTACAAATGTCTCTGTTCTTATCACACTCTCTTCAGGAAAATGCTTCACACAAATAACAGGCTTGCTTACCCCTGTAAAGTCTGTAGGAATGTTTCTAAGCCACGTCTTCTTAAGTTCTTCGTCTTTTGGTAAAGAAAATGCACTAACACTTTCATGTTGTGACTTGTAGTTACTTTTACAGCCAGCAACACTACAGCACCTAGGCATTGTGAATTCCTGAAACAATTAAGAAATACTTTAGCAGCGTTATCGTAAATTATTATGATCAGAGCTAATTACCACAGCATCTGTATTATAAATCAGTTTGCAAGTCGTCGAGGTTATGATAGGCCAATTTATGTATGTGAAACAAATCTTGCACAGGGACTTACCAGTACTGTTTTCTGTGTAAATGTTCTTCTACTGCCTCATTTAATCTTCTACATGAAGGACCAGGTCTTCACAAACGTTCAGGTAGGCCTAAATTAGGAAATGTATCCTAGGGTATTACCCTACAGATCACTGCACGTTGCATAATATTTCGTCAGCTTTAAATACACACACATGTACATTTATTCTTCGTTTCTATGTTATATACATAGGGAGTAGTTGCAACAGAACAGTGCAATTCTCTCCACACACAATTTCTTGTTAATAAAATACTATAAAAGAGAAACTTATACACAACCACCAACAGCCAACAAAATACAACCTTGAATCAGCAGATCTACATTGCTGACGTCACAGACAAGATGGCCGCCAGTCATAAAAAATAGTCCTACTGAATGTACGGATGTAATCATTTTAAAGCATTTTTTAAATTAATTTCTGATTAGCGTGAGTAAATTTTATTGCGTTCCCTTAATTTAACCAAATCGATTTACTAGAGTAAAACACAATAACCCGGTGTTTACAATGTCCAATTCTAGACGTAAAATTTACGTCTAGTCGGTACGTAATTTTGATGTTACAAATGAACAATCAAATCGATTTTGTTTTATATTTAATCTTACTTATGTAACAGTAACTTTAATTTTGATATATTATAAATATAAAGCAGGATTAAATTACAACAGTTTTTATACATGTATATATTGGACATAAAATATATGTATAATTTACGTTTTGACTTTGACCAATCGTAAGATATATATCTAGCTCTAAAATATACGTATATTATACATATTGTGCTGCGTGGGCTACTAGGGGATCATCATGTCTAGATAACATCTTAACAAATGTTAATTTTAGTGGTGAGTCGTGTGAGGTATCAGTATTTCCACACTCTGACCACGATGCAGTTTTAATGAAATACAAAATTAGGTGTAATGCTGGGACAAAAGAGGATGTAAGCTCTTATTTTAAAGTTGTGACTACCAGGCCTGTAAGTGACGATAATCTTGGAAAACTAAAAAATGCACTCATTAGTATGAACTGGTTTCATCAATGCTTTCATGACTCGCCTTCTCTTTTAGAAAATGACTTAACGGCCAAGGTAATATTGGGAAGGTTTTTTAAAGTGTTCTTAAAATTGTTTAATGATTGTATCCCAGTAAGGAAATGTAAAATAGTAGATAAGAGTTTTAAAAAAAGGTGGCAAGAAAAACTAATTTGTGGTACTCTCCTAGTTTAGAGAAAATTAAAAATAATGTTATGCTATTACGAGGCATATATAATATACATAAGACTGTCAATGCTAAACTAGCCTATGTCAAGTGTAGGAATAATTATAAAGAAGCTATATCTGAAGCCAAAAAGGCACATAACTGTAACAGTATTGAAACAGCTACTAATAGGTGCAAAACTGCATGGGATTTAATAAATAGTATTGCCAAGGACTCAAGAAGGGAGAAAATTATCATCTCTCCAAAAAAGTTTAATGATTTTTTCATTTCTTCTGTCGGCAATTCTATTGCAAAGCCTAATATTAATGCACTAGATCTTTCAGCTCAATTTTTTGTAAGTCATACACCTCATACAGCATTTACTTTTGCGGAGGTATCATGTGAGTTAGTCTTAAGTATTGTTAGAAACTTTAAATCATCAGACAGTCAAGACGTATATGATATATCATGTAATCTACTGAAAAGAGTGGTAAACTGTATTGCTTATCCTCTAACTTACTCTATAAATAAATGCATTTCAGAGGGTTATTTTCCGGACGAACTTAAAGTATCCAAAGTAATTCCGATTTATAAAAGAGGGGAAAAGGACATTCCATCAAGTTATAGATCAATCTCGATAGTTCCAGCCGTTTCGAAAATCATTGAAACTATAATTTTTAGACAGTTATCTGTTTATTTTACAAACTATGGTATACTTAACGAATCACAGTGTGGTTTTAGGAAAAAACTGTCTACCATAGATGCCATAGACTCACTGGTTAAATATGTTCTCAAAGTGTTTGAGGAAAGGACCCTTGCTCAGGCCACGTTCTGTGACCTGAGCAAGGCCTTCGATTGTGTGAATCATGAAACCCTCCTGAATAAACTGAAGATTTATGGGGTTAGAGACAATAGTTTAAAATTAATAAAATCCTATCTAGAGAACAGGAGTCAAGTTGTGTGTGTTAATGGGGAGCGTTCCGGTCCAAAATTGATTAACATAGGTGTCCCGCAGGGATCTGTTTTGGGGCCATTTTTATTTCTTATAATGATAAATGACCTGCCATCCTTCTTAGGCACTCAGACATTGCTATATGCTGATGATACAACTTTCCTACATTCCAGTAAAGATATTGGTACTTTAAAATTACTTGTAAACGAAACTATCAGACAAGCATCATTATGGTTAAGAAGCAATGGATTTCTCCTTAATGAAACTAAAACACAGCAGTTAATCTTTAGTTTAAAACACAAAGTACCCCAAGATGAACCACAAAGCGTAAAGTTTCTGGGTGTGTACGTGGATAGCAAATTGTCATGGCATCAACACATAAAATATATCAGTGGCAGGTTGTCTAGGGTTATTTGCTTGCTCAGGTGTCTCAGGAAGTATGTACCGGAAAATTATGTTAGAGTATCCTATTTTTTATCAATTCCTCTGCAGACATGAAAAAATATAAACAACTTGGATAAAGTTATTTAGTAAAATTTAAGGACAAAATTTTTTTCTCTATGAAAAATACTCACTTGGGAGAAATGATGCTTGAATTTCTCTTTGTTTGTGTCCCCTGAAGTAAAAACTATTCAGTTATATCCTTTTCAGCATTCTCAGTTTTATCCTTGGGCATTTACTAAGGAATTCTACGTCTTTACACTAGTTTTAAAAAGGTTTGCTATGAGTGTAGTTACTACTCTTGAAATATTTTTTGTTGACAGATATAAATTTTTCGTGATAGTACAGCACACCACTGTTTGTGATATTTTCGTGCTAAAAGAAAGTGTCATTCTGGCAAAAATGAACTTTTACAATAGTCTTGCTTAGTGATGTAAAATTACTGAGAATTTAAAATCTGGGAAATATTCCCAGGGAATATTGCCGGCAATATTCCCAAAATTCATAAATTCCCGGGAATTTATGATTAATTACCAAGATAGATCAAAAAAACTTTTTGATAAAAGCAGTAATTATATTGTTAAATTAAACTCAAAAAATGAAATATATTCTAAGATAAAATTATTATTAATTAAAATTACTTGGAATTTATAAATTTAAAAGCAAAATCACTCAAATTAACAGGTCAGTGTGGTAATTTTGCAGTTAAATAAACACAAACACTGTTATATGTTCAAACAATATTATAATTGATTGAATAAAAATATCAGAGAAATAACTAGAAATGTGAAATGTATTAGAAGTTTAATTAAAACTGTTGAAAGAGAAAAGGTTTATTGGGCATTTTACAGCATCTTTACTGTTCTTATTCAATATTTTGTCAAGTCTCTTAATCACTGTCACTCACAATGTCCATTAAATCTTCTTTATCCGTCTCCTTTTCTTCTACATTTCCAAAACAAAAAAAAATCGTCATTGTTGCAAGACTCAATATCATTATCTTCTTCAATCTCAAGGATTTCTTCATCTTCTCCCTGTCCTCCTGTCTCCTCTGGGTTACCTTCCGCTCGCTTGCTTGTTTCTTTCTTCTTCTCTTGTGGTGGAGCGTTCATAAGCTTCCAGTTGTAAGAAAGAAAAGTCAGTTTTGCTGCTCTCTCGGATGAAAGACGGTATCTTTTCTTGGAATGCATCCAAGAGAACGTACTAAATGTACGCTCTGTGGCAGCCGAAGTTACTGGTGTCCCCAATATTCTTATGGCTACATCTGCCAAGTGACAAGTACCTCTCAATCCCCTCCACCATGTTAGAGGCCTGATAATTCTATCTTTGTCGTCCATCCCTTCCCAAAGAAACTTTCTTGAGAATAAGCCTTCCTTGTCCCTGTAGTCAGCTAAACTTTCTCGTACATTTAAGACATCCAAACCCATATGCTGAGCACAATTACAAACAAGACCTATGGCGTCTAGTATTTCCGTAGGGTTGAGTAAACTTCCCTGCATTTTAGGGTCCAGCATAAATGCTGCTAGATGCATTGGTCCAATGCCAAAATTTTTTCTCTCAATTAACTTTTCCATGACTTTCCTTTCTTCAGATTTTTGCATGGGTGATGTTGGTAAGTTTTCCTTCATACTTTTCTCTATGGCTGCCTCTCTGAAAGCTGCAGTGATGCAGTTTGCAATGGACCAGAAAGGGAGGGAAAAATTCCCTTATTTGTCTTTAAAGATCTGAATTTCCCCATTACAGCCCATTGTAATTAAATAACTCTTAATACAGTAATACAATGTTTATGATGAACTTAACTAGCTTTTTTAGTAAGTAGGCTATTTTTATTATTTGAGCACTCCTACTTTCTTTCTGTTTTAAATTATACATAAAATATTTGGTAAAATAAAAAATATATTTAAAATGAGTATGCAATATTGGCAATTATTGGCCAAACAAGTACAAATTGTAAAGCTGAAAAAGCACAAAGAAACAGGAAATTTATAAAATAGGTAGTTTTTGAACATTTATGACCTAAGATGTTTGAACATATAAGTTCCCAGGGGAAATTACTTGATCAAAATGCTTGGTTTTTAAATGCTTGGGTTTTTAATAATGCTTTAGTAATTTAAATCCATTTATTTCCATAAATTCCCACTTGGTTATACAGGGAATTAATGTATAGAATGTTAATTCTTGGATTAAAATGTGTGAACTTGCTTAGTTAACGTAGTTTTAGGATATATTAAGAGTTAAAACATGCAAAATCTACAAATATTCATAAATTCCCAGTTTTTGGCAATCTTCCCCGGCAAAAGAAATATTCCCATTTTATAAGTTTATAAGTTGAAGATCGGCGTATGACAGTTCGAGAGCTGTGCGAACGGATCCCTGAAGTCAGTAAGAGCACTATTGATAAGATTTTGGTCGAACATTTGCATTATCACAAGGTGTGTGCGAGGTGGGTCCCGAAAATGCTCACTGAAGACCATAAACGGCAACGTGTTGAAGCGGCCCGCGAATTCCTGGAGCGCTATGCAGAACAGGGCGAGGAATTTTTGGATTCAATTGTCACTGGCGACGAAACCTGGGTATAGTGCAGTTACTCATTGGATGGCCAGTCGGCTTCAAAGGTTTCGGTGTTTCTTTATGTTAATTGATCTTACTAAATCGGTCTTGGGCTTCCGCTTTCCGAAACAAAAGCAACGTTGCAATATTCTCTCATTGTTATCACTGACCTAAGTTCTTCCTTCGCTTTATTCAATTCACACGTGTTATTGTTTACTGTAACTTGATCTTGCAACAACGCATTCACTCCACGCGGAGTAGACGAGTAGCTGTCAAAATTGTCACAGGACATTCTTAGATTTTGATTGGCTGGGGTAACTAGCTGATTGGTGCGGTAAAACAAAAAAACATGGGTTGAGCTGTCGGCAAACTTTTCCTCCTAACGAAAGGAAGCCGCCTGGGTATGCAATGAGTAACTGGACTATACACTACGCAACACCTGAAACTAAGGAAAAGTCTCATCAGTGGCGGCATTCGAATTCGCCGAAGCCGCGCAAGTTCAAGCCAACAAAGTGATGGCCAGTGTGTTCTGGGACAGAAAACGTGTATTGTTGTGCGAGTTTATGCCTACCGGCAAAACAACAAACGCTGATCGTTATTGTGAGACCTTAAGAAAACTGCGTCGTGCCATTCAACATCGGAGAAGGGGAATGCTGACAAAGGGAGTGTGTTTTCATCACGACAACGCCCGTCCCCATACTGCCCATCTAACGGCCGATCTCCTGCCCCAATTCGGATGGGACATCATTACCCATCCCCCCTACAGCCCAGACTTTAGGTGCTGACTTCCATCTGTTTCCTGAGTTGAAGTCCCACCTGGGTGGAACACATTTCCAGACCGACGACGAGTTGAAAACCGAGGTCGAGCGCTACCTGCGCTACGTGGCGGGAGAGTACTATGACAAGGGTATACGAAAAATGCCACATTGCATGCAAATGTGCATCGAGCGCAACGGCGATTATGTTGAAAAATGACTAAAAGTCCAGCCTTTCCATCGATGTAACATCCATTGCCAATAAACGTGTTATCTATATGAAAAAATATTGGAGACCTTATTTTACGGACACGCCTCGTAGTATTTTAGGATTCAACGTACCTCAAAACTCTTATTTATATTGACTATTCAACTCATACGCCTAGTGTTTGATATTGACCAATAACGTTTAGCAATTCCTCGGATATAGACCAATCACGGCTGTTTCTTGCAATATTCTTGTAGGGATCGGGAGGATGGCATTTTATCGGGTAAAATGGTCTGCTCATTACTGGACACGAAATCATCAGTGTGCACGTACGTCACATGTTGCCATTAACAGCACGAATACAGATTATCTACTCTTATACAATTCAACGGCCCTAAATAGCGTGCTTGCTCGCTCGCCCGCTTCGTGAGACATCGGGTATACTCGGCGATGTTCGTCTCTCGCAGTGTAAACTTTCATGACGACTACAAAATTAGGAAAACCGTTTCTTTATTATATAAGGCCAAAGTGAAATGAACACAATGAACAAATATTATAATTTTATTTTTACTTACAATTTTCATAGCTCTGAACCACAAACATTTTTATTACGCTGTCAGTATAAATTTCTTAAAAATCCTGGAGTCAATTAATAATGGCGGGCGAAACCGCGGGCACATACTGTAAAATATTGATGGTTTAACGCTTGAAATATCGCTGATAGTAAAAATAAAAAAAATAAAAACCATTTCTCCCCTTGAAACATTACATAATTTCTTAAAATTGCACAGAATTGATCAAATAAAATTCTCATCATACTCATCTGTCAACAAACAGTTGAGAAACAATACGTATTATCAGTGTTTAGGTGGCTTTGGGACTGCATAAAACTTACGATATAATTAATTTCTGTATTTCTGTAATCTACATACTGATAGGAACGTATTTTGAAGGAAAAAGCGTAAGATATCCAGATAAGGAAGCATTAAAACATGGTTGACCATAATGCCTGTGTTCCTTCCAAGAGGCCAAGATTAAATATTGGGGAATCGATTATAGAACAGAATGAAAAAGAGGAACAGAAAAGAGCTGCAGATACTGGCCTGCCATTTAAACTTACAAGAAGGCAGTTTCCTGTAAGGGTAGCCTTAGCAATGACAATTAATAAGTCCCAAGGACAGACTTTAGATAAGGTCGGGATTTATTTGCGTGAACCAGTGTTTAAGCACGGACAACTATATGTAGCATTTTCGAGAGTGAGGCGTTCAGAGGATGTAAGAGTTAAGGTGGAAAACACATCAGAACAGGGGAAGTTACTCGACTATTCTGATGCAGTTTTCACAGAAAATGTATTATACGATGATATATTTTAAATAAAAATTGATGAAGCCAGCGCTGACTTTTGTAAATGTATTGTCTGTGCCTTCAGGATTGTAGACCTGTAAGTTTCGTATTTAAGCATCATTTTAACCTTCCTAGTTTTATACAACATAACTTGTTTGGAAATTGAAATAATATAAATGTACTTTGATTAAAAACACAATGTCATTCCGTGCAAGCCAGTTCTTGTGCTTTTATTCTGTCCTGCTGTTAGCTTGTCTGAATGAAGTTAACTGTGTCTTATATGCACCATTGGTAGCATTGGACACAACATGGTAACTCGAATCGATTCATGGATGGTTGATTCATAGTAGGCCGTGATCTCGCAGTTGTTAGTTTTGTTTTTGTACAACGATACATTAAAGTAATTATTATTTATATAATCCGTTACATTTTATTAAGGGGAGATGGTAGTTACCGCTAGCAAAATGATAGAAAATATAGCGTATGTTCAAGAAGCCATAACTCAGGTGTTAACAGTCAGAATTAGTTGAATTTTTTTTATGCTTTGCAAGTGCACTCTGTGACTTAAAATAAGCAGAAAATGGTTGTTCTAGAACTCCTTGTTTGGTAGGAAAGACTTTTTTAACACATAGATGATAATTTTGTTTTACATGGGTACGCTTTATTCATTTTCTGTAGCTTAGATTTTTGTTAAACTTTGGGAACTTACTAATAATAGGTATTACTATTTACCCTACCACAATCAGTCTAATATGTACATTATTACTGCATGAAAACTTCAGGTCTAAAAAAAAAATACTTTTTTAAAAATAAAAACAGTTGAAAATTCTGTATAGTCAAGACTTCTCCCATAACTCTGCTAAGGGAGATTTGTCATCCACATCTATAATGAATTTCTGAAAGTTTCATTATTTTAGCATGAATAACTTTTCAGAAAATGGTACCTGAAGTACAAAAAATGTAATTTTACAGGAGAGCGAAAAGAAAATGACGTGCCTTATGGTTTTTTATCCATTTTAGAAAGCTCCAGGTTGCTCTGCTTGGTTTAATAATAACGCAACATAGAAGACCTATATATAAAAATGTTCACAAAACTATGCTCTATTACATGAGCCTAAGAAAAAAATTAATTTTTTGGCATTGATAACTACCATCTCCCCTTAATGGAATAGTCTTAATAAATCCAACTCGAGTTGACGAGTTTCATCAGATATACTCGTCAACTCTCGTGGGATTAGGCTACCTATGACAAAGCGACATTGAATTTGGGGGTCTAACACAATAGTACACCTGTAGTAACTATGGTAAGGGCAGAGGAAGTAAAAATACAGCATGCAAATAGAAAGTAGCCATGTAAACATGCAATATCAACCTATCCTCACTTAACACCCTGTATAAAGTAGGCTGTTCTCTGTATCATCATAATTTTCTTCCAGTTTCAGGCAGTACAGCTAATGTCAATACAGACCGGAGTGTGTATTTCTGTGAAACATGGATTTCTACAGTTGACTACTTTTCTTTTGACGTATGTGAATTTACAGAGAGATCTTTCCATAATCCATTTTCCTGATTTCTCTCCAGTGCTGTCTCTTATCTACTCTTATACAATTCAACGGCCCTAATTTGCGTGCTCACTCGCTCCCTCACTTCGTAAGACATCGGGTATACTCGGCGATGTTCGTCTCTCGCAGTGTAAACTTTCATGACGACTACAAAATTAGGTAAACCGCTATTATATAAGGCCTAAGTGAAATAAACACAATGAACAAATATTCTAATTTCATTTTTACTTGCAATTTTCATAGCTCTGAACCACAAACATTTTTAATAAACTGCCAGTGTAAATTTCTTAAAAATCCTGGAGTCAATTAATAATGGCGGGCGAAGCCGCGGGCACCAGCTATAATATTACTGATAGTTTAATCATGGAAGTATCGCGGACAATAAAAATACAAACAAACCATTCCTTTCCCTGAAAAATTATATAAATTCTGAAAATTACATAAAATTTATCAAATAAAATTCACATCATATTCATCTGCCAACAAACAGTTGAGACACGATATGTATTATCCACCGCCGTCTCGAGATTTACACACGAATGTCTCAAATGGAGAATCCTACTTGATCAGGATACTCCCTAATTGGTTAGGAGGCCTACTTTTTCACTCTTGTTGTTGAAACACAGTAAATATGTGATAAAGAACCGTTTATGAAACCTATAGAAACCTGTCCTCATGTGGACAGTAATGATACCTAAATTGTAAACCCTACAATTTTATATACACAAAGTCGTAAAAAGGAATTATTTGATTTTATTACGAAATAGTGTTATATGCAGTAACATCGAAATTAATCGAAATTTTGTACAGATATAATGTACTAGCAGGTCCCCGCGATTACTTACTCAACTGCTAGATATTGTGCTTAAATCATTTACTTAACAGAAAAATTATTATAACATATTGATTAACACTGACATCGTTTTTACGTAATTTTACTCTTAATTATATTGTTTAACGTTAAAAATATAAATAAAATCAGGTAAACTGATGTAACAAAGTGCCAGTATGTTTTTGTTTAATCAGTTATGACTGCAATTATGATATGCAGAATATGTTTTTTTTTAAATTGATTTCCAAGTTAAGCTCCAGATTTATTCAAGAAGCAGGGCTTACGGAAGAACAAAGGTCTAGTTTTTTTAATGAGATTAAAATATTCCAGCATCACCTGAACTGTACAGATTTGTGATATCATGACAATCGCACACTCACATAAAAATACCAACAAAAAAAAACAAACAAACAAATTGGCCGGTTTCGGGTTTTGAGCCATGGACTCCAGAATGTGAGGCCAAAGCGTTACCATCTCGGCCACCGGGGTCATTTTAACGGTCTAGTTGGATAAGCGCATGTAAATCAATAGTTTTTTTTGTCATAGCTACCTGTATTTTAATTTCCAAGGCCTTATAAGATCACAGTAAAACAATAGGCAGTGTTGCCAAGATAACTGATTCTCATTTTTTTAAATAAATTCTTTCGAATACGTATATTACCATAAAATAGGCACTAAATTGAGCATTACTCCGAAACAGGTCAACCGATTTTATCCATTATAAATAGACGTCTTCCCATTGACATTATAAATGCGTATACGAAGTTTCATAAATATACGATAAAGCGTATTTGAGTTATTGCGCCTTTAAAGTAGACACTAAATTGGGGTTTACTCCGGTACCGGTCAACAGATTAGGTTCAAATTCAATAGAGCACTTGTCATGAACGTCATAAATGAGTATACCAAGTTTCATGGAAATTCGATACAGCGTATTTGAGTTATGACGCCTTTCTATTAGAAAGGCGCCATAATCTATTAAAATAGGCACTAAATTGGGCATTACTCCGGTACCGGTGAACCGATTTATTTCAATATCAATAGGGTTCTTCCCATGGACATTATTAACGTGTATACCAAGTTTCATTAAAATTCGACAAAGCGTATTTGAGTTGTCGCGCGTACAGGCAGACGGACAGACATTTTTCGTCCCCACGCACAATCTCATAAAGTACCATACTGGCACTTAACAAACGAACAAAAGGAATCTTATGCTATTATATGGGCACACAAATTCCAAATGAAACGATTAAAATGAACCACAGATTCATGAACTTTACCCAAATCATGCATAAAAAAATGTATTATAACATTTGATAATTAAGGGGAAAAAACTAAAATCCTGGTTTTTAGGTGGGGAAATCCGGGGGGGGGGAGACCTCAGATTAGAGTTACCTAGCCCAAAAAACCCCCGCATAGTGTTTTTCGTCCAAATCATTCCATGTTTTCCCATTAAGGCTTTGGCCGCCAAACTTGTAAGCTGTAAAGAACATGTTGATTAATTCGAACATTTCGATTAAAAGGTTGAATTTACTGATTATTTTACATAATGTACAAAATTTTGAGATACATGATTTACTGAAATATAAAATTTAATACCTTCTCTAATTTTGAAAGTCTTGTTTGATTTATTTCCAAAGCCTTATGTAAAGATTGCAAACAATACACTGTTACCATGTGAACTGTGATTTGGATTTGATAATTCTGTGTAAAAAGGGATTAAGTATTGCCAAACACATTTGATTTTTTGTATTTAAAATAAAAATTTTGCAAAATCGTTTCTTAGTGAGCACTTACATTATGAAACGAAGGTACTGTCAAAATTCCAAGTCTCTACCTGTTATAGTTTAGGCTCTACGTTGATTCTCTGTCAGTCATAAGTCAGGACAAAGCCTCTTATGTATATATAGAGATTTTGTAAAAGATTCGCCTTTAAAACCAGTATCAAATCTAGTGGCTTCACAGCTTTCCAGATGAGTACACTATTTTAGACATCTCTCATCTGAATAAAAGTTGCTTGTCTAATCAAGTTGTATGAGAATGTTTGTCTTCTTCTTTTAATTAACTGCCTTGTTTGAGTGGAAGCAGACTTTCTCGTTAAAACTTACACATAGATTGTGATGATTAATTTCTCTTATTAAAGGGCAAATGCAGTAGCCAACAAATATTTTTAGTTATACTGCTCACGGGTTTAAAAGCCGGGACTAAGAGGGGCTCGTGCGCTGTTGCCAAGCAACAGTGTTTCCTAGTTTAATGCGCCCAAAAATACTGTTGGAAATTCATAATTTTAAATGGGATTGTTTACCGCAATATGCGTTTTTTATTTAGGCCTATGTTTTAATGGCTTATGCGAAAGAGCATTTTTTTTCGGAACATGTCTGTTATGTTTTGTATAAAAATTAGCTCTTTTCAAGGAGTTTTACGAACATTTATGTCAGATTATGTGTTGGCATTTTAAATAAATTACAAACTTTTTATTATTATTATTATTATTATTATTATTATTATTATTATTATTATTATTATTATTGTGCCAACGTTTAACGTCTCTAGAATTATTGGTCAGTGATCGTGAAATCTTGCAGGCTCACTTCGTTCAACATTCTTTAGAAGATAAATCTCAAGGAAAAGAATTGCATTTTTAGTGTGTACAGGCAGTGGAATTTTATTTTGACGTAAGTTCAAAAAATTGTAAAAGTTATCTTATTGTTGCACTAACAAAGTTTGAGTGTTGTTTAACTTCTAGCCTAAGGTATTTGATACTAGGGCAAAAAAACTTATTAGTAGGGTTCGGTGTCTCCTACAAAAACGGTATGTGATGGACCATTTTGGTTTTGATATATGAATCGAGAGACCGTCGGCGTGGTCTTGTGGTTAGCGTCGCTGACTACAGATCCGTCGGCCCGGGTACCTCCTCGGATTTTTCTGAGGTAGGGAGGTCAGCCTCGTGATTCAAATTGAGGAGCTACTCCGGTCATGGAAACCACCATTAACGGCCGTGGGTGTCGGCATGCTGACCACATGCCCCCAATCCTGCCATCTGCCTATGGTAGATAACGCAGCGGTCGGGTGGTAGGCCTTGACCCTTCGGGGATGTCGCGCCACGGAGTTAAGTTATATGAATCAAGAACCTTTTGTTTATACAGAATCACATGGTTTTATATAAGGACAGAAAAAACATCAAATTTGTTGTACAGTGTAAATCGTCAAATTAAAAAAAGTTATTATCTGGTTGAATTTAGTGTGTTTTAACGTTTTAAATTGAAACAATTCATTTTTGAAATCACGTTGATTTATTAGAGCATAATTAAGGGTTTTTGGTATATTCAGTTTAAAACGTTAAAAGACACTTAATTCAACCAGATAATAACTTTTTTTTAATTTGGCGATTTATGGTTTTACTTGTAATGAACTTCTATTTTAAAATAATTTAATTTAAAAATGTAAGTTTCCTATTCATTTGACATAGCCTAAACATTAAATTAATTAAATAAATTCTTTGTATACTGGACTATTCCAGAATATATTTACATGGAAAAGCTTAAAGAGAAATTGCAAAAGATAGACGCTATATAAGTCGAAAATAAAGAAGTTTAGCTGACTATTCCACTCATATGCCGCGGAGTTTCGAGTTACGAGTTTCATCGATAAACTCGTAACCTCTCGTGGGATTACCTATGACTATTCCGCTCATATGCCGCGTGTTTGATATTGACCAATAACGTTTAGCAAATCCTCGGATATAGACCAATCACGGCCGTTTATCTTACAATATTCTTGTAGGAATCGCGAGGATAGCATTTTATCGGGTAAAACACGCTGTTCGTTACTGAACTATAACAGTATCGGTATGCAGTGATACTAGATTACGTCATCCATTGTCGGCGCTAAATTGAAAACGGAAATGGCAGCCTTAAGTTTGGTAATGCATCTGTTGACGAAATTGACATTATTATAAAGGAAGCTAGGCCACAAAATACCGAAAGACATAGAAAATGCATATGGATTCAGTTCCAAAAGTTTTGTGAGGAACGTAAGTACGAATTGACTAAAGAAACTGAAATGCAACAGATTGCTCATATATTAAAATTACGTTCTTGAATTAAAATGTGTCTTTATTTCGTATCTTGATTTTTAGGTTAACAACGGCATTTTATCAATATACGTTGGTAGTAGTTCACTACAGTATTTTGTCAATATACGTTGGTAGCATTGATTAGTATTCCATTATGGAGACTGTTCATTTATTTAGTATGCCGTGATCTGACAACTGACAGTATCAATGATTTCATTTTAAACTAACAAGAAGAAAGTAATTATTACTCATGTAATCTATTACATTTTATTCCTGAAATAGTCTTAATAAATCCAACTCGAGGTTACGAGTTTCATAAGATAAATTCGCTCCTGCTGCGCAGTCGCGAATCTATCGATAAACTCGTAACCTCTCGTGGGATTACCTATGATAAATACTGTGAGAAATGTCTGCTATTAATTACATTACTATGTTCCCGACGTACAAAATATTATGCAGATATGAACATTTATATAGGCCTACAGTGCTGCTAATTTGGCGATTGGGTATGATTCAAAGTAACTATAAAATATACCTCTAGGGTTCAGACAGTAAAATACTTATTGATATACGTGATAAACACTGATATAATGTGATGTGTATTGGCAGACATTTAAAATATTATTCATTTTCTATATCAAATGCATATTTAGCCTCTATCATCATATTATATCGTGTTTACAACACGAAAACTTACCATTTCCTGTCCAGAATAGTTAGAAAAAGATGGAAACTCGACAATCTGTAATGTATGTAGTTGAGTGCCGGTGTGGGTATGACTGGGTGTGTTAAAATGTAAGTTGGCAGCATTGAATAAACCCGGCTGTCAGGTGTTTCCCATGGACCAATGGCATCCTACCTTCCTTCCCGGGATAGGACGCGGACAGAGAGAGTCTGTCATGAAACCTGAAGTTGTGAACATCGAGCCTTTACCACTAATACACCGACAGCCTAGTTACACATTTATAGTGAGTGTTATTTCAACACCTATCATACTAATAGTTAGAATCATCATAAAGCACAAACACTGCAATTAGACAATTATTAACATGATTAGACAATTTTCTGTTATCTTGTCATTCCTCATTCTTTCTCATTCCTTTTATTATCGGTATGCTAGACTATCGTTACATGATTATCATTTATAGTTATGAGACAAAATATTGTTAAGAATATTTCATTGCACGACATAGTAGAATATAAAGGCAGAGAATCTATTTTAAATTTAAGAATTATCGTTATATAGTCTATTATAGGCATACCGAGGGGGGGTTTGAACCCCCCCCCCATTGATTAAAAAAAGGAAAATTGTATAATTTTTTTAAGTCTGCTCATATTACTTAATACAAGTATAAAGCGTGGGAAGCTCAAAACTCGTTATTTTGCGTCTTATTTTTTAATTTTTCCGGGGGGACCCCCGGAAGCTTAAAACTCGTTATTTTGCTCTTAATTTTTTAAAATTTTCCGGGGGAGGACCCCTGTAAGCTTGAAACTCGTTATTTTGCATCTTAATTTTTTTAATTTTCCGGGGGAGAACCCCCGAACCCCCACTCCCTGCAGGGTATTTCATACCTCCCAGACCCCCACGGATGTTATCATGTTAAACCCCCCCCCTCCATATGGTCGGCCTGGTTACGCCTATGGTTTACACACGCAGTCTTCTGTAGGATCATGATACTGGGGTCTCCTGCAAAGCTTATGGTGTAAACCATGTATTGCCAGTCTTGTTATGGCACTGCGGAATTTATTGTTTGGACCTATCCAGTTTTGGTTCATCATCCCTTCAGTTGAGTAGAATTCTTGCTTTAAGAGAATGGCTTTTAAGAGTCGTTGATCACGGTCCATAAGATGATATTCAGTTCCGCTGATTCACTAAAATGTGAACACTGGATAACTATTAACTTCTTTGTTGAATGTAATTGCAAATACCATATGTGAAATTATAAGAAAAGCGCGAGTTTCTATACATGCTTGTAGATTTCAAATATATAAAAGGTGCCTTCCTGTATGCAGATCAACAACTCACATAATGGAGGTGACATTACAACAAGATGAAACAAAAATAAAACGAGAAGACTTCCCATCGAGATGTGTAAAACACGAACAGACTGTTAAGTGTGAGGCTAAACCCATAACCTTTAATTTAGTAGAGACACGACAAATTAAAACAGAGAATATAGAGCCATGTGTTGTGAAGTTAGAGACACTGACATCGTGCAGCGGAAATAATGAAGAGCTTGAGTTTACTGGTGAACATGAGAGTAAGGCTGTGACCTTTGATTTGGTACAGGCGTTTCAAACTAAAAGTGAAAATACGGCAACTACTTTGAGGCACAAGATCAGAACTCATCTGCTTACCCATAAAGGGAACAAAGCTTTCAAGTGTGATGTATGTAACAACACATTTTCTCACAGTAGTAGTCTCAAAAGACATCTGCTTACTCATACAGGGGAGAAAGCTTTTAAGTGTAATGTATGTAATAAAGCATTTTCTTTGCGGGGTACTCTCAAAACTCATCTGCTTACTCATACAGGAGAGAAAGCGTTCAGGTGTAATGTCTGTAACAGAACATTTCTTCTGCAGCATCATCTCAAAATTCATCTGCTTAAACATACGGGTGAGAAAGCGTTTAAGTGTGATGTATGTAATAAAACATTTGCTCAAAGAAGTAATCTCAAATCTCATCTGCTTACTCATACAGGGGAGAAAGCGTTAAAGTGTGATGTGTGCAACAAGAGATTCTCTCGAAGATGTATACTTAAAAATCATTTGCTTACTCATACAGGGGAGAAAGCGTTTAAGTGTGATGTCTGTAATAATAAATTTTGTAGTAAAACTAATCTCCAAACTGATCTGCTTATTCATACAGGGGAGAAAGCGTTTAAGTGTGATCTCTGTAATAAAGCATTTGCTAAAAGTTGTAATCTCAAATCTCATCTGCTTACTCATACAGGGGAGAAAGCGTTAAAGTGTGATGTGTGCAACAAGAGATTCTCTCGAAGATGTATACTTAAAAATCATTTGCTTACTCATACAGGGGAGAAAGCGTTTAAGTGTGATGTCTGTAATAAAACTTTTGCTCGAAAAAGTCATCTCAAATCTCATCTTCTTACTCATACAGGGGAGAAAGCATTTAAGTGTGATGTCTGCAACAAAACATTTCCTCATAATAGTAATCTCAAATCTCATCTGCTTACTCATACAGGGGAGAAAGCATTTAAGTGTGATGTCTGCAACAAAACATTTGCTCGTAATAGTAATCTCAAATCTCATCTGCTTACTCATACAGGGGAGAAAGCGTTTAAGTGTGATTTCTGTAATAAAACATTTGCTCAAAGAAGAAATCTCAGATCTCATCTGCTTACTCATACAGGGGAGAAATCGTTTAAGTGTGGGTAGTCTCTAACAAAACATTTTCTTTAAAAGAAATCACCTGAATAAACATCTGCTAACCAACAGGTGTAATGTTTTAAAGCATTTGGTGTCAAATATTGACCTAAAAATCAGAAAAAAATGTATAAAGTTATATGTTTGGAGCATAGCATTCTATGACAGTGTGACGTGGACTTTAGGAAGAAGTGAAGGGCATAAAATAGAAGCTTTTGAGATGTGGTGCTATATACGAATATTAAAAATCAGGTGGACTGACAGAATATCTAACAAAGAGGTCTTAGAAAAAATAGAAGCACAAAGAAGTCTATGGACGACACTCATTAAGAGAAGGGCCAGACTAGTGGGGCACATTATGAGGAATCTGCTTGGTTAATACTATATTAGAAGGAACAATAGAGGGGAAAAATTGTAAATTCACAGTGGACAAAAACCCTTCTCTTGTGAAGTATGTACCAAGAACTTTTCCAGAAAACAAGATCTTCGAACACATCTGCTCGTTCACAGTGCACAGAAAGCCTTCGCGTGTGATATATGTACCAAGAAATTTTCAAGAAAACATGATTTCCAAACACATCTGCTCATTCACAGTGGACAAAAACCCTTCTCTTGTGAAGTATGTACCAAGAAATTTTCACAAAGAGCAACTCTCCAAAGACATCTGCTTATACACACTGGACAGAAACCCTTCTCGTGTGAAATATGTACCAAGAAATTTTCACAAAGAGGGAATCTCAAAACACATTTGCTCACTCATGAGAAGAACAAAGCTTGACCTAATGTAGTGTGCACACCTGGTGTTTGTCTTGTGTGAGACTGTTAGAACTGAATGCACACATTGGCAGGATGGCAAGCGAGAAATAGGTTGGAAAATAGTTGTGTTGAGGGATCTTCTTTATCACTCTGCATAGAAATCACCAGATGTTTGCAGCACACATTATGCTGGCTGTAGATTATATAAGCGCAGGATTATGACAGGTAGGAAGTGGTTTGCATCATAATCTAGGTTTGTGACAGGTTAGGTTAGGTTAGCAAAGATTGCTTTAGTTTAGTGACAGGTTAAGTTAGTTAAAATTCCTGTAGTTTAGTGATGATTAGGTTAGGTTAACTAGGATTGCTTTAGTTTAGTGACAGGTAGCTTTAGCAGCAACACCATAAACACTGCCAACATCATTAGATTCCCTACACTGTTTCACGACAAGATACATTCTGCACATGATCACCTGCAGTAACCAGTACATAATTTTTAGGTTGTACAAATGCTCAATCACGATTTTTTTCTATTTAGCAAATTTGTAAGAACAAATTAAGTTGTAACGACGCAAATAGCGACGTGCATAATCAACGATAGGAGACCATTCCTAAACAAAGGAAGGGTTGGGGGACCGCAACTAATCGATATTGAACATTTTCATGATTATCGATACTGCCCTGAATTTTATTTGAATTACAGAAAAGGAGAGGTGCGCATGCGTCGACGGTGAATCGACGAGGGAGACGTGCGGAACCTGAAAGACGGTTAGTAGTACGTGCCTGACCACGAGAGAGAGAAGTTGAAAAGGCAGAAGGGAGAAGACGAGATTGGGATGTGTGACAGCGGTAGAGGCGTTCTGGCATAATGGTGTGTCAGACTTTCATCTAAAGGAAATTCTGGTTGTGAACTTCCTTGACACGGCTATATGGAGATAGTCATTAATCAGAAGAATACACCAAGTCGGCCAGTACGAGACACCGCTACAGCGAACACCAGCTGTGAGAGTGAGTCGTGACTGCTCGCTCTGAATAAGAGCAGATATGGACATCAGGAAGTAATGGAAGACAACTCAGGATCGGAGGATAAGTTGGACATCACTGGTTGAGTATAAGCGTCTAGACTTTTTTTTCTTATTGTTTGGGGAGTGAGAAAATTGAGATATCCCTTTTTTTTTAAGGATGGTTTCTAAGTCATGTATGGCGATTAGACACCGTATGGAATAATAGAATAGAATAGAAACATAGAAGTGAGAATTCTAGAAGTAAAGTGATGAAATCCAGTAATCCAACTATTTTCTATTTCTGGTCTAAATTAATTATAAAAGAGCAGTCTAGAGCCTAACAACTGAATGCCACAGATATATCTCTTCACTTTAAGTTTTTTTGGGTGATTGTTCCACGAATGAATACATAGCTAGGGGCAATTGGTGATGCTCATAGAAACTTTGTTATTTTTGAGACAGGACGCGAGGGGAGTAAGGAAGAAAAGTAATTAAGGGGCATGCGTAGTACTTCTTACGAGGGCCCCTCCCTCTTGGGTTTCTTTCAGGTGACGGGTGACTATCTATAAATAGATTTCATGCTGGCCTGTAATGTTAAGTTATGTTTTTTATAGAGATTTATCTACAAGCGAAGGTGTATGGAATATGGTAGAGGGGGATAAGAAAGGAAAGATTGAAGGGCAAAAGAAGGCCTACGAGTGGTAGTGCATTAGGTGTGTACCATTGGAAAATTTACATGTTAGGGTAGAAGTAGAAGTCACTAAAGGGGTTATAGAGAAGCTTACTAATCTGGGCGTGAATTAGTTTCAGTTAGAATTCTAGGGAATTTAGAGACAAAAGAAGATTGGGTGCCCATGCTAAAGAGTAGTAACGTAAGAAGTAGGAAAACTAGAATAACCACCGAGTGAATTAAATCAATGGTATAAGCTGAAGGGAACTCTACTTAAAGAAAGAAAGGGGTTAAAAGATAATAGCTGATGACTGGTCAGGTTAGAAAGAGGAGAGTGAGTTGAAAGATAACAACAAATGATTGGTTAGGTTAGAAAGAGGAGAATAGGAAATTGCGAGTAGTGTACTGATGATAAGTAGTTTATTAGCAAGTACTAGAGATTGTAAGGGTGAGGTGAGGGAACGCCGGAAGTATCCCGAATCAAACAAATAAAATCTGGTAGTAGGCAAGGCCTATACCAGTACATATAAAGAAAAGAAATTTATGAGAGATTGTGAAAGCCATCGATGTTGGAGGCGAACAACGGCCCCACGTGCCTCTAGGAGAGAGTGTCAGGGACCTCTGACGTCGATTTACAAAATTGTATTTTTGTTTGCGGCCCATTAATATTTTCCCGGTTGCAGGAGAGGAGTCAGATTGTTTGTAACTCAAGATCTAGACGTCGCTCCTGTATCGGTGGTCTATCGCCACAGTCACTCTGTGGGTATAGGCCTAAACTTCTATTTCTTTCTTCGTGAGACTGTCTTTTCTATCTATCTTTAAATACAATTCTTCATGGACTAAGCTGACAAATAGACTAATATAGGAGACATAGGTGGGATTATTGAGTGTAATCTGTAGAGTAAGGACTGGATTATGAATTGAAAACCTTTATTTATTCAAGAGAAAAAAAACACCCAGTATAATATATATATTGAGCTATCCTGAAGTTGCAAATGTAAATGACTGCACAAGTCAGTAGTAAATTAGAAGAACAATACAAGACGTTCTAGTAGATACCTGAAAAAAAAAAGAAAGAAAATTAAAGTAATTAATTAAGGATTTGTTATTGTTGAACAGAGAACGTACTTATATAGTTAAAATTGGGTATACTAACCTTGAATAATCAAATATTATCCTACCAATAAAAGTGTTGAATGGTTAATGTAGTGTAAATGTAATTTATTGTATATAAGATTGTTATTGTTGAAAAAAGAAAAAAAAAAATAATATATTAAATAAAATATGGCCATGTGTTGTGCTGCATAAAGTTAACGTGAAGTACAGTCTTCACAAATTTTGGCGCCCATAACGTGGGGCGAGTTGTGTTAAAATCACAGATTTTGATAGCCCATATCGTGGGGCTGAGTAGTGTTAAAACAAAACAGTATTGCTAATTGTTGCAACTTAATTTAGTTAAAATTGTTAAAAAAAAAAAAAAAAAAAAAAAAAAAAAAAGAAACCTTTATTCAGTTGAAGTTCCATATTATGATAGCCCATAGCGTGAGGCAGTGATAGTTTGATATCCTAACGTGAGGCGAGATAGGGTTAAAAGAATTTTGGGAGTTAGGTTAGTATAACTGAAATTTATTCTCAAAAACAAATAATAATAATAATAATAATAACATATTTTTGGGAAAAGAATAATGACTATTGACAAGTAAGGACTTCTATAGATGACTAAGACAGACGACTGAACTATTGTGTGTTCTAATCTTTTTTTCCAGTGGTATTGTTAATATATAAATATGGCTACTTATGTTGATCCGTATGCACAAATAAGAGCAGCTGAGCTAACCCAAGCTATTAGGAAGTTGAGGAAGGCGGATTTAGAGGCAGAATGTGATAGAGTAAAGTTACCGACCACAGGTACAAGGGATGAGTTAAGCCAACGCTTGTTAGATTATGCCCGTAAGAACCCTCAGTCATTTCAAGTGTTAATTACGGCTTTTGCTCTGAGTCAGGAAGTTTTGGAAGAAGATTTGGTTGAACATAATATAACGATTCCACAAGATTCATATGGAGATGTAGTATATACATGGGTTAAGTTAATGCGTAGGAAGGCCATGGCGGTAGCTGATTCAGAAGAAGTTGTACCAGTAGTACCCTCGTTTACAATTCAGTTAGAGCCACATAAACCAAATACTTTGGATCTGGTTCGTAAATGGAACATTAAATTCAAACCTGGGGATAGTATTTACTTATTTTTGGAGAGATTGGAAGATTTAAAACAAAGTTCTAAGTTACAGGATGTAGAGTTATTGTCAGTATTACCCGAAATTTTACAAGATTCAGCTTTACTTTGGTACAGGAACAGATTAACAGATTGGCCTACATGGGAAGCTTTTTTGAAAGAATTTAGAGAATATTATTTGCCTATTGATGAGGAAGACTCGCTTTTGGATGAGATTAGACAGAGAACGCAAGGTCCCAAAGAATCGATTTTTGATTATGTTAATGCTATTCAAACGTTAATGAGGAGGCTGAGTACTCCAATGAGTCCTCAACAAATGATGAAGACTGTTATCAAAAATTTGCGTCCTGATGTAAAATTGTACCTTAGACCTGCAGAGATTCAAACTATAACAGATTTAATACGTGTAGGTAGACAGTATGAACAAATATTGTTAGATTCTGAGAGATATATTCCTCCTCCAACGCAGGTTAGAGCTACAATTAAAGAAACGGCTTATAAACCTCAGAGACAAGTTGTTATACCTTCAGTTCATACAGCGCTAGGAATTCAGGGAAAACAGGAACTTCCATCGTCCGAGTTACAAAAGAAACCCAATGTTAGTTTTTCTGCAAAGACGTGGGATAAGGAACGGAATTCAAGTCCTGTAAATGATTCTAGAATGGTTAAAGTAATAGAAAATAAAGAAAGACAGGATGAGTCGAGGGATAATGGTAAAAACACCACTTTGCGTTTTTCAAATAATCAGCGATGTTGGAATTGTGATAAAACAGGACATAGGCAGTTCGAGTGTAAAGCACCTCGTAGAGTTACTCCACGCGCTACGATTAAATGTTATAATTGTAATAAGCTTGGACATAGGTCTATTGATTGTAGGATGCCCCAAGAAAGAAAAGTTAGGCCTACAAATTCCTTATGACAATTAACTAAAAATCAGGCTTGTGTGATGTTAAATATAAATCCTACAGATTTAGTTAATGGAGATAGATGTTTTGTTGAAATTTTGCTGGAGGATATTACATTTATTGCTTTAATAGATTCCGGTTCAGATAAAACTTATGTGGGAGAGAAAGGTGATTTTTTGTGTAAAATGTTAGATTTAGCAGTAGAAGAATCTGAAGTTAGGGTGGTGCAACTAGCAGATAAAACTTATAGTTCTATAACAGGAGAGAGAACTTTTGAGATGAAATTGCAGGACAGGATCTTTCAGATAAAATGTAAAATTATGCCAAATTTAGCAGTAGATATGATTCTGGGCATGGATGTTTTGAAACAGATTGGGTTAGTAGTAGATTTGCAAGATGGGACTTGGTATTTTAAGGATGAACCAGCAAAAATTTTTCAATTTGTTAAGGCTATAGATTTAAAAGAAGAAGATCAACTACATAATATTCTTACTTTACCTACACCTCAGGAAAGGGACAGATTGAATGTGTTTTTGGAAAATCAGTTACAGAAATTTGATCAGTGTACTGGACTTACCGATCTGATTTCTCATGTTATTGATACAGGCGATGCAAAACCTATAAAACAAAGATATTATCCAGTATCACCCATTTTGGAAAAAGTTATACACGCGGAAATAGATAAAATGTTATTGGAAAAAGTTATAGAGCCTTCAAATTCACCTTGGTCGTCTCCGGTAGTTATGGTAAAGAAACCAGATAGAACATGGAGGTTCTGCGTAGATTTCAGAAAAGTAAACAATTGTACTAAAAGAGATAGTTATCCTTTGCCATACATTGAACATGTTTTGAGTAAATTACGACATGCTAGGTATATCAGTACAATAGATTTGAAAAATGGGTATTGGCAAGTTCCATTAGATGAAGCAAGTAAAGAAAAAACAGCATTTACCGTACCTGGTAGAGGATTGTATCAGTTTCGAGTTATGCCTTTTGGAATCCATAACGCACCAGCCTCGTTTCAAAGATTAGTTGATACTATATTAAGAGAAGAGATAGGAGAGAAATGCTTTTGTTATTTGGATGATATAGTACTTATTAGCGAGACATTTGAAGAACATTTGTCCTTGTTAGAAAAAGTTTTAGAGAAATTAAGAAAAGCTAACCTGAAAATTAATAGGGAAAAATCAAAATTTTGTAGAAGTGAATTAAAATATTTGGGTCATATCATTACTCCATTAGGAATTGCTGTAGATTCAGATAAAATCTCGTGTATCCTTGAGTATCCAGCCCCTACAAAAGTCAAGGAAGTACGAGCATTTTTAGGATTGGCTTCTTGGTACCGACGATTCATTCCATTTTTTTCTGAAGTTGTAAAGCCCCTCACTGCACTTCTGAAAAAGAATCAGAGATGGCGTTGGACTAAGGAATGTCAGGAATCTTTTGATGAATTAAAATCGAAATTATCTAGTAGTCCTATATTAACTTGTCCAGATTATACTAAACCCCTAGTGCTACAGACCGACGCTAGTTTTTCAGGACTAGGAGCAGCATTAATTCAGACAGGAGAGGAAGGAGAGGAAAAAGTAATAGCTTATGCTAGTAGAACTTTAACGGTAGGTGAGCAAAAGTGGGCAATAGTTGAGAAGGAATTGTTAGCTATATTGTGGGCAGTTCAAAAGTTTCGTCCTTATTTGGAAGGTTATCATTTTAAAGTATATACTGATCATTTTGCTCTGAAATGGTTAAATACATTACAGAATCCGACCGGACGATTAGCTAGGTGGAGTTTATTGCTCCAGGAGTATGATTTTGAAGTAATACATAGGCCTGGTAGATTACAAAAAGTTCCGGATGCTTTATCTAGAATACACGAAGGGAAAGTTCAAGAGAAAACGGTAGAGGAAGAATTTTGCCTCTTGTTGACTGATAACTCTGAAGTAGTGGAATGGGAAAATATACAAGATGCTTGGTATATTAAGCGGAAAGAGCAAGTACAGAGTAAACCTAAATTTTGGCCAGATTGGAAGGTCGTTGATGAGAAGTTGTACCATTTAAGATTAGATCAGTTAGAACAAACTTTAGAGGGAACAGTGAATAGGTGGAAATTAGTTATTCCGCAAGATTATAGGATTAAAGTATTACAGGAATGTCATGATGCACCTACTGCAGGACATATGGGGATAGCTAAAACTTTCTTTAGAATAGCAAACAAGTATTATTGGCCGGGAATGTTTAGAGATGTTGCTAAGTATGTTACTGCTTGTGAAATATGTCAGAGACAGAAAGTGTTACAGACGGCTCAAGCAGGACCAATGCATTTTTACCAGAAAGAGAAACCTTGGATGACTGTAGCTACTGATTTGTTGGGACCTTACCCACGTTCCAAAAAAGGGAACCGATACATTGTAGTATTTCAGGACACCTTTACCAAATATGTAGAATGTAAAGCGTTAAGGAAAGCAACCAGTAGAGCAGTTACGGAAGCATTTTATGAATTGATTATCCTTAAATGGGGAATTCCGGGATATTTGCTGATGGATAATGGACCGCAATATACTAGTAAATTAATGCGAGAGATAGCTAAAGCTTTTAATATAACTCCTTGTTATTTACCTGTATATTCGCCACAAGGAAATCCAGTAGAAAGAGTCAATAGAGTATTGAAAACAATGATTTCTAGTTATATTCAAAAGGATCAGACAGTTTGGGATGTGTATTTGAGAGAATTTAATTTTGCTATAAATACGGCTAAGCATAGTTCCACTGGATGCACTCCTTATATGCTAAATTATGGGAAGGAGCCTGAAATTATCAGTAGGATTGAAAAGGTGGAAAACCAACCGATTCATAAAGAAATTCCAAAAATTTGGGTGGAGAGACTCAATAAATTGAAAACGGTACGTTTAATGGTTAGATATAACTTAGAAACCGCCTATAAGAATTCGAGTCATTATTATAATCTTCGGAGGAGAGAGGTGAAATTTCGTCCAGGAGATCTAGTGTTAAGAAGAAACTTTAAATTAAGTGATGCCTCACAAGCTTATACAGCAGGTTTAAGTGCAAAGTTTGTCGGGCCCTATATTATAAAGAAAAAGTTCAGTGAAAATAGCTACGAACTGACAAACCGTTTTGGTAAAAAGTTGGGGAAGTGGCACGTCAAAGACTTGAAACCCTTTGTTCCTGGATAAACATTCTTTAAGGCTGGTAAAAGAGACACGCACAAAAAAAAAAAAAAAAAAAAAAAAATGAATGTGACCTGTGTCAACATTATTTTTTTTTATGGTGAGTGAGGGAAGAATGTAACGACGCAAATAGCGACGTGCATAATCAACGATAGGAGACCATTCCTAAACAAAGGAAGGGTTGGGGGACCGCAACTAATCGATATTGAACATTTTCATGATTATCGATACTGCCCTGAATTTTATTTGAATTACAGAAAAGGAGAGGTGCGCATGCGTCGACGGTGAATCGACGAGGGAGACGTGCGGAACCTGAAAGACGGTTAGTAGTACGTGCCTGACCACGAGAGAGAGAAGTTGAAAAGGCAGAAGGGAGAAGACGAGATTGGGATGTGTGACAGCGGTAGAGGCGTTCTGGCATAATGGTGTGTCAGACTTTCATCTAAAGGAAATTCTGGTTGTGAACTTCCTTGACACGGCTATATGGAGATAGTCATTAATCAGAAGAATACACCAAGTCGGCCAGTACGAGACACCGCTACAGCGAACACCAGCTGTGAGAGTGAGTCGTGACTGCTCGCTCTGAATAAGAGCAGATATGGACATCAGGAAGTAATGGAAGACAACTCAGGATCGGAGGATAAGTTGGACATCACTGGTTGAGTATAAGCGTCTAGACTTTTTTTTCTTATTGTTTGGGGAGTGAGAAAATTGAGATATCCCTTTTTTTTTAAGGATGGTTTCTAAGTCATGTATGGCGATTAGACACCGTATGGAATAATAGAATAGAATAGAAACATAGAAGTGAGAATTCTAGAAGTAAAGTGATGAAATCCAGTAATCCAACTATTTTCTATTTCTGGTCTAAATTAATTATAAAAGAGCAGTCTAGAGCCTAACAACTGAATGCCACAGATATATCTCTTCACTTTAAGTTTTTTTGGGTGATTGTTCCACGAATGAATACATAGCTAGGGGCAATTGGTGATGCTCATAGAAACTTTGTTATTTTTGAGACAGGACGCGAGGGGAGTAAGGAAGAAAAGTAATTAAGGGGCATGCGTAGTACTTCTTACGAGGGCCCCTCCCTCTTGGGTTTCTTTCAGGTGACGGGTGACTATCTATAAATAGATTTCATGCTGGCCTGTAATGTTAAGTTATGTTTTTTATAGAGATTTATCTACAAGCGAAGGTGTATGGAATATGGTAGAGGGGGATAAGAAAGGAAAGATTGAAGGGCAAAAGAAGGCCTACGAGTGGTAGTGCATTAGGTGTGTACCATTGGAAAATTTACATGTTAGGGTAGAAGTAGAAGTCACTAAAGGGGTTATAGAGAAGCTTACTAATCTGGGCGTGAATTAGTTTCAGTTAGAATTCTAGGGAATTTAGAGACAAAAGAAGATTGGGTGCCCATGCTAAAGAGTAGTAACGTAAGAAGTAGGAAAACTAGAATAACCACCGAGTGAATTAAATCAATGGTATAAGCTGAAGGGAACTCTACTTAAAGAAAGAAAGGGGTTAAAAGATAATAGCTGATGACTGGTCAGGTTAGAAAGAGGAGAGTGAGTTGAAAGATAACAACAAATGATTGGTTAGGTTAGAAAGAGGAGAATAGGAAATTGCGAGTAGTGTACTGATGATAAGTAGTTTATTAGCAAGTACTAGAGATTGTAAGGGTGAGGTGAGGGAACGCCGGAAGTATCCCGAATCAAACAAATAAAATCTGGTAGTAGGCAAGGCCTATACCAGTACATATAAAGAAAAGAAATTTATGAGAGATTGTGAAAGCCATCGATGTTGGAGGCGAACAACGGCCCCACGTGCCTCTAGGAGAGAGTGTCAGGGACCTCTGACGTCGATTTACAAAATTGTATTTTTGTTTGCGGCCCATTAATATTTTCCCGGTTGCAGGAGAGGAGTCAGATTGTTTGTAACTCAAGATCTAGACGTCGCTCCTGTATCGGTGGTCTATCGCCACAGTCACTCTGTGGGTATAGGCCTAAACTTCTATTTCTTTCTTCGTGAGACTGTCTTTTCTATCTATCTTTAAATACAATTCTTCATGGACTAAGCTGACAAATAGACTAATATAGGAGACATAGGTGGGATTATTGAGTGTAATCTGTAGAGTAAGGACTGGATTATGAATTGAAAACCTTTATTTATTCAAGAGAAAAAAAACACCCAGTATAATATATATATTGAGCTATCCTGAAGTTGCAAATGTAAATGACTGCACAAGTCAGTAGTAAATTAGAAGAACAATACAAGACGTTCTAGTAGATACCTGAAAAAAAAAAGAAAGAAAATTAAAGTAATTAATTAAGGATTTGTTATTGTTGAACAGAGAACGTACTTATATAGTTAAAATTGGGTATACTAACCTTGAATAATCAAATATTATCCTACCAATAAAAGTGTTGAATGGTTAATGTAGTGTAAATGTAATTTATTGTATATAAGATTGTTATTGTTGAAAAAAGAAAAAAAAAAATAATATATTAAATAAATTATGGTTATTGTTATGCAAAATAAATTAACGTGAAGTTCAGATTTTTGACCCTTATCCTTGTAATGGTTTGAGAGTAGCTGGTTTTTGTGCTAAGTTACATACTTTGGTAGTGAGTATTGAAAAAAGGAGAAAAAGAAGAAGCAAAATAATAAAAGAAAGATAAATCCGAACCCAACTCCCGTCTCCACTGTTATTTAAAAGCTAGTCGAGGGGCATGTAGGTACATAGCCTGTGTATCTATAATTTAATTTGTGTCTGGGCTGATACATAACAAAAAGAAAAGAGGAAGCGTATTGATGATGGCGCCCGTTAATATAAATTTTCATCAATATTATCAAGACTGGGTAAATTGTTAAAAGAGAGAGAAAGTAGACTGAGAGTAGGAAGTTTGCAATCACCCGGTGTCAAAGGTAGTTGTACTGAACGTTGGAATGTGGACTATGCAGGCAGTGTTATGATGACACGACAGGTGCATGAGTGACCTTGTTTTGTAGGAGTTCAGTAAACTTATATACTACGATTAAGAATAATCACATATTAGTCGTCACAGAATTTTGGCGAAGATTTAATCCAAGAAGTTAAGGAACTTTATAGCATAAAGTAAGAAAAGCCCGTCACAAAGTTTATATATAAATTCTGTAGACTCATAAGAACATATAACCTCAAATATGGTCTTTTTCATGTTTTTATGACAAAGAAACTTAATATCGATACAGTGTTGAGAGTGCTGATAAAACCTAATGCTGAGTTGGACATTTTCTTTTTCTTCAATGAGAAGCAGAGAAACACAGCCTCCAGTAGGGACATGAAGTGGATAAATCTTTATATACAGGGTGTAGCGAAAGATAGATTTATGCTGCACCCGGGCGAAGCTTCACCCACTCTTGCCTGCCCGCTTATTTCCCCTGCTGACTCTCACTTCCGAGCCTGGTTCCAGTGCGTTTCCAGCACATAACCTGTAACAAAGATTATCTTCAGTTAGTATCAGTTACCATCTTATCACTGATACTTATCGTATTTTTCGGACCATAAGACGCCCTTTTTTGTCTTGAAAACATATTCTTGAAATTTGGGTACGAAGTAAACTATAAGAAATTAAGATCACGGTAAATATTGCTTGTAGTACCATAAGGTGTCGTAGGAATAAGTTATTTGCTTGTTTTGGCACAGACTGTACATCCGTGCACTTACCACAGTCGGTAAAATGAGGGTAGCTGGAACCCAGGTATACAATTTGAAGAGAGAGGAACGTTGAGTTCTTTTATATGGAAGAAGTTGTTTCTGTCGTGTGGCCTAAATGAAGGCAATGACCTCTATAACAGCCTGACATTGAGCACTGAGTCCATTATAGAAAGTCATGATTTGTGTAAGCAATGAAGTATATTATTGCATTTAAAAATATTCGTTTAGAATCACATTTATCTTTTTTCTTCAATTTCCATTCTAAAATTAATGAGCGTCTTATAGTCCGAAAAATACGGTACTTGCTCAATGGTAATAGAGTCTATTGAATAGACAATTCGTAAGCAAGTTAAGTTAATATTATCTATTTTGTGGAACCCGAAGGTTCATTGCCGCGCTTATCTGAGCCCGCCATTCAACCCTATTCTGTGCCAACTCTATCCAACCATCCCTCTGAAATCCTACTTCCCTTAAATCTAATATTGTCCTTCTACCTACATCTAGGTCTCCCAAGTGGTCTCTTCCCTTTGAGTCTTCCAGTCAGTGTTTTAGACATGTCTTTCCTCCCCCATGTCCAGCCCATTTCATCCTCCGTGATTTAATTACATTTGCTATATTCGGTGAAAAACTCTGACCTCATCGGGAATTGAACCCGCGACCTTCCGGTCTCAACCACTATGCTACGGCGTACCCCATACACTAAAACCGACAGTTTTTTATATAATGTGTATCCCAACGCAATGTCTACAGTCTCGGCATTAATTGGGACTGGGCCCGTTCCACATAATTGGATAAATCATAAAAAGCAATTTCTTAAGAAAAAATTAAATTGTACAGTACTCTACTGAGCTAAAATCAGGTAAACTGATATAAGAAGTGCCTGTATGTTTTTGTTTAATCAGTTATGATTGCAATTATGATATGCAGAATACAGAAAAAAGAAGTAAAACAATGGGCTATGTTGTCATGATAACTGATTTGCATTTCATAAATTCTTTCGAATACGTATATTACCATAAAATAGGCACTAAATTGAGCATTACTCAGAAGCAGGTCAACCGATTTTATTCAATATCAATAGACGTCTTCCCACGGACATTATAAATGTAACTTATATAGGCTACCAAGTTTCATAAAAATCCGGTAAAGCGTATTTGAGTTATTGTGCCTTTAAAATAGACACTAAATTGGGTTTTACTCCGGTACCGGTCAACAGATTAGGTTCAATTTCAATAGAATACTTTTCATGGACGTCATAAATGCGTATACCAAGTTTCATGGAAATCCGATACAGCGTAATTGAGTTTTCTATTAATCTATTAAAATAGGCACTAAATTGGGCATTACTCCGGTACCGGTGAAACGATTTGGTTCAATATCAATAGGGTTCTTCCCATGGACATTACAAATGTGTTTTCCAAGTTTCATGATAATCCGAAAAAGCGTATTTGAGTTATAGCGCGTAGAGACACACGGACGGATGGACAGAAATTTTTTCGCCCCCACACACAATCTCATAAAGTACCATACTGGCACTTAATAACGGGTCAGACTTAGTTGTTTTGCTGACAAAGCTGTCGATTTTGTCGGCTAAAAGTTTTGATTTTTGAAGTAAAACTTATTTTCTCGCGGGGGTAAATCTGGGAAATCAGTCACACTCAAAACTACGTGTTTCGGAGCGGACTGCACAGAGAACAATGAACTCAATGATTAGGAGTAATAAAGGAAAATTTTCAGACCTTAATTCCTCAATGGCAATAGACGATTCCTAAGCAATCTAAAGGTATATTATCTATTTTATGGAACCCGGAGGTTCATTACCGCGCAAATCCAAAATTAAATAATACAAATTTCCAAAATTAAAAGAAAATTAAAAATTAAAACATCCAAAAATAAAAAATTTAATCAATAATAAATACCAAAATTCAAAAATAAAGAAATTAAAAACTAAAAATCGAAAATACCAAAATTGAAAAAATCTAAAAATCCAAAATTAAATAACTAAAATATAAAATTAAAAAATCCAAAAATAAAAAATATAAAGAATCAAAACTGAAAAAATCCAAAATTAAAAAATTCAAAGATCCAAAATTAAACTATCCAAAAATAAAAAATCCAAAATTAAAAAATACAATTTTCCAATATTACAAAAAAACAAAATTAAAAATCATAACATTCACAAATCCAAAATTTAATAAATAATGAAATTAAATTAAAAAATCCAAATAAATAAATAAACAACTCAAACATCGAAAATTTAAAAAATCCAAAATTAAAAATTTTAAAGAACCAAAATGAAAAGTGCAAATCCAAAATTTAAAAAGTCCAAAAACCCAATATGAAAAAGTTTAATATTGCAAAATTGAAAGAATCCAATAATAAAAAATTGGAAATAAATAAAAATAAAATAAAGTTTTACTTCTGTCGCGTGGCGTTCCACGCACTCTTTTTTTTTTTACAAATAATCGGCCCTAAAAGAGTGTTTCACCAATGCTTTGCAGCTGCAAAAATCACTTGAATACGACCTCAAATTGATTAGAATAATTCATTTCTCACATCTGTATTTCTTCACCATAATGAAGGATTTTTTTTCAATACTACGTTGTTACATCACTTTTCTGTAACTTCAAGAGATACTAGGAGCGTCCATAAAGTAAGTTTCTCTAGGGCCATTTACACAAAATTTCATGGAAATATTTATTGCAACAGATGTAGCAAGTGTTCAGCTATTTTTCATTAATTATATTAATCGTTCAGTATATTAATTTTTCCCGTGCAAGTGTTAATAAATACAATGTTTTAGCTATTTTGTTCTTAATTTTTAATCTTCCAATTAATTATCGTGGGGGAAGCCGCGGGGATCTGCTGGTATCTAAGTATGTGCACATAAAAATGTAATGTAAAATAACATTTGCTAAAAATATGATTTTCTATCAGTACAGAAAACAAGTGTCTCATAAAATACTGGTATGCTATTATAGTGCAGTGAGGTTCGCCGTAGCGTAGTGGTTGAGGCGTTGCGCTGGAAAGTCGCGGGCTCGATTCCTGATGAGGTCTTTGAAGTTTTTCAATTGCCCGAATCCTTCTGGTAGCACTATTGCCCTGGGGTCGACTCAGCCTCTACCAGAAATTAGTAGAAGAAGCAATTCTGGGAGTAAAGGCTGCCGGTGCGTAAGGCTGACCTTACCCCCTTCACCTGCCGGATGTTCAAAATCTGGGAGCCTTAATCTCCTGGAACCCTCTGTGCCTCCATGACCTGTATAGGGCATTCGACTTCCGGCTCGCGTAGCGGCCGGGTCGTTTCCATCAGTGCTCTCTTTTTTAATGACTATTACATATATAAATATTTTATACAGTGTTATTACATGTTTCTACGGGTATTAAATGGTGTTACTTCTCATTTTGGATTTTCTCATCTTATATTCTATACTCAATTGTCAATTCGTGTCTTCACCACGTGCGTGTATGTGCCCAGGAGGGTGATGCACGTGTCTCCATTCTCATCTTACTGGATTTCAAGTGCTTCGATTGACCAGACATTCTCTGCTATATTGGTGTTCTATAGGCGTTTTCCGTATTACTTCTATCAGATCTGGCGAAAAATCGTGTTTTGTACCACGTGCGTGTACTCGCCTTGGGGGTGGTACACGAGTTCTCTTATACCTGTTTTGATGCACTTCACATACCTTGGTTGCACCGACTCCTAGTAAAGTACTTTCTTATATATTTCACTGGCTATAAGACGTCCCGCTGAGGCCACCAATTCCATTAGGTTAGGAAGCGTTCCTAACCTAACATATCATTATATTTCTTTCCTTTATATATATATATATATTTAAGCCGAGGCCATTACATTGAAGAAGAAGAAGACCTTTATAGGGATTGCTTTACTTATTAGTCATTATATATTACAGTGCCTGTTCTCCAGGAAGCACTGTGCTAGAAACAATGACAATGGAACACATTTTGAATTTCGTAAAGAAAGCAGTGAATTTTATTCGTTCCAGGTGACTGAATCAACATCATTTTCCTACTTTGATCAGTGATATAGGTTGTGAATTTGAGGGCTTTCTTCTCATCAAGTTTTAAACAGCTTTTTGCCCTTCGAGAAGAAAATTATAGTTTTCTTAGAAATGAAAAGCAAATCACAGTAACTGGTTTGAAGATTTGACATTTGGAGATATTGCGGGGCATTTAAATGGCTTAAATTTAAAATTACAAGCGAAAAATCGGTTTATAATTTCGTTGTATGTTAATATTATAGTTATTTATGTATCAAGTACGCCAAATAACGCTCTAGCAGGCGAATCTAGTATAGCGTAAACCGAGGCTGAAATACTGGATGAGTCCGATCAAGCTGGTGCATACAATATCTTTTAGTAAAAGCTCTCTAAATCATACGAAATGAAACAAAAATACCGCATGTATTAATTAAAATGGAAGGTAGTCAGCCATTTGTTAACTTCAATTCTCACAGCCACCTGAATTGCGGAACAACAAGGAACCGTACGTACCATTACGAAATGCGGTATAGATGCATTATGTTATATTAGTCACTTTTTGTAATCAAGAATGCTTACGAACTAGTGTATATGAAAAGCCTGTGAAAATATTATTGGAGCTGGTGCCAATAAAATCTTAGCAGCAGTAGACAATGAGAAGGAATACATTATTGCAATTAAATGCTGGTGCATCCATGGTAAGTAATGTTTCTCTTGTGAACGAAGATGCCAAAAGTTGTTGTCTTATATTTGTTGTTATGTGATGAAGTAGGCTACCCTGTTTTGCGAAAAACCCTGGTAAAGTTTCTGATTATCATAAAGAAACATGTTTTTCTTAAATTTGTTGTTTTATAACCAATCATATGCTGAAATCCATGTTAAAGTTGATGTGACTGTCAATGCCATCTGCATTTTGTTTATAGATTGCCATGACGACTTTAGCGTACTAGGCCGATAAAATTGCATTCAAAATTCAGTTCTAAGCAATTTTAGCGGCCTTGTTTTCTAGAATGCAATTTTTCGGCTTGTTCCCAGTCAGACAATCAGCTGTTTTAGAGAACGTGCACTAAAAAGGTTTTTAAGTTAAAGCTCAGGCTTTGGGAAGGGCAACTACCAGGATAATCAAGATCCCCAATATATTTTTATTACTTCCTTTGCCCGTACCATAGGTACTATAGGTAGAGGAAGTATTGTTTTCGACCCCAAAATTCGAACTTGAGTTTTTAGTTTATATACACGTTTCAAGGCCCCCCTGAATCCAAAAATACTATTTTTTGAAACATGTCTGTGTGTCTGTGAACAGGCTAGCTCCCAAACGGAAAGTCGTGTGAAAGCAAAATTTCGTATGGTACCTTCTGAAGATGTGTGCCCAAGATTGGCGACAAGTTTCTCTTATTATTAAAGGGACTGTACATGAAGAAATTTTCTCGAAAACCGCTCTAACAATTTTTTTTAAATTTTGCACATACGTAGCTTATAGTGAGAGCTAGAACCAAATAAAACTTTTTTTCGAAAAAATCCTCTCAAGGGTAGTTACAAACCACCCCCTGTTTGTAGAAAGTTTGCGTAAAATTGTGTCTTGCGATTCTGAACAAGGATGTGTGAATACTGCTAACTTTTATTTGGGCAGAGGAAGTTATGTGAATGTCACATCAGACTTTTTCGGCATACAGCCCTTGGATTTAATTATCAAGTAGAATTGGCCCTTAGTAAAAGTTCAGTTTGACTTTCCTAGACACCGATTATGGTTTTCCTCACACATTTTCAATTTCCATACTCCTGGCTTCTTACTGGTATTTTCAATTCCTGCCCCACTTGTAACTGACAACCACGCTACGTACAGTCGGTCAAATAAAAAACGTCGGGACTCGTATGCAGTTAGAATTAAAGTTTTAACGCATTAGTTCACAAGTTTCCTATAAAAAACATAAAATACAGGTCATTTTCGGAACATATGAGGCCATGCGACAGGAGGGGAAAAATGAACAACGAGGGAAAAATTAAAAACGTGGAAAGCGCAATACACGATATTCAACTTAATGTATTGTCATAATTCATTTTGCTTTGTCATCGCACCACATACAAATGCTAGGTTGAGAGAAAGTGTAATTAGGGCTGTAATTGACCTGCATTTTTCGGCCTCTGAAGCAGCGAGAAGGTTCCATATTTCTTAAAGAGGTGGGTACTTCACTATAATGCGACAGGAAGTTTTCATAGGAGTCGTGGATCTGGCCGGCGTATTTCGATGCTAGATTGGTTGCAGAAGTTGAACGTAAGTTATTGATTTTGCACTACAAGTACCGGTATTATAAAATAACATCTTTAAAAATGCTCCTTGAATAATAATATTCCTTGCGAATTTATTAATTATGAATATTATAAGAATTTGCAACCAAGAATATGGCGGATGTGAGACATATAGCCACAGCCTTCTATACATGTTCGTTTTGGAACAAAACTCACTAAATAATCAAGAAAATACATGGAGAGACAAGAGGCAGGTGTGAACCTAACCTTAAGTCTTCCTGTACATGCGCATATGCTCGTTCGTGATACTTAATCAAATACCGTCCGACGTTTTTTATTTGACCGACTGTACATGCTTCTTACTGGGAGTTTTTATAAGACTTTCAATTTCCTGCCCCACTTGTAACTGACAACCACGCTACCTACTCTCTCAGAGTGAAAGTTATTTAGACAAGTATTACTGAAAAGTTTCATGTGTCAAGCAGGACTCCGGAGTTTTTTAACGGGTGACTCCACAAGTATTTTTACAGAAAACATGTGATAGCGGACAGCCCATCTTAACTCCTAACCATGGACGTGATTATTCTGTTAAAATGGACGTGAGGTCTGAGGGACCGCTCAGAGTTAAGGTGCTTTCAAGAATAAAAATACAAAATTGGTTTTCCGGGTTTTCTAGGGGATATCTTGTAATTGGTAAGGGGCAAACAACTGAAAGCTTAAATTAGATGGCAATACCTGACTGACTGACTGACAGGAATCAACGTAGAGCCTAAACTATAACTATAAGTTTTCAGTTATACATTTCAATGTCAAATCAATTACAGTTGGCTTTGGCTATTTTTGTCATACCTTGAAAATAAAACTTTCGCGATCGCTTGAATGTTGTAAGCCCTAAATATGGTCAAACGTTGTTTTATTTGGACGAATCTCACTATACAGAGGTTTTCTGGGCCAAGAAATTCTAATCTGAGGTCGCTTTTACCAGACGATGCTATCTAATCGTGGTATGTAGTCCACGTGATTTAGGTGTTAATAAATATAATGATTTGCTATTATGCTCTTCATTTTTAACATGAAACATGCTTTCCCGGTGTTACTCGATTTCGAAAGGTGTTAATAAACTGAAAAAAAAATGTTTTTGGAATGACGTCTATGGACAAGCACAGCGGGTAAACGGCTCATTGTATTTACTTCATTTTTTGAATCAAGGACTTTTTCGGAATTTTATTGAACCGCCCAGAATTTGGGTTTTATAACTGAAATATTAAGGGGACTTTTCATGAAAACTTTTTGTTTTATGTTAGATTTTTTAAAAATTGACTCTAACGATTTGAATACAAATGTGAAATTGGAAACTCTTATCTGTGACTAATAAAATGGCTATATCCGTTTCTCTGCAAAAATGACTTAGGGGGTACTTTACTCGTATCCATTTTAAATGTTTCTATTTTATCTCCATTACAGTAGGCGATGCATGAAAACCTACCGTAGTAAAGTTGTAGAGAAAATTAAAAAGGATAAATATATATCTAGATATTTTTGTGACATTTTGTTAGTTTACCACAGTCGTAACGAACACACCAAAATCAGTTAGAGCGAGGTGGTATAGGGTAATACGGAAGAGGTCCTGGGTTCAAATCAAACCTCATGGCCACCCAAATTTACCAGTAGGCTCTTTGTAATAACTCATTAGTGCAGCATTTGCTTCTATTGTTTGGCTATATCTCAATGTATCTTGCATTTTTGCCTTTGAGATTGAGGAAACCATGCAAACCCCAAGTTATTATTGTTATTGTTATTATTATTATTATTATAATTATTATTATTTCACAGTAAAAGCATTGAATATCAAGAGTGATCCTGATGCTTTCCGTTCTAGATACTTGTTAGTTTTCTGAAAATGTAATGAAAAAAATTAATTGTCCCTATAATTTACTTTTTTCTGTCTAGCCTTTAACATGTATATGCGACAAAGTTTGTGCAACATATTTTGCACCGTTTATTTATTATTCAAGTGGCCTCAACTTGCGGCCTTGAGCAAATACCCAGTCTGTCCATATATATATATTTTTTTATTAATATTTATTAAACACATTGTGTACAAGAGTAGTAAGTATTAACTAAAGTTAGCATCATTTGCATAGTGGGATAGCGTCAGTGTTCTTTATGTGCATTCAATGATGTGATATGTACTACAGGATCCCAGTAGCGGCTCGTGGCTCAAAACGAAAGTGTGCTGCAAATACTATTTCATACAGCAAACTTAAAATATTTTTAAAAATTATTAGTATGCCTATCTAAACTGCTCGTCTCTTAATCCATCTCTGGGAACTCTCACGCGATTTTCTCTGCCCTAATTATTTTTTGCTAATTTCTCTCGTCTCGTCGAACGTTGTGTGAGTTGTGTGACGAGAGAAAATATCAAAAATTAAAATAAAAAATAATAATAACAATAATAATAATATAAATAAATAATAATAATAATAATAATAATTAGGGTAGGGAAAATCGCGTGAGAGTTCCCCGAAATGGAATAAGAGACGAGAAAATATTATTTTTAATGATCGAGGTAGAGGAAGTCGCTTAGTGTTCCCAGTGCGACAGAATACTTAATCGGGGTTGTGGAATCCGGGTTTTTCTGAATTTAACACATTCGAATTTGGCGGTGAAGATGAAAAGCATTGCTTACTCGCTACATCACGGTCCCCTACCGTCAGATGGTGGAAGATCTTCTCACATAACTAACAGCTCGCTCGCCGGCGAGACGTGAACCTCCCTCAGAATCCCACTCGGCTGCCTCTGCCGCAGCCCATTTTGCAGGTTAAACTCCCATATACGCCAAGTAGCCAAGGTCGAGCATGACGTCACACCCTACGAACGCTGCGCTGTTCGCAAAATGCATTCACTAGGCCGAAAAGATAATATTCACATTACCGACTCTTGACTCCCAAGCTACCAGCTAAGAAATTCTCGCGTGGACGCGCCAAGTTCAAATATCTACGCAAAAGAAAATATAATATTGCGTTTGAAAATAACATTATACGACGAGCAGAAAACAAGCTGTGTGCTGCAGCACTGCAGCACATAGGAGAAACCGCCACTGCAGGATCCTCCGCATATATTGCACCGACATCTGTCGGTGGGGTTGTGGTATCCCTTGGTGGTGCAGTCCGTGGGCTGCCACTCTCGTGTATAGGTGCCGCAGCTGGTAATTGGCTTCCTTCCATTCGCTGTTCGTCATCGCTGGGGTGTTGAGGAGTCCGTGATTTATCTCTTTTGCTTTCTGCCGCCTGTCATCCAGGAATCTGGTGCTTTATGGTGTTGGTATCAGACTGTGGGTTGCCATCAGGTCTTCTATGAAGAAGGTTGTGTCTGTCAGAATGTAGATTATTCTGTTTTGAGTGTATTTGGAGACGCAGAGCATTCTTTTCAGGTAGGCTGTTTTGACTCCTTCTAGACGTTTAAGATTTGAGTATGTCAGGTGGTTCCATATTAGTTCGATGCCGTATGAGGCAATGGGTGCGATCTTTATGTTGAATAGACTCAGGGCTGTTTTGATGGATAGTAGACTCAGTCTCTTTATTTCGAAAGTAGCTTTCATTGCTCTTACTGCTCTGTCTTCGATGTGCTTGGAGAAGGTATGGGCTGTCACCTGCAGTGTGAGTCCTAAGTATTTGTGCTTTTGACTATTTCCAGTTCTTGTTCCCCACAGGTAAATCTATCGGCGTTTGCCAGGCTTCCTCCTTTCCTGAATTTCATCACTTTCGTCTTGTCCCTGTTTATGACGAGGTCGTTCTCTTGGGACCACTCTTCCATTCTTCCATATCAAAGTTATCTCGAGTTATATATATACAGTGGCGCCAACTTATATGGGCCCGTGGGGCTCAAGCCCACCCAATAATTTCTGTGTATCATTAACCATAACTGTTTATTGTTAATACTAAAAATTGTTTCATTGTTTAATCGCTCCAAAGCGAAAAATCATGCTATTGTTGGCATACATATGAAGGGCTTTTGTTACATTTCACTCATGTTCGTTTAAAATTATTCCTATACTTATAAATTTATTTACGGCTTACTCTGTCTATGCAATTTCCTAAGATACTGCCGAAATATATTTTACGCTTAAAAAAAGATACTTTTTACGTTCAGGGGGGGAAAAATTACTCACACTGCTGTTCTAAATATACATAAGGAAAGCTCGGAAAAGTTCGATTTAGAATTTAGATGATACTTGTGATTAAGGAAATGACAGGAAGGATATTAATTGACAAAATAAAAAATTGTGATAAGCCAAGAGTGTGGAGAACAAGATATCGGCGACTAGAAAAAGAAAAAAAAAAAGTAAAAATGAAACGAACAAATAGAAAGAATGAATTAAGAAAGATTCGTTAAATCAGCAAGAAACAATGAACCAGAGGGAAGAACGAATTAAGGGGCAGAAGTATGAAAATTTTAAAATCTTTGAGCCCACCCAATATTTTTTAAAACTTGGCGCCTCTGTATATATATATAAATTCGGACATGTTCATTAATTCTCGCTTATATCTTTATCCTACAAAAGTAACACGAAATTCATTCTTTTTAATTAACATTTTTAATTTCTAAGATCTGCATTCCCAAAAGGTTGATCACCGCCTTGTCCCATAAAACAGTTATAATAATAATAACTGAAACGCGCACAAATGTGCATTTTTTAAAACTTTTGTTTTGCGTAGTCACTTATTGAGAGTACCCGCTAAAACAGTTATAGACGGGGAAATGTTCATCACTGTCCGCGAGATAATACCATACTGATCGCTGCCTGCTGAAGTAAGGTGTTAACATTCTTCAATAAATTCTGCTCAAAATATAGCTTAAAATTTCATTCAGTGTAGTGAAAAATACAAATATTAATCTATGTACGAATGTGGAATATTGTAACTGAAATTTGTGGGGAAAAACCCGTGGAATCAGTTATGTGTGTGGATTTCAAGTAAATCGTATGTAGGTCAACAACTGGTTATCTTCTAGTTGAGCGTAACCAAGTCACTCGCATAATGGAGACCGTGGTTACATTACAACATGAAACGGAAATAAAAGAAGAAGACTTCCAAACGCAATGTGTAAAACACGAACAGACCGTTAAGTGTGAGGCTATACCCATAACCTTCAATTTAGTAGAGACACGACGAATTAAAACAGAGAATATAGAGCCATGTGTTGTGAAGTTAGAGACATCGAGCAGCGGAAATAATGAAGAGTTTGAGTTTACTGGTGAACATGAGAGTAAGGCTGTGACCTTTGATTTGGTACAAGCGTTTCAAACTAAAAGTGAAAATACGGCAACTACTTTGAGGCACAAGATCAGAACTCGTCCGCTTACCCGTAAAGGAAATAAAGTTTTCAAGTGTGATATCTGTAATAAAACATTATCTCATAATGGTAATCTCAAAAGACATCTGCTTACTCATACAGGGGAGACAGCTTTTAAGTGTAATGTATGCAATAAGGCATTTTCTTTGCGGGGTACTCTCAAAACTCATCTGCTTACTCATACAGGAGAGAAAGCATATAGGTGTGATGTCTGTCATAATGAATTTTCACTGCGGGATAATCTCAAAAAACATCTGCTTACTCATACAGGAGAGAAAGCTTACAAATGTGATGTCTGTAAAAAAACATTTTATCAAAGGTCTCATCTTAAAATTCATCTGGTTACTCATACAGGTGAGAAAGCGTTTAAGTGTGATGACTGTAACAAAACATTTTACCAAAGGTCTCATCTCAAATCTCATATGCTTACTCATACAGGTGAGAAAGCATTCAAATGTGATGTCTGTAACAAAACTTTTTGTCGAAGATTTTATCTCAAAATTCATATGCATAATCATACAGGAGAGAAACCCTACAAGTGTGATACCTGTTTCAAAACATTTTCTCAAAGCAGATCACTGAAATATCATCTGAATACTCATACAGGAGAGAGAAAATTTAAGTGTGATATATGTAATAAAACATTTTCTTGTAATCATCATCTCAAAAGACATCTGCTTACTCATACAGGAGAGAAAACCTTTAAGTGCAATGTCTGCTTCAAAACATTTTCTCAAAGTGGTCATCTCAAAACTCATCTGTTTACTCATACAGGAGCGAAAGCATTTAAGTGTGATGTTTGTAAGAAAACATTTTCTCAAAGTATTAATCTCAAATCTCATCTGCTTACTCATACAGGACGGAGAAAATTTAAGTGTGATGTCTGTAAAAAAAAATTTTCTCATCATAGTCTCAAATCTCATATGCTTACTCATACAGGAGAGAAATCCTTCAAGTGTGATGCCTGTCTCAAAACATTTTCTCTACGTAATACTCTCAAATCTCATCTGCTTACTCATACAGGAGAGAAAGCATTCAAGTGTGATGTTTGTAACAAAACATTTGCTCATAGGAATTCTCACAAACTTCATCTGCTTACTCATACAGGAAATAAAACCTTTAAGTGTGATTTCTGTGACAAAACGTTTTATTCAAGTTCTAATCTCAAAACTCATCTGCTTACTCATACAGGAAAGAAAGCGTTTAAGTGTGATGTGTGTAATAAAACATTTGCTAAAAAATGGAATCTCAAAACTCATCTGCTCACTCACAGAAGGAAATGAATCATTTGTGTGTAATATTCAAAACATTTTCTCAAAATGGTTATCCCAAAACTCATCTGCTTACTCATACAGGAGAGAAAGCATTCAAGTGTGATGTTTGTTACAAAAAGTTTCGACTCAACTTTGGAATATGTCCCTTAAAAAAAAGTTGCCGTTTCTTGCGTATTTTTTGTTGTTCAGAATTTTTAAGGCCCCTTCGCGTCATTGACATTTTTTCTGCATTTTTTTAATTACACAAACGTTTATATCATTTATTTATATTAACAGATTAATTGCACATTCGAGGGATTCTTTACTTACCAGGCACGCGCCATTTTGGATTGGAGACGTCTTGTACTGCTGCCTACATTGCTGGAATTGTCTACCCTAGGTCACGCTGCCAATTTCCAACGTGTAGACACTGACTCTAATGCGCAATTTCGTAACGCTACAAGTGACGCTACGGGTGAAGCTGCAGCTAGCACTTCCAATTAAATTAAATGTACCGAAATGTTTGTTTGATCTACTTGTGATGGAAATGAATGTATGCAATTCTAAAATTAGTAGGCCTACAATACCTCAAACACTAGTACAATATTTACAATAATAATAATAATAACAATAATTTATTTACAAGTAGAGGCGGTAAACCTACTTAACTTTAAACTCTAGTCTACAGCATAAACAGTCCTGTTATCTTCTATCATTTCTTGAAATGGATCTGCTAGTTGGTGCTTACAGTCCAGACGCCACAAGTATTCTACCAAATGGGTATCTACCTGTTCGCGTCTGATACCGCCCCTGGCTAGGCGTGCACGGAGAGATCGCCATCGTGACTCGATATAGTTCGTATGAACACCAGTCACCGGATTTACGATTTTTACATTTTGGGACTTGAACCCATCTGCAGAACACATGTCTGGGGTTTTGGTGCATATATTGGCAGCAGTGACTTCAGATGTTGCCTCCATTCTTAGTCTTGGCACTTCGGGAATCTTCGCAGTTCATAGCATATCAACGTGAACTTTCGGACTTAGAAAATTTTCGAGGGACATATTCCAAAGTTTACAGGAGAGAGAAAATTTAAGTGTGATGTCTGTAAAAAAACATTTTCAATGCGGGTTTATCTCAAAACTCATCTGGTTACTCATACAGGAGTGAAAGCGTTCAAGTGTGATGTCTGTAACAAAACTTTTACACAGCGGTCTACTCTCAAAACTCATCTGCTTACTCAGGAACGTGTGACTGAAAAATGTTGTATATATTCTACATTCTTGCATTTATGTATTGTAGAAAGAGTTGGTAACTCAGGGCAAGGCCGTTCATTTGTCACAATTTGCAATTTATCTTGAAAAGTTCTGGATGAAAATTTATTTATCAGAAAGATCTTCCAAAATACGGCTGTGCTCTTCCATAATGCTTTCAGGATGAAGGACATTAACTAAAAATTAATTTAATACATTTGACAATAAAATAAAATAATTGTTATAATATTTGCCTTGAAACTATTAAAATCGAAATATACTAAGCTACATGATTGTGTGACTTCAGTAGCACGCAAGATACCGGCAAATCTCCACCGTCCGTACCTAGCTGCCTTCTTCGCCGCGCTCAGAATAACACTAAATAAAGTAATATTTACAATTGTTTACTAGGAAACTTCTTTAAAATGATAGACTAAAAATTAAACACTTGGCAACATGAAATAAAATAATATTTACAATAATTTACTTTTTAACTTCTTAAAATCGCAATATACTTCGCTACAACACAGCTGAGTGCGGAACTTCAGTCGCACGCAAGGCACTCAAGATACTGCCAAATCTCCACCGTGCGTAACCAGTTCTCTTCTTCACCCCGCGGTCAGGATATCACCCTTCTTCAAAACTCATAGCAAATACTCTCAATGTATTTACTCATAGCACACAAGTTCTAGCTTCGAGGGAAGGCCACGCCTAGCGTTCACCCTCCGCCCGTTCAGAAACTCATTCTGATTGCGGAATCGTAGCACAAGGCTGACAGCCTCACAGTGAGGCCCTTGTTTTCTCATTTCAACCATGAAAATTACACTGATTTTTGTAAAATTTATTGAAAACATCAAAATAATTAATGTATATATTCCATCCAGAATTAGGGCGTGCGGCGCACGCATCCTTCAATTTAGTAGAGACACGACAAATTAAAACAGAGAATATAAAGCCATGTGTTGTAAAGTTAGACACACTGACATCGTGCAGCGGAAATAATGAAGAGTTTGTGCTTACAGGTGAACATGAGAGTAAGGCTGTGACCTTTGATTTGGTACAGACAGTTCAAACTAAAAGTGAAAATACGGCAACTACTTTGAGGAACAAGATCAGAACTCGTCTGCTTACCAATAAAGGAAACAAAGCTTTCAAGTGTGATGTCTGTAACAACACATTTTCTCAAAATGGTCATTTCAAAAGACATCTGCTTACTCATACAGGAGAGAAAGCATTTAAGTGTGATATCTGTAATAAAACATTTGCTCAAAACAATACTCTCAAGTATCATCTGTTGACTCATACAAGAGAGAAAGTCTTGAAGTGTGATATCTGTATAAAAACATTCTCTCTTAAACATGTTCTCAAATCTCATATGCTTACTCATACGGGAGAGAAAGCATTCAAGTGTGATGTCTGTTTCAAAACATTTTCTCAAACTGGTCATCTCAAAACTCATCTGCTTACTCATGCAGGAGAGAGAAAATTTAAGTGTGATGCCTGTAACAAAACATCCTCTCTTAAACATGGTCTCAAATATCATTATGCTTTCTCATACAGGAGAAAAAAACTTCAAGTGTGATGCCTGTCTCAAAACATTTTCTGTACGTAGTAACCTCAAATCTCACATGCTTACTCATACTGGAGAGAAAGCATTCAAGTGTGATGTTTGTAACAAAACATTTGCTCATAGCAATTCTTACAAAAGTCACCTGCTTACTCATACAGGAAAGAAAGCCTTCAAGTGCGATGTCTGTAACAAAACATTTTACCAAGGTTATGATCTCAAAAAACATATTTAATAATATTAGGAAAATCGCACAATGTGCATGTTTGTTTATTCCTGACAAATGTTCATCAGTGATTGTGGTCTGTTCCCGCAGATTACGCCAATGAGTGCGAAAGCTGCAACAAATAGCAGCACCAGGAATATATAAGCATGATCAGGGCTGAATACGACATAATGTAAAATTATCACAACACATTTAATATCTCTGATGACTGACAAAATATGAAATATAATAAAAATTACAATAAATTAAAAACTTCTGTTAGGCAAACACTTAACATGAAAATGCTATAAAGTAGAAGGAATAGGAATAGTTTGATCAATGTAAACCAGTTGATAGCAATTAATTTAGAGTTCTACATGTTTCTGCATTATCTGCTTACTCATTCAGGAGTGAAACCATTTAGTTGTGATATCTGTATTAAAGCATCTGCTTCAAAGAGTAATCTAAAAAGACATCTGCTTACTCATGCTAGTGAGAGATCATTCAAGTGTGATTTCTGCAATAAAACATTTGCTTCAAACAGTAATTTAAAAAGACATCTGCTTACTCATGCAGGAGATAGACCAGTCAAGTGTCATTTTTGCAATAAAATAATTGCTCTAAAGAATTTCAAAACTCATCTGCTTACTCACAGGAGGAAGTAAAGCATTTACGTGTTTTGTATGTCTCTCAACGTGAATTGACATCCCCATATAAGAGACACTGCTGTAAACGAATAGTTCAGTGAGGAAAATAAGTTTTGTTTTACATATGATTCTAATGGAATAATATTTTATAGATCATTAAAGAGTGAATGTTGAAGCATTTTCTAGTTGGCTCAGTGTAATGAAGCATTTAGGTAGTACTTTAGACAAGTGAGATAAATCTTTAAGTGGATATAAAGTAATTAGAAATAATGAAGTGTGTTCTTGAAAATATGATCTGGCAACTAATCCACTCTACTGGGGAAACAATGAACCATAATATAAGTGCTAGAGTTTATATTTGAATAATTATATTGTAAGCACTCTACTGTAATTCCACGTGATGTGATCAGAGTGGTTATGCGACCCGAAGGTTGAATACCAACACTCCCATTGGCTGGCAGATGATATTGCATCTTAGCGCTAACAATAGTTATATATATATGCATGCTCTTCATCTGTTTACATGGCTGACCCTGGTGGGGCTAGTGGGCAAAACCCCACAAAAAAGAAAAACAGGAAAGGGATTTTGAGCTGATATGAATTTATGGTTCTCGAAGTTCTCAGTGAAGGAAGCAGGAAGGGTCCAGGGGCTTCTTTCCGTTAGGTTTCCAGTATTGGATTATCAGCACGTAACCGAATGCCCGATAATAGAACATCGGCTAGTGTACCAAGATTCGTGTTTTGACCGCAGTTCTCAGCACCATTTTAGGTTAAATTTGTTTCTACTTCTTCATGAGTTTACTTACATTTAGAATTTGAAGTGCTTACAAAAATAATCTCTAGGTGTTAAGGGATAATATAACATCGAATTTTGCTGTTTTCCATGCTTTTAAAATGAAAATATCATGAACAGTAGATGTATGTAGATGTAGATGTAGATGCCCACACAGCACACTACGTATAATATACGTATAATATACGAATATATATATATGGTACAATATACGTATATTATACGTAGTGTGCTGTGTGGGTGTAGATATCTCGTCCAGGGTTGCCAGTTATCTGAAATCAAAATAAGGGACAGATGCGTGGTCGACGAAATCGAGGGCTTGTATCTCAGAAGTTGTAAACTTTATTTAATAACGATAGTTTCGTTGTGATATTGGCATCACAGTGCAGCTAATTAATAGACAGTCAGTGGCGTAGCAAGCTTAGGTGGTACCCGGTGCGGAAAATTTCTTGTCACCCCCCCCCCATTTAAATTATTAAAAGATGGAACAGTTCCAAGTGTTATTTTTTGGATAGTCGAAGGTAATTCCATGAGAGTTTAAGAGTTTATCGATGGATGCAGCTGCAACTAATTTATCTTATGTAACTCGTAAACTCAACGGATTATGCAAAATTAGTAATAATTGCTTTGTTATATAGAAACAAAACTAAGCTCCGAAATCATGGTATACTATGAATGATCCATCCATAAAGCCAGTTGAGTTACCATGTTGTCACCATGTACAATGGTGCATATAAGACATAGTTAACCTAATTCAGCCAATTTTGTTACGATTAAGGAAAGACATACATATCAAGCACATTATGGTGTACATTGTACTGTTAAACGGCAATAAATGCTATTATTATTATTATTACTATTATTATTATTATTATTATTATTATTATTATTACTATTATTACTATTATTATTATTATTATTATTATTATTAGGTCTACTATTATTATTATTATTATTATGAATATAAAGTACGTTGTAGACAGACAGATATACATTATTTTCGTGAGCGACAGATTGTGGGTGTTACCATTAATAAAGCGAACATCTAGGCCACAATACACTCCCGAAATTGTGCAAATTTTTATTTTTTGAGTGATTTTTTTATATTTTGTTTTCCAAGCGAAATCTCGAATTTTGATAAAAGTACAAAATTTTGTATTTTATTCAGATACCTTTCAAGATTTGAACCGATTGGAGACAAGTTTTCCTTATTTTTACATAAAGAAAGTTTTGTCGAAAACGGCTCTAACGATTTTCTTTAAATTTTGCACGTGGGTTGCTTATACTAAGAGCTAAAACTTTTATTTGAAACACTTTTTCGAAATCATTCTCTGAAGGGTAGTTATAAGCCACCCACTCTGAATACGCGCTCTTTGAAATACGGCCTCTTGCAACGGAAAATCGTACGAAAACAAAAGTTTGTATTTGGGTTAGGTACCTTTCGGGGATGTGACACGAAGATTGGTGACAACTTTCTCTTATTTTTAAGGGGAGGCTAACTTTTATTTGGGCAGAGGAAGTTATGTGAATTATACACCATTTTTTATAGGTTGATCCTAATAAATTTCATAAACAAGTAATGTAACTATTTTACGGAACTGTATTATTAATAATCTATTCTTAAATATGCGCACATCCCATTTCAAAATCTAGATTGAAGGAGACTTCGGAGTCAACTCACATTCTAAGTTTATTTTCGTCAAAGTCATGACTGCCGCAGCGGGTAGAATTGGTTGCGGCTTGAGTGATATAAAATATCACCGATTGTTGAAGTCTCATTTAAATTAATAAAACTGCAGAGTCAAGGATCGACAGAAATAAATACCCCTCCCCTAACCATAATATTATTGTTCGTATGAACCCAACGGCCAGTCCAGCCGCGTTTTATTACCTTTGTTGACTGCATTTAAAACTAAAAGAAGTTTCAATACGCATGTTGACTTGTAGAAAGTTATTAAGCTTATTTAATTGTTTTAAATAATGTTATTATTTTCTTTAAATTCCCTTGAGCGATTTTTGACTTACAAAGACACTTAATTTTAAAAAATTAAGTTTAAATTAAAATGATGTAGTAGGCCTATTGCTTGAAATAAAATTACTGCAATTGTATACGTTTTTAAGATTAAAATGTAATGACACATTTCACACTTAATTCCCCATTTTTCCTCTTGCACCGTGGTGAATGGTGAGCCTAAGGTTGCAGGGGCATAACGGAGGCTGCATCCATCATCAATTAGAGCAACAGCTTTGGCAAAGTCTTCAGGACTGAGAGACAGTTTCCGTTCAGTTTGGAAGGAAATGACGCAATACAACAATGAAACACCTAGCAATATGTACGACAAGTTAGTGCTTATAATCATATTGGAATCATAGTATTGCGATTTTTTTTTTTTTTTGTTTTGTTTGGTGATAAAGTGAAGATATGAAGAAAGCAGATATGCTGTATCTAAAACTAATGATCCATTAAAAATAATAATGCATCCTCACCAACAACATTGTATAAACATCCAATCAAAATTATGTTTAATCTTAAAAGTACAACAAATTTTACAGTCATCGGTTTTTTTTGCCGGTCAGTGTAGTTATCCACCTTATACAATACCACAAATACAAGTATCAACAGAAAGTCGTTTACTGTCTACAGTGGCATAGGAAGGGGGTGCGGGCCGGCCCGGGTGCCATCACCCGGCCGGCCCGCACCCCCCGCACCCCCTTCCTATGCCACTGTAGACAGTAAACGACTTTCTGTTGATACTTGTATTTGTGGTATTGTATAAGGTGGATAACTACACTGACCGGCAAAAAAAACCGATGACTGTAAAATTTGTTGTACTTTTAAGATTAAACATAATTTTGATTGGATGTTTATACAATGTTGTTGGTGAGGATGCATTATTATTTTTAATGGATCATTAGTTTTAGATACAGCATATCTGCTTTCTTCATATCCTCACTTTATCACCAAACAAAACAACAAAAAAAAAAACATCGCAATACTATGATTCCAATATGATTATAAGCACTAACTTGTCGTACATATTGCTAGGTGTTTCATTGTTGTATTGCGTCATTTCCTTCCAAACTGAACGGAAACTGTCTCTCAGTCCTGAAGACTTTGCCAAAGCTGTTGCTCTAATTGATGATGGATGCAGCCTCCGTTATGCCCCTGCAACCTTAGGCTCACCATTCACCACGGTGCAAGAGGAAAAATGGGGAATTAAGTGTGAAATGTGTCATTACATTTTAATCTTAAAAACGTATACAATTGCAGTAATTTTATTTCAAGCAATAGGCCTACTACATAATTTTAATTTAAACTTAATTTTTTAAAATTTCTTTAAGTGATCGGTTTTCTTTGCCGGTGAGTGTAGTTACATTATTCATCATTTAACATATTTTTCATTACTCTGAACTGATTTTAACAGTTTCTTGTTGTTCCTAGCAATTTCATAAAAGTCTCTGCACGACACTGATGATAAATTTACAGAAACAAACAGCTCAGACTTAATCAAATCTACAGAACATCTGTTTCTCGCATCTGACTATTTCACATTCATGTGCGAAAATACCCTCTCTACAAATGCATTTGAGGCAGGAATGCTTAAACAAAATGAAACTATTTTCACCAAGTTTGGTACTTCATGTACCCCCACATTTTGGAATCCTTTTAACCATTTTTCACTTACACTCAACTTAGCGCCGGTATCTGTTTCTACATATTTGTTACATGGCTTTATAATGGAATATTCATCATAAAGCTTGTCTACTACACCTTTTCAACCTCAATTTCGGAAAAAATAATTTCAATTTCGGAAAAAGTAACTTCAATTTCGGAAAAGGTAATTTCAATTTCGGAAATGCGAGGGCTATGAAGAGGGTATAGTAAAGTTGGTACCACGCTAGGACAAATGACTCAATCGGAGCGAGATTATGTAGAGAAGTAGCTAGAAGGTGTACCTAAATGTTCCAAATAAAACAGTTTTGATTTTCACTGTGGTTTTCATTTTATGCCCCATCGAATGTTTTAAAAAATAGCCCTCGTATTTCCGAAATTGAAGTTACTTTTTCCGAAATTGAGATGACTTTTTCCGAAATTGAAATTACTTTTTCCGAAATTGAAATTACTTTTTCCGAAATTGAGGTTGAAATGGTGATCAATATCACTCTGTAGGTTTCATTTACAAACAAGGACAATAATATCATTGAATGATATCTCTTGTATCACTCACGCTATGTATAAACAAATGCATCACTGACGGTATCTATCCTGACAAGCTAAAGCTGACAAAGGTCACTCCAGTCTATAAAAAAGGGGAATATAGTAATCCAGCTAACTACCGTCCTATATCATTGGTGCCAGTGTTTTCAAAGGTACTTGAGCGTATTATGTATGAGCAACTAAGAGATTATATAGATCAAGCAAACATACTTAGTGGATCACAGTTTGGTTTTAGGAAAGAAAGGTCCACTGTAGATGCCGTTGTCTCTCTTGTAAAAGTGGTGCTTCAAACCTTTGAAAATAAGAATCTAGCCCAAGCTACCATATGTGACTTGAGTAAAGCGTTTGACACTGTCAACCCTATTCAGCTTCTAAAGAAACTAAGTTACTATGGCATCAATGGTACTGCCCTCAAGATTATTAGATCTTACCTCACAAACCGAAGACAAGTGGTATGTATAGGAAAGAAACGCTCCAAGATTTTGGACGTAAAACGTGGGGTACCCCAGGGCTCTGTCCTGGGCCCTCTATTATTTATTATAATGATCAACGATCTAGCGTCCTTCATACCAACTCATGTAACTTTATATGCGGACGATACAACATTCCTAAATACTAGCACTGACTATCAAACTCTTCATATGTTAACGGAGGAAACAATGTCTATGGCAGACATATGGTTTAGGGCCAATGGGTTCTTGCTTAATAATAATAAAACCCAGAAACTAATATTCAGTTTAAAGGATATCCCCGCAGAAAGTAATCAAGACAACAATAGTGTAAAATTTCTAGGCTTCATAATTGACAAGAAATTATCTTGGACATCACATATTAATTACATCACAGCTAGGCTATCTAGAGTTATATACCTAATAAGAAACCTAAAAAATCATGTTACTGATACATATGTGAGAACAGCCTATTTTGCATTTTTCCATAGTGTAATCTCTTACGGCATATTGCTATGGGGAGGTAGTAGTCATGTAAATGACTAGAGACGAGACTTTCATGCACTATAAAATTGCGAAATATGCATGCATTCATGCATTATCAAACCATGAAACATGCACTATCAAGGGAAAAATACACTAAAATATGCACTAAAATTTATGGCCCAATATGAAATTTTTAGTACACTTTATCTGAAATTATAATAGATCGCTTTTGGAACATTTAGCTGGAGGCATAGTAAAATCACAGAACAGACAATCACACTAACCACTGCACACACTGTAAAGATACTGCAGTTTTCCCGAGCCCTGACAAAGTACAATGCACCCCAAGTGCGGGCCGGAAATAGGTGGGGGTGGACAAAGGCAAGGTCAAATTCCTTTTCGCACATCTCGCGCCACTTCACAAACGTCTGTAAAAATGGGTAGTAAAAATCGAAGATAGGGAAACTTTGCCACGATGTCACGTTCTTGAAAACCCATTAAAACATGCATTTAAACTGAATATAATGTATATTATGTGCATGATTTAGCCAAAAATGCCCTAAATATGCTTTATGCATGTTTTTCCTCCAAAAAGGTCAAAACATGCAAACATGCACGGAAAAAGTATGCATATTTGGAACCAGAAAGTAATGACATGGGTAAGTACTCAGTTTGAGCTATGTCCTAAGTTCTCATAAAAACATGCATTTGCATGAAAGTCTCGTCTCTATAAATGACATTCTTCTGCTACAGAAAAAGGTTATCAGAATATTAACTAATTCTCATAAATTAGAACACTGTAAACCACTATTTATTCAAACAAGAATCATGACAGTAATAAACCTGTACATATATAAATTGCTCATCTACATAAAAGAAAATAATTTAACGGAAGTACAACAAAGACACGATATTCATTCATACAACACTAGGAACAAGCAGCACATCTACTTACCTTATCACAGACTTTCCAAATCACTTATGAGCTTCGATGTGATGGGAATAAAAATGTACAACAGTTTACCTCTGGAACTTATACAGCTACCCTTTTCAAAATTTAAAAAGACTCTATATAACTGGTTAATTATCACACCGTATTATGAAATAAAAGAATTTTTTAATGATAAAGACAAATTTGGACCGAACACTGCTATATTGTAACATATACAATCACATGGACTCTGTCTGTATTGTAGTTTTTATTGTCTTATGTTGTCTGTGTTGATATTATTGTTTTTATGGTAATCTAACTTAGTTAGGATAATGTATGTTTTAATTTTAGTTACTTGACCATCGATTTAATTAACTACTAATCATATAGCCTACATTAACCTTGACATGTACATATTGTAGGAATTTTACTATTTTACAGTAACTTAATTTAACTAGGATAAGGAAGGTTTTCAGTGTTAGTAAATACATCATTACTTAACTTCACCCTCCTTATGTACATATTGTAAGGGTAAGTTTTTATTAATGCATATATTTATTACATTTTTTATTATTAATTTAATTGTAAACTATATACACACATATACATCATGACGTTGTCTATAGCTCTGCTCCATGACAATAAAATAGTATTATTATTATTATGTACAAGAGCAAAAAATCCCATTGCCCTTAGAGCATTTTCTTCTGACAAGTCAAACCACTTCTTTAGGTAATCTAATGCAGTTTCCAAAAACTGTACAAAATTTTCAGAAAGCTTTCTCTTTCTATCTGAATCCAGCATGAATATCACTAAATGCAATAGATACAATCCTGGCGTATTTTTTTGGGGAGGTTTCAAAATTCTCCGAAATACGGGACAATTGCCGTCCCGGCTAGGAACTTCCCGGGACGCGGTACAATGAACAAAAATACGTTGCTGTCCCGTAAAATCCGGGACGTCTGGCAACCCTGATCTCGTCCTGTAGATCCTGTGTTGAGCGGGGCTCAAGGATATAGAACACGTCAGATCAAAAAATACATGCATGTTATAACAATAATATAGGTCTACAGAAACTGCAAGCTGCCAAATTTATCCAAGCTGGAAATATTCCTCCAAATTGTAGAAGGTGTGAGTCATTAAAAATTCCTTACAGCTGTTTTGAAAGGTTTGATCTTTCTTTGAATACATAATAATTTAATGTTGTTTGGAAGCTTGTTATATATCTGTACTGCAGAATAATAAGCACCCTTCTGAAAGAGTTTTGACGAGTTATTTGGTCTGTGTAGATCATTCATGTTTCTGGTAGTACGTCCGTGTACACTAAAATTAGTTTGAAATTTATCAATATTATTCACTACATAACACATAACAGAGTATATATACTCCCCTGTAAGAGTGAGGACTTTTAATTTTTCAAATAGCGGTTTACAAGATTCACTTTTTTTCTTTCCACATAACTTATTATTCTTATTGCCCGTTTTTGTAATTTAAATATTTTCTCCCTATGGGAAGAGTTGCCCCAGAATATGATCCTGTACCTCATTACCGAGTGAAAATATGCAAAATATGTCATAAGTATGTTCTTTAATTCTTTAATAGTCATTAGGCAACGATGTTGCAATAGACTTGGTGATTACTAGAGACAGGCAAAATATGAAATTTCATATTCTAAAATATGGCTGCTAGCACTCTGAAAACTCGGATCTTTACGAATTTCGTTTTTTTTAATTTTGGAAATTTGGATTTTTTATTTTGGATTTTTGGACTTGTTAATTTCGGAAATTTGGATTTTAAAATTTTCTATTTTTTTTATTTTGGATTTTTGGACTTGTTAATTTTGGAGTTTTTAGATTTTGAATCTTTGATTTTTTTATTGTTTGGATTTTTTAAGCGCGGTAATGAATCTCCGGTTTCCATAAAATATATAATATATCTTTAGATTGCTTAGGAATTGTCTATTGCCATTGAGCAAGTAAGTATCATTATTATTATTATTATTATTATTATTATTATTATTATTATTATTATTATTATTACTACTACTACTACTACTACTATTCCCATTTGCAGGTCATTGTACTAGGACTGAAAAATTTCCTTCGATACTCCTAATCCAGGGGTGCTCACCCCACCATGCGTCACGACTCAACCCCCAAACTTCATTGCTCACCCCTAACTTCATTTCTCACCCCTAAACTTCATTGCTCACCCCCCATCCCAATTGGCTGTTGACAAGGGCGCAAATATGATATTTTCTAGGGAGGGCAATTTTTTTAATTAATTAATTTTTTGTCGCTTTAACTTCTTGGACCACTTTGTAACATAATAATAATAATAATAATAATGATTATAATGATGTAATAAATGCAAAAATGACGTAGCCAGAAAATAATTCTGGTCGGAATACCCCCAAAAAAGGGGGTCGGGGTCCATCCCCAGAAAGTTTTAAAATATTGAACTAATGAAAATCACATTTTACGCTATTTTAGCACAGAAAAAATAGTTAGGAAATTTGTTTACCATACTCTAAGACAGCTGTTTTATTCAGAAAAAAAATACTCCTAGCTGTGGAATAAAATAATAATAATAAGAGGAAGGTACGCTCGATTGAGCATTAGATCGATTCTTTACTGTATTCAGTAATCGATTTCGTCCTTTTTGCGCACTTGAGTATGTGGTACGTGTCACAACTTTCACCGCACAATCCGCACACGCACTCCAGGTTTGGTGTATGGAACCTCTTGTTGACACACAGCTTATGGTGGAATCCGTGAATTGATAGTCTGGTTGTTACATGCCTCTGTTCTTGGCACTCTTTAGTCCATGCCTTCTCCACCATGGCAGGTGAGCTGTAGAAGTCCGCTTGTATTTCCTCTCTTTTCCTATTTCGTTCCATCAAGAGCTCTTGGTATGGACCTGTTGACGGTAGTTGGTGCTGGATCCTAATGTCTTCTATGAAGTAGGTTTCTCTCATCATCTCGTATACCAGACGTGAGGGTGCAGTCTTCCCTACTCCTAGTGCTCTTTTCATATACATTGCTTTGACCTTTTCGATCCTGATCAGTTCTCCGAATTTCAGCTTCTCCCATATCTGTATGCCGTATGTGATAACCGGTGCTATTGTAGTCCGAAATAGTATCATGGCTGTTTCAGTGGACAGATCTCTAATATTTTTAATGTGGTACATTGCCTTGATTGCTGCCGCCGTTCTTTCTTGAATGTGAAGACTGTATGATGATGCTGTTGTCTGTAGGGTGATCCCCAGGTACTTGAATTTGCTTACTGTTTCTAGAGCGTTGCCTGAGAGCATTATTTTGTCATTTGCTGCTGCTTTTCCACCCTTCCTAAAAGTCATATGTACAGTTTTTTCTTGGTTTATCTTGACTTCATTTTCCCTGGCCCACTTTTCCAAATTGTTGAGTGTTTCTTGTACTTCTGCTCTGACGGGAGACCCGATAACCATATCATCTGCGTAGAGGATCAGGGTTGTCTTTGTGCTCTCATCAACGATTCTTGTGACATCTGCTGAGTAGATGTTAAACAGTGTAGGGCTGATGGGGTCCCCCTGTAGGACGCCGTTCGTCTGGGTGATCCGTTTTGAGGTTTCCACGTTGTTGTTTATGTAGATGTAGATGTAGATGTAGATGTCTCGTTCTGTAGATCCTGTGTTGAGCAGGGCTCAAGGATATAGAACACGTCAGATAAAAACATACATGCATGTTATAAAAAAAAAAAAAAAAACATGATACAAGAATTGTTATGTCACACTTACTCAAGCTGAAAAGAAATCATCCATATTGTAGAAGGTGTGAGTTACTAAATATTGCTTCAGAGCTCTTTTGAAAGATTTGCATTTGCTTTTAATACATAGTGATTTAATCTCTTTTGGAAGGTTATTGTATATTTGTATTGCGGAATAATAAGCACCTTTCTGAAAAAGTTTTAATGAGTTAGCTGGTCTATGTAAATCATTCATGTTTCTAGTAGTACGCCCGTGTATACTGTGATTACTTTGAAATTTATCAATATTATCTACCATGTAACACATAACAGAGTATATATACTCTCCGGTGAGAGTGAGGACTTTTAATTTTTCAAACAGCGGTTTACAAGATTCTCGTTTTTTCTTTCCACATATTATTCTTATTGCTCGCTTCTGTAATCTAAATATTTTTTCCCTATGTGCCGAGTTACCCCAAAAAATGATTCCGTACCTCATAACAGAGTGAAAATATGCAAAATATACCGTGAGTAATGCGTCCTGTTGTAATATATCATTCAAAGTTCGTAGCGCAAAACATGCTGAACTTAGCTTAGAACTTATCATTACAATGTGTTTCTTCCAGTCAAGATTTTGGTCAATTTGTAGTCCTAAGAATTTTATGTTGCTAATTTCCTCTATGATTTGTGTTTGATAATTGATTACAATGTTTGAGATATATCTATTTTTTGTTCTAAATTGAATAAAGTGGGTCTTATCAATATTAAGTGACATTTTATTAGCTTGAAACCAAGTATTTAATTCGTGAAAAGTCTTTGTAGCTAGTCTTGCTAAATCTTCTTGTGACTTTCCTGTTACGAGTACACTAGTATCATCTGCAAAAAGCAATGCCTTTGATTCGTCACTTAAGTTATCTGGTAAGTCATTGATGAAAATTAAAAAGAGCAAAGGTCCCAGTATCGATCCCTGAGGTACTCCATTTTTAACAGTCCCTAATTTTGATTCATTTCCATTTATTATTACCTTTTGAGTTCTATCAGACAGGTATGATTTGAACCACTTTAGTGTTATATTATCCAACCTATAGTGTTTCAGTTTTTGAAGTAGAATTTCATGATTTATACAGTCAAACGCCTTAGCTAGGTCACAAAAAATTCCTAGGGCATGTTTCTTTTTATCTAACGCTTCCAATATTTCTGTAGTGAGTTGAAATGTAGCATTATCAGTGGACATGCCACTTCTAAATCCAAACTGAGATGGTGTAAGAATGTTATTCAAATTAAGATAGTGTATTAAGCGGTTGTACATAACTTTTTCAAAAACTTTTGAAAATGAGGTTAGGAGTGATATAGGTCTATAATTTGATGGAACATTTTTGTCACCTTTCTTAAAGAGGGGCTTAACAATAGCATGCTTTAGTCTTATTGGAAATATTCCACTTTTTAACGAACAATTACAAATATGACTAAGAGGTTTACTAATTTCAGATGAGCAGCTTTTTAACAACTTATTACTTATCTCATCCCATCCAGAAGAGTTTTTGCTTTTGAGTGACTTGATTATATTTTCAATTTCTCTAGAGGAAGTTAATTTGATTTGAAATGTATGGTTCTGGACTATAGGTGTTTTAAGTAGGTCTGCTGCATTAATGCTAATATTAGTTGTAGGAATACATTTCTCTGCAATGTTTATAAAGTGATTATTAAAAGCATTTGTGATATCTGATACATTATCTAGCTTTTTGTTCTGGTATGTTAGTGACATGCAATCATTGTTTCCCTTTGATCTCCCTGTTTCGTTTTTAATTATCATCCATATAGTTTTAATTTTATTGTCTGATTTATTAATTGTTTGTGAGAAATGCCTACTCTTTGCCTCTTTAATTACTTTCTTCAGTGTATGGCAGTACATTTTATAGTGTTCTTTATGAGCTGGGTTGTTACTGGTTCTACATTTTAAATATAGCTCTCTTTTGTTTCTACATGATATTTTAATGCCAGTGGTTAACCATGTTTTATTCCTTACATTAGGTAAATTAGCAGTTTTCTTTTTTGGAAAGTTAGTTTCAAAATGCCGCAACACAATATTTAGGAATTCATTTAATTTACAGTCTACTTTGTCATAGGAAAATATAGATCCCCAGTTTTCATTCTTCAGATCTTGTTTGAAGTTTAAAATTGAAGCATCATTCATTACTCTAGTCATATGGGTATGTTTTTTAGTTGCGTTTACCTTACTATCGTTTAGCACTAACATTTGTGCATCATGGTCCGATAATCCATTTAATATTGGTAATATTTTAAAGTTAGGGTGCTTTTCTATGTCTATGAATATATTATCTATTATTGTTTGAGAGTTGTTTTGGATTCTAGTTGGAAAGTTTACTACAGAGTCTAAATTATAACTACCTAGTAGGGATATCAGTCTGATCTTTTTTTCACTATCAATTGAGAAGTCTACATTAAAGTCGCCGCACAGTATAATATTTACATTATTACTATACAGATAGTTAAGAACCTTTTCTAACTGATTTGTAAAATAATTGAAATTACCTGTTGGTGCTCTGTAAATGGTCAGTATTACAAATGTACTGTTATCCGTTTCCACTCTGGCTGCGCAGCATTCAAAATCCTGTTCCTTACAGTAGGAACTGGTGTCTATATCACTAAAATTTAAGTTACTTTTGATGAATATACTCACACCTCCGCCTTTCATGGAACGTCTAAAGAAATTTGAGCACAATGAAAAATTATCAATTTTTAATTGTTCCAGCTCATAGTTCCTGTATGTAGGTCACCACGTCACATAATGGAGACTGCGGGAAAATTACAATTTATGTGTATGTAGTTATACCTGAGGAGCTCCTCTACTATCCTAGCTAGCGGGAGGTCCTTTCCAATCATTCCTTGTAATTTCTCGATCAGCTTCCTTCTGTTTACGAGGTCGAACGCTTTCTGAAAGTCTTAAATACCATCGCCATAATATCGTTTTGAAGGAGGCGCGAATAACGAACGAACTACGAGTATAGCCGAAACAAACCACTATTCACGGCATATGAGATACACGAGAAGATGGAACTACTAGTCTACTCTTAACAGACTGAAGGAAACACAGAAAACTATTGTTTGGTATATGGTTTACAAAACGAAATCTTAGTTTTTGTAGAAATTTGGCGATGTGTATACATCTGAAGTAAGTCATAGTTCCTGTATGTAGGTCACCACGTCACATAATGGAGACTGCGGGAAAATTACAATACGATGAGACAGAAATAAAAGAAGAAGACTTTCTATCGCTGTGTGTTAAACAGGAACATATTGTTAAGTCTGAAGATATACCCATAACCTACAATTTAGTTGAGGCACGCCGAATTAAAAGTGAGGATATAGGAGCAGTTCCGAGGTTAGATACATCGACGTCGTGCGACGAAGTTGTGGAAACTTTTCCTGAAGGAAATAACGAAGAGCTTCTGTTTACAGAAGATCGTAAGAATATTCCTGTGCCCATTAAGACTGAAAATACAGACGTGTGTGAACACAGTGACACTCCATTATCCAATACAGTACAAAATGTAGAGATACTGGTTCCGGGAGAACAAAATTCCAAAGGTACTTCAGAACGACAAAATAAACATCAGCACATGCTTACTGAAAAAAAGGATCAATTTTATGATTTAAGTCATCATAGTGGTGCACAAAGTGTCTCCGGTGAAAAAGGATTTTCTAAGAGAAGTACTCTCAAAACTCATATGCCTACTCATACATTAGAACGAGCTTTCATATGTGATGTATGTAGCAAATCATTTTCTCGAAGTAGTCATCTCAAGAGACATCTGCTTACTCATACAGGAGAAAAAGCTTTCAAATGTGATATTTGTGGCAAAACATTTTCTCAAAGAGGTCATCTCAAAGGTCATCTGCTTAACCATACAGGAGAAAAACCTTTCAAATGTGATGTCTGTGGCAAAACATTTTCTCAAAGAGGTAATCTCAAACATCATCTGATTACTCATACAGGAGAAAAAGCTTTCAAATGTGATGTATGTAGCAAGACATTTTTTGTGAGAAATAGTCTTAAAGTTCATCTGCTTACCCATACAGGAGAAAAAGCTTTCAAATGTGATGTATGTAGCAAAAGATTTTCTCAAAGAAGTAGTCTCAAAACTCATCTGCTTACTCATACAGGAGAAAAAGCTTTCAGATGTGATGTATGTGGCAAAACATTTTCTATGAGAAATAGTCTCAAATATCATCTGCTTACCCATACAGGGGAAAAAGCTTTCAAATGTGATGTATGTAGGAAAGCATTTTCTCTGCGAGGTCATCTCAAAAGTCATCTGCTTACTCATACAGGAGAAAAAGCTTTCAGATGTGATGTATGTAGCAAAACATTTTCTATGAGAACTAGTCTCAAATATCATCTCCTTACTCATACAGGGGAAAAAGCTTTCAAATGTGATGTATGTAGCAAAACATTTTCTCTGCGAGGTCATCTCAAAAATCATCTGCTTACTCATACAGGAGAAAAAGCTTTCAAATGTTATGTGTGTAGCAATACATTTTCTCGAAGTAATAATCTCAAAACTCATCTGCTTACTCATACAGGAGAAAAAGCTTTCAAATGCGATGTCTGTACAAAAACATTTTCTCGAAGAAGTCATCTCAATACACATCTGCTTACTCATACAGGAGAGAAAGCTTTCAAATGTTTTTCTTAGAAGTTCTTTCAAAACTCATATGTTTAAACATATAAGTGAAAACCTTTAAATGTGATGTGTGGAGCAAATCAATTATTATAAGAGGTAGTCTCAAAACCTGGGTAAAACTAAGTTATACTGACCTCCGCATGGGAAGAGTTAAAGCTCAGGTTCTGTAGTCTCTAAGTGCATTCACATTGCAGTAACATCAGTGCAGAAGGGGAAGACAGAAATCCTATGTACATCTTGAATTCTTTTCTGAAAATTCCAATTGTCAGTAGTTTTATTGAAAAAAGCAGTGGAAATGATTGTAGTTGTTACATACTTAAAATAGAAATTTGGTTTCAATGTAACGGAAATCGAAATACGTTTTTGTTGTGCAAAAAATTATAAAAATTCACGTAATACCAATTAAAGTAAATATATTTCAATGTTGTTATCTTAAGAATTTCTTTTTAAAAATGTTGGAAAAGAAATAATCCATAGCAAGCCAAGTTTATAAACATGCACTGCTGTTAGCCTATGGCTGTTGACTTTGCTTTCCTTAGGCAAATTCATTGAAAATTCCTCTGGAAGTGGAACTTGAGCCCAGGACCATTGGCTATTTGTATTTTCCAGTGCCTGGTAGTTGGTAAGATCTCTTAAAAGGGATGTATTTCTATTGGTAAATTAGACAGTTAACATACGAATTATTTCTTAATATTAAAATATTGAATACATCATAAAACAAGATATTTAGGACTGAGTGAGGTGGCCGAGATGGTAGCATCTGGGACTCTCATACGGTATGTCCCAGGTTCTAATCCTGTGTACGGCAAATTTGATTTGGGTTTTCGATTGTTTCCATAGGCGAAAAGGCAAGTGTAGAATTAAATGTTTACTTAGCGTGACTCATCCCCTCTATTTAATCCTTTGTCAGTCAGTGGTTTTATTTAAGAAGAAAAAGAACTAACTATGCAATGAAATAAACTATAATACCATCGCCATAATATCGTTTTGAATGAGCCGCGAATAGGCCATACCGATTGAACTACGAATAAAGCCGAAACAAATCACCAGTCACGGCCTATCAGATTCAGGAGAAGATGGATCTACTAGATGTATGTAGATGTAGATATCTCGTCCTGTAGATCCTGTGTTGAGCGGGGCTCAAGGATATAGAACATGTCAGATCAAAAAATACATGCATGTTATAACAATAACATAGGTCTACAGAAACTGCAAGCTGCCAAATTTATCCAAGCTGGAAATATTCCTCCAAATTGTAGAAGGTGTGAGTTATTAAAAATTCCTTGACAGCTGTTTTGAAAGGTTTGCTCTTTCTTTGAATACATAATAATTTAATGTTGTTTGGAAGCTTGTTATATATTTGTACTGCAGAATAATAAGCACCCTTCTGAAAGAGTTTTAACGAGTTATTTGGTCTGTGTAGATCATTAATGTTTCTGGTAGTACGTCCATGTACACTAAAATTAGTTTGAAATTCATCAATATTATTCACTACATGACACATAACAGAGTATATATACTCCCCTGTAAGAGTGAGGACTTTTAATTTTTCAAATAACGGTTTACAAGATTCACTTTTTTTTCTTTCCACATAACTTATTATTCTTATTGCCCGTTTTTGTAATCTAAATATTTTCTCCCTATGGGAAGAGTTGCCCCAGAATATGATACCGTACCTCATTACCGAGTGAAAATATGCAAAATATACCATAAGTAATGCATCCTGTTTTAATATATTAGAGTGGTATACTATCCACCTGTGGAATACCGGCTTCCTCTTCGTATTCACACAGTCTTATGGAAAGAGAAGACCAAGAAAACTTAATTTTCCGTTATTGCAGTCTCTTAAATCAATTTTTGAACTGACATGTTTGCCAAAATTGAAACAGAACGATTAAATTTTTTAATACATAATCAGAGTAAACTACGGTTGGACGAGTATGTACATCTGCGGGATGCATTCAATAAACATGACGGGCAAGCATCTAAGCTGGAAAAAGTTGTAGTGCTACCTTCCCGTTTCATTGGGGGCCTCTCTACATGCATGAAAAGACACAAGACGCTATGACCTATGTGTGCCATTACGGTCGCGGGTCGATCTAAATCTAATCAACCAATGGGTGTTGCTGACATATTTTATTTTATTTTTAAGCATATATTTTCTGTTTCCATGTCTATCTGTGAGTACAAAACAATATTTTTTCACATTTTTATCACTAACGCTTTGGCTTCTAGTGGCCGTTTTGCTTAGATGGATCTGTCATTTTTGGCATTTTCAAAGGTTTTTGGTAAGTTAAATAACTATTTTATTTATGAAGATATCAACTTGAAATAAAAACCCTCTTAATCTACAAGAAACAGTCTACAATTCGTGTTATGACCAAAAATTTGTTAGGTCTTAAGGAAATAATCTGAAACTTTATTAGAAAATCCAGTTTCGATTAGAAAAACTTAACAACTTTATAAAACCTTTTTTCATCAAAAGGACGAAAACATATGTATAATAGTTTTCCCCCCACAAAGATATAGTAAATCACTAGATGCTAGAAAATTTTAGATCATTTATATAAATCCTTTAGGTTTTAAGAGTTTTCAAATATTGAGATTTTGTAAAATTGTTGATTTTCAAATTAAAATATCTCAAATGGGACTAAACAGAAAAATCTGAAATTTTCTCAAAATATTCTTCTAGTGTCTACACCATTTCAACCTCAATTTCGGAAAAAGTAATTACAATTTCGGAAAAAGTAATTTCAATTTCGGAAAAAGTAAATTCAATTTCGGAAAAGGTAATTTCAATTTCGGAAAAAGTAACTTCAATTTCGGAAATACGAGGGCTATTTTTTAAACCTTCTTATGGTGCATAAAATGAAAACCACAGTGAAAATCAAAACTATTTTATTTGGAACATTTAGGTACACCTTCTAGCTACTTCTCTACCTAGTCGCGCCCCGATTGAGACATTTGTTGAAGCGTGGTGCAACTTTCAAGTACCCTTTTCATAGAAGCTTGCCGCCAGGGTACTTGAAAGTTGCACCACGCTTCAACAAATGTCTCAATCGGGGCGCGACTAGGTAGAGAAGTAGCTAGAAGGTGTACCTAAATGTTCCAAATAAAACAGTTTTGATTTTCACTGTGGTTTTCATTTCATACCCCCTAATGTTTTAAAAAAATAGCCCTCGTATTTCCGAAATTGAAGTTACTTTTTCCGAAATTGAAATTACCTTTTCCGAAATTGAATTTACTTTTTCCGAAATTGAAATTACTTTTTCCGAAATTGAAATTACTTTTTCCGAAATTGAGGTTGAAAAGGTGTAGTAATCAACATATAAAATATCATCACTCTGTTCTGACCAGAAGTATTTTATTTTTAATAAAGAAAATGCTAAAAAATAACACTGCCAAATCAATGTAGAGCCTAAACTATAATAGGTGGAGACTTGGAATTTTGACAGTACCTTTCTTTTCATATTGTAAGTGCTCTCACTAAGAAAGGATTGTGAAAAAAATATTAATTTTAAATGCCAAAAATAAAATGTTTTGAGGATACTTAATACTTTTTTTTACACAGGATTATCAAATCCAAATCACATTCCATGACAACAGTGTATTGTTGGCAGTGATCACAGGTAGGTTTGGAAATAAATGATATGGGACTTTGACAAAGTAGAGAAGCTATCGACATAATTACTAAAAAAAAAACTCCGTGGCGCTTTTCTGAAATATCCTTTTGCAAACTCATCTAGAACTTCTGCACTGCCAAGGCAATGAACTGAAACCTCCCACATTGAGGAAGCAGTCATTCAAGTCCTGCAAACTGCATGTTATGACTAGGCCCCGGATTTTTATGTAATATCTAAGTGCAAAATATGTACATAAAAATGTAGTAAATATCAGGGAAATATGTAATAAAATATGTAATATGAAAAATATATGTAGTTTAAAATTAATATTTTCAATGCCATAAATATATGAAAATGTTCACACAAGCTTCTACACGCTACCTTTAATTATGACAGTGGGTGCAACTTAAATGATTTACCAAATTACAGCCATAGTAAAAATATTTTACAGATATCTTTAAAAATGTAATGCACTTAAGTTTGTGGAGAAATATGTATTGTAGCAAAAGCTCTTGTCCTCGAGCCCTATGCAAACTTCAGCCTTAAGACTTCCTAGAAAAACTCTTTTGTACCGTGCAAATAACGGTATTTTTGCTACCTGAAACCTGATTGTAATCCTTCCTAATTCGCTGGTTTCAATTTGTAGTACGAGTACAAAGACCAACAAACCTGGATAGCCCAAGTTCTGAGAAACAATACGTGCTATAATAATATAGATAGCTCAGGCATTGAGAACCACCGTATTTTGCATTTGTGTTGGAATTCACAAAAATTAGAAGAAGAATCTTTACTTTTGGCAACTGAAATATTTTCTTTATAGAAGAAAATTAATGAAAAATAAAACAAAATAAAATAATTTTTTTCTGATTTCCTAGATTTTATGTACAAAAATGTTACATTCTTTACATAATATGTAAAATATGTAGTATTACTGTGAATATGTAAAAATATGTAAAATGAAACCCAACTAATAATCATAACAGAAGCTCAAATAGCAGACATTTTTCATTTATAGTAGTCTATAAGTAAGGGAATAGAATATGTAATTACATAAGAATCCGGGCCCTAGTTATGACCGTTTGTATTGGACAATCTAAATGTCTTGAAATACAATATTTTGTTATATAATACGCCTATTTATTAATATTATCACTTTTAATATAATCTGGAAAGAGGGTATGCCACTGGTAGCATTTTTCGGGCATCCAATTTATTTTAAATTCATTTTAAAAAATATATATTTGTAACGGGGCGGGGGGTATATCTATGCACTGTATGCAGCGGGTGCTTCTCGGACTTACCAAATCTCTACGCAACCCCTCGCTTCTGCATACCCCTGTACCCAACCCCGTCACATCATCAGGATGTGGGCCTACCTTCTGCGTCGTTCCATCTCTGGTTGTCGGCTTCCTTGTTCTTCTGTTGCTGTAGAGAGATATGCAGCTGACCCTAGACACCCCCATTCAGACCACAACCCTCAACATCCCTTGCTCCATTCGGGGATGTTCACATTATGTAATGATAAACACATATTACTAGGTAAAACCCTTTTATTACCCTATTGACTATATATACATATAGTTACACACGATACGACCCTTTTGCTCTCCCTACTTAATATCCGCCGCCATAGTCCCTGAACAACACACTCTACTCCAGCATACTTGCCACTCTATACTCCTCTGCACTCTGCCACTGGTCTGTACCACGCCAGGCTGCTTGCGTCTTGCATCCGGGGAAAATCGCCAACTTGCATTTCCCACGATCCGAAATGCTAAGGAAATGCTTTAAACGCTAAACTTGCATTATACTCAGGGCTGTACAAAGCTGTACCCTTACATATTTTACTTTCTCGCATATATTTATTTAACCTGGCCATAAGGTCTTCTCTACCGCTCAGCCAGGGCAAAAACCTGAAATACATAATGATAATAATAATAATAATTTTAAAAGAGGAAGGGGGAAACGTCCCCATAACACTAGCAGCATTTCCCCTTTGGATGGCTATGCCTATGCGCTGCCTCAGGTATTCAGTGGACTGCAGATTTTTGCCCAATTCACTAACGAAGGCTTTGGCTTCAGAGCACCAGGGACCAAAGGTTTCTACTCCGAAGACGACAAAGATGTAATTATCGATTATAGCACGATATTTCGACCTCTTTAGCTGGACAGCGGATTCAGCAGCAGACCCAGCCATCCAAAGGGGAAATGCTGCTAGTGTTATGGGGATGTTTCCCCCTTCCTCTTCATTAGAAGAAATATTTTATTTCTGATGTAAAACATAAAACTGTATTATATTTTCAATTTAAAAAGAACTGATATACATGAATACAAGAAACGAACATTAAATACAAAGACAAAATTAGAACATAAGTACTTGAATAATATGAATATGTAATACATTGACTAAAAATAAAGAAATAAAAAAAATGATGAAAGTCTAAACAAATACATTCTTAGTTATTACAAAATATAATGAAAATTAAAATATATATTACTAATTAGCATCAATTCCTATATGTTATTGTATACTAAATTTATTAAATGTCGCTTGAACTGTGAAGTCGTTTGGCAGCTCCTGAGATGGCTAGGCAGTGAATTCCAGTGACGAATAGCTGTTGTTGTAAACGAATTCGAATAATGTGTAGTTCTGTAAAGAGGCATGGATAGTAAGGGGTCAAGCTGAGAGCGCGTGCCCAAGTTATGGTAGGAAGAAAGGTAATGAAAGCGACTGGAAAGATAGCTAGGTGTTGAGGTATGAAGGATTCTATAGAGCAGTATGAGACAGTGAAAATATCTTTGCTCACGCAGGCGTACCCATCGAAGGGATTCCAGTTACGGTGTTATGTGGTCATATTTACGAATGTTACATATATATCTGACGCATGCATTATGAACACGTTGCAGTCTTTGAGTCAAATTGCTGTTTAAGTCAGTAAGTAGGACGCATATACCTTGTAGGCTATAGAGAAAGTATTGTGATCGTGAAAAAAAAAACTGAAATCGAGATAACACTTGGAAAACATGTTTCACAATACCTAGATATCGAAAAAAATGTTTTTGGAATGAAGTCTGTCCATTTGTCTGTGGACAAGCACAGCAGGTAAATGGTTCGTTGTATTTACCTAATTTTTTTAATGAAGGACTTTTTCGGAATTTCATCAAACCGCCCTGAATTTGGTTTTTATAATTCAAATTTTAAGGGGACTTTTAAGGAAAAGTTTTGTAAAAATTTTGATTTTTGAAAGAATGATTTTAATAAAAATTTAAAATCTGAAACTTTTATGTACAACTAATGAAGTGGCTATATCTGTTTTCTTTTTTAATGACTTGTGGTGTACTTGACTCGTAACCATTTTCAATAATTCCAGGCTACCTCCATTACATTGGATAATGGGCATTATAAACGGGGTTTAATTTTGTCTGCACCATTGCTCAATTATACAGACTATGTCAGTCAAGTTTATGGTAAGAATTTCCACCTATATACTAGTGATCTTAATAAACACCATATATTTCTTGAATCTGATCTATTGAGATACCGGTATGCTAAGTTAGGTTAGAACTAATAAATTTCACTGGTAATATAATAGCAATTAAACAATGTTCAAATTAATCTAACTTTATTTTATATTCATTACTAAGTCAATTAAAATTATGTACAGAACAGCATATGTAGACAAATTAAAATTATTTGTTTATCTCAACGATAATATATTTTCAAATTAATTAAAAATATGTTTTTAATAAGGAATGTTCAATATTTGGAGAATATAGAACTTTCTATAATAGCTATAGTAATCAAAGTTATATTAAGGGGAGATAGACTGCCCTATTCCACTAATGTTAAATTTCCTTATTTAATGACCCATTATCTAAATAACTACTGAACATTTCATTATGAAATTTTTACAGCATATAGATCCTACGTTTCTAAGCCAATTGGACCACATTCATGAAGCTATGCAAGTTATTTAAAAAAAATATTGTTGTTATTGTGTAAGGCTGATTATTTTTGTTATTTTTTAAGAAAAATATTTTTTTATCGACAAACTGTTAAAGCAAATATCACTTATTGTGGTTCCGTTTCAATGCTAGATTGTTGTTAACATGTGTAAAAAATCTCAGCGTTCTATCAATTATAGTTCCTGAAAAAATGGGGCATTTATGAGAAAAAATGTTAATTGGAGAAAATGCCAATTAAAAGAAATCATGTCAAAAAAGAAAGTTTTCACTACTGTAGTGCAATTGCAGATCCTTCTCAGTGAGCCTTCCTTGTCATGTAAGTGGCTTGTATTCAAGACGCTTACCTCTGTAGTCTTTTTTCAATTTTTTGGCTAAAATTTTATGCTAAAATTCAATGGATACTTTTTTTTCAGTATAGAAAAGTTCCACTCATATGATTCTCTTACAAGGAAGAATCCCGAAAGAAGTCATCATTATACCCATGGAGCAGAGAAAGTCTCGTGTGATGTGCGCAACAAAGCATTTTCTCGAAGAAGTCAACTCAAAACTCATCTACTTGCACATACAGGAGAAAAGCTTTCGAGTGTGATGTATGCAACAAAACATTTTCTCTAAAATGTCATCTCAAAAATCATTTGCTTACACATACAGGAGAAAGAGCTTTCAAATGTGATGTCTGCACAAATCACTTTATCAAAGAAGTAATCTCAAAACTCATTTACTTACACATACAGGAGAAAAAGCTTTTGAGTGTGATGTATTCAACACAGCAGCGTCGCCAGGAATTTTATTAAGGGGGGGGGCAAAATCAATTTCGGACCTCAATTTCAAATGATTGGGCTAAACACATTAATATTCACTTAGTTAACCGGATCGTTATTTTGAACCCAAGCTGAATTTGACGAGGCTACAAAGTTTTTAAGTTAACAGAATACGCTCTTTTGAGCAATGGCCTTGGTGAGATATTATTATAAATACATATTATAGTTATAATTAGTTATTACTTGCTAAACTCATTATAAAGTAATTCTATTTTTTTTTTTCATTCTCCATGCTACAACTGTAGGTTGACAAAGAGTACCACAAATAAATGAATCCATAAGGCAATCCAGAGGGGGGCAGTTGCCCCCACTTGCCCCCCCCCATGCCGACGCCCATGATTCAACAAAACATTTTCTCAAAGAAGTTATCTAAAAAATCATTTGCTTACACATACAGGAGAAAGAGTTTTCAAATGTGATGTCTGCAACAAATCACTTTATCAAAGAAGTAATCTCAAATCTCATCTACTTACACATACAGGAGAAAAAGCTTTCGAGTGTGATGTATGCAACAAAACATTTTCTCAATAACATATTGTTATTTTCAGACAACAGACAATCGTTCTTATTTTAGAATCTCCACCAAGTGTTCATAGTTATTTTTATTACAGGTTTATTGTAAACATCGCAGTTTGCTTGTAGCAACAGAGAATTATTTTTTCTTTCTTTTTTAAATAGCACATATTTTCTAGGGGCAATTTTATGGTCATGCCAGTTCAGAAAGTATTTCTTTTCCGCTAAGGGTGTACAAGTAGTAATTACTTCTTTAGAAATAAAATATGTGTGTTTAATACAGTTCTGAATAATCCAGCGGAATAAAATCATATCAATTAAAATGTGCATCTACAGCCATGGGACTGTCGCTCATTTATTATGTGTACAGCTTCTGAACTGTTCCTTCCAATTTTGAAACTCTGCCTTACTGACTCCACCACCCAAGAAATATATTTTAGTTTCGTGTGCATGTGCTCATTGGTAATATCAAACCTTAACGTAAGTTATGATACGGTTGTGGATTGTGAATTTAACACATTCGAATTTGGCGGTGAAGATGGAAAACATTATATTTTTACAGTGTTGGCAGCCCTATAATATTACATTCAGAACGCATCTTGACTTTCGTAGTGCCTCCTCCATCTGACGTATTATTTGGGAGGCAGTGACCACCGCATCATAAGTTACCCTAAACCCATCCATTCCGACGTGTTCATTGCATCGGTCGTGTAAAATTCTGCCCATATGTCAGCTTTCTTTTTGTACAGCTCTGTCAGTAGTGTCTGGTATGGCTGTGTAGATGGTAACAGCATCCTTGTCCGCAGTTCCTCTATGTAGAACGGCTGGCGGCTGGCGTGTAAGCTCGACTTGAAGCTCGCCGCTGACAAGTGAGGTGATACTTGGGTTGAGGGAGGGTATGTACCTTTAGTGTTACCAAATACTCTCAATAGGAATACCGCCCACTCTACTCTATTCCCTTTGTTCAAACTGTCCACTAGCACAGAGGTGCCATCTGTTGAGTGGGAATGGGCAGCAGTCTCAGAAGCTAATTAATGAACCTATATAGCTGCAGAAATAAATTTGTTTTTCAAAGTCCTGATACACAGTAACTTATTTTTGTGCTTGTTAATGCAGGAATTAGGTCGGGAAATAACACAATTTACACTACCGCTAAACTAACTTAATTAAATGACGATAACGCTAATTTCTAAGTAAAACTTCTTTAGCCGCGGTAGGGGTAAATTGAGAGCTTGTGTAACGCTCAAAATCGTCACGAAATTAGTGAGGTGTGACGGAACGGACTGCACAAAAAACAATCAACTCAATGATTAGGCTTATCCAAAACTGAAAAAGCCCAAAAATTAAAAATTAAAAAATCCAAAATTTAAAAAGTTAAAAAATCCAAAAGTAAAATATACAAAAAATAAAAATCAAAGATCCAACATTTAAATAATCTAAAATTTCAAAATCAAAAAATTCAAAGAACCAAAATTAATAAGTTCAAAATTTAAAAAATAAAAAATAAAAAAATCTTAATATCCAAAATTTAAAACATTCCAAAATTATAAAATTCTAAAATATAAAAATATAAAAATTAAAAATTAAAAAATACAAAACTAAAAAAATTCAATGATCTAAAATCTAAAAAAATCTAAAAATCCAAAATTAAAGAATAAAAAGGTCAGAAATTTAAAAAATCCAACATCTAAAAAGTCCAAAAACCCAATATTAAAAAGTCCAACAATCCAAAATTCGAAAAATCCAATAATCCAAAATTGAAAAAAAAAAAAAAAAAAAAGTTTCACTTCTGCCGCATGGCGTTCCACACACACTTTGTTTTAATAAGTATTAAAACTAATTGTTTCACTTTAATACATTTTTGTGAAAATCAGCTTTAAATTTTAATTCATACGATTTGCAAGATACTTTCTACAATATATACTTTTTTTTTTAATTTCAAATTTTTACATGTAAAACAATTCGGATGGTAAGCCAATGAACATCCGAATGAATCAGTCTTGTACACACTCTAATTAACGATTTTACTTATTTCACTCTCAAAATAATTATTACAACCATAGACGGCACATATCATGCCACCTACATAACCGGACATTTTCTTTAGGCCTATGTTGTATTTATTATTTTACTCAGGGGTGCCCACCCCCAAAACTTCATTGCTCAGCCCCAACCCAATATGATCATTTCTAGGGGGGGGGCAATTTTTTAAATTAATTTATTTTTTGTCGCTTTAACTTCTTGGGCCACATTGTATTTTATATTAATAATATAAAAAGTAGCCAGAAAATAATTGCGGGGAGGGTCGGAAATGCCGGGGGGGTTTGGAATACCCCCCAAAAAAGGGGTCGGGGGTCCATCCCAGAAAATTTTTAAATGTTGAATTAATGAAAATCACATTTTACGCTATTTTAGCACTCAAAAACTAGTTAAGAAATTTGTTTACCATACTCTAACAGTCTTACTAATAATCCAGTTGTAACATTTACACCAGGAATATACACAGCTGAGGAAAGAAAGAGTACTAATAATCGTTGCATAATGCTGAATGTGTGCAACCTTTACACAGCCTAGCCCCCTTGTTTAAACTTGACGTAAATAATCAAGATGGCCGATCTGCGTAACAGCCGGTCGCTTCGTAGATGTCTGAGATTGAATTTTGAGGTTATGCATCCATTCTTAAGGTAACTTGTTATGAAACATTCTGGGCTACTTTTGCGGAATTATAAACATTGTTCCTTGTTTGCGGGACATATTTCCATACTTGTACCCATGATTACAGCTTTCTGAAAACAATAGGTTTGTTCGCAAAGCAAATCCGTGACCGCTTGAGAATTTGTTGTACTGCGCATGTCCAGTCTGTAACTTACCCGTGATTTGCACTTTGCGAACGGTTACAAGAATTTGGAATCGATAGTTTCTGCGTTTAATCGATATGATATGCAAATAAAATATATATTTCCCTTTGACATGTTATAAATGCAATATACATCGACAATATAATCTATATTTTGGGAAATTTTTTATTATCTTCCATTATTCATACATATAAGTAGCCTATGTTTATAAATCTGGCGCAATGTTATAGGAGGGAGGAGTCAGGCGCGTGAAAATAGGTTACTGCGCATGTCTCTGATAACAATTCATGCTAGAGCCTGCAAACTTTTCTTATAGTACAGAAACTGTCCGTGAGAGCTTTGCGAACAGAAGATTGAAATCAGAATCACGGATTCTCGCTTTGCGAACGCGTGTGGAGAAAGAGCGCATGCGCGAACGATTTGTTCCTGGTTTCTGACTGCTTTGCGAACAAACCTAATATAATGAAATACATAACTACAATTAGTCTGCAGACGATCCACCGTTGTTTGCCGCTGCACCGATAGATGGCGTTCAGCAGTCCCTTCATAGCCAGGAGCTAGTAACGTCACAAATAGAGTGACGTATTTGATGACGTTCGACGTACAAACCCGATGTAAACTCGGCAGTTACACACTCGTTATTGGTAATGCGGCTTATGCAGAACTTACACGGTGAACAACCAAACAACCGTTCAACGCAGATATAAGCAGCTTTTATTAGTAAGGCTGTAAGACAAGCCAATGTAAACAAGAAAATGTTACCTAAGTCGGATGTCCACCCCGGGAAATTTTTAAATATTGAACTAATGAAAATCACATTTTACGCTATTTTAGCACTGAAAACTAGTTATGAAATTTGTTTACCATACTCTAAGACATTTCAATGTACATAAGAAATCATTACCTATGTGGGGGGTCCAGCCCCGGAAATTTTTAAAATATTGAATTAATGAAAATCACATTTTACGCTATTTTAGCACTAAAAAAACTAGTTAGGAAATTTGTTTACCATACTCTAAGACATGCCAATGTAAACAAGAAAATGTTACCTAAGTCGGGTGTCCACCCCCGGGAAATTTTTAAATGTTGAACTAATGAAAATCATATTTTACGCTATTTTAGCACTGAAAAACTAGTTAGCAAATTTGTTTACTATACTCTAAGACATGGCAACTTAAACATGAAATTGTTACCTAAATTATAATACTTATTACTATTTAATAAGAAAAGTTAAATAGCACATGGAACAGTGGACATAATAGGCCTACTCATTATGTTATGAAAAGAAAATAACTGCTATATCATATTTGACACACCAACAAATCTAGTTTAATTAAATAAATATATTTTTTAAATACAAATATAGAATTCTGTGGATTCTGCTTCCATGTTGTCGATTTGGTAAAACTTCTGCAATTTAAATAATTGTCTTAAAAGAAAAACACCTGACGATAATAATTAATAATATACATTTTTTTCCTTGCGCCCCCCCCCCGGGTACGCCCATGGCTGTCGAAATTCTTCATCTTTATCTTTATAAAGAATTAAAAGAGACCTTTTGAAGTTATAGAACTTGGCCGTTTTTATTTTTAACATATAAAACTCTAATTTTGCAACAATTTTCAACCCCCGGCCAGAAAATTCATAACACGATAATATTTCCCCCCCCCCCCAGAAATTTCAATGACGCAGTCTGCGCCTTAACCCCCCCCCCCCGTGGGCACCCTGTTTTACAAGAATTTATATTATATTTTCCCACAAAACACAACAGACAAACGTTAACTATATCAGCTGACGAGTAACTGCCCATTCCTGCTCACTGGCGGCGCTAGTAGTAGCGTGTCCCGGAAAAAGACAGGGAGTGGACGGTATTACTTATTGAGAGTATTTGGTGTTACTTAGGACCCACCAGGTGACGGTAGAGATTGGTTACGGTGCTAGTGGTCGCGAGTTTGAATACCAGTCGATCTGAAATTTGTGGGTAGAGCAAGGAGGAGGTGAAAGAAAGGGAGGAAGAGGGTGAAAAAGTTAGAGAAAAGAGGATAAAGGAGAAATAAATTATTTAATTTCACCTTTCCCACAATAGAGGCGTTGGTAGTAGTCCAAATAGAGACACACCTAGTAGCTGGCCCTTTATATCCTGACGGTACTTGAAAGTACCGCTTTATTCAAATGCTTATATCTTTATAAAATGTCCAGTTTTCCTGACGGTACTTGTAGGAGCAGAAGAACGTAGTTCTGGTAACAGACAACAGATGGCAGCTGCAGAGAGAATTCCTTTTCTTTATGCTGTAGACAATTTATCCTCGCCGTGCAGCGTTAGGTAGTCATTTTTCAAGGGAGTTAGTGCATGTTCATGTGTTGTTCCCAAAACAATGCAGAGTGATAGATACTTTGAAATTCGTGCAAGTATTCACGTCAATGACAACAGTGCTGTGCCAGAAAATAATTCTGATAAACTTTATAAACTTCGACCTTTTATTCATGATCTCAATTGAAATTTTCAGCTTTTGACATTACCTAATGCAACACAGAGTATAGATGAAAGCATGGTACTTTTCAAGGGTTGCTCATCTTTGGAACAGTACAATCCCATGAAGCCCATAAAAAGAGGCTTACAAAATACCCACTCAGCACACATACGTAAAATATATGTAAAAATTGCGTTATCCCTAGATCTAGGTAATGTATATCACACATATTGGTTAAATAAAATCTACGTATAATATACGCTCAAATGTCCCACTTTTTGATGTATATCGTACGTCTATTCATGTCAATACAGACATATAATATATATCAATTATACGAACAATCGCATACATACTATTCATGTACAATATCTATACGTAAAAAATATGTCAAGATGATCTATCAAACGTATATTTTATATATAATTTATGTAGCCTATATAGGGCCTTTGGTTCATAAATGTACACTGCTCACATACATTTTACATATACTATCAATACATGAGATATCAATAACTAAAAATGTCATCAAGAACACTTTTTGTGCTTACTATCTTGCAGTTTTTTGGGACTTCTTGCTGAGGTATTTTGCAATTATTTATTGTAAGCAAAACACTAAGGTCGCTCATAATACACACTGAACCAAGAATCTTCGGAACATCATCATTAACATCCATTAAGCACAGCACTAGCCTTTCTACTGCCATTATGCTAATCCACTGCCCTTTAAGTCCTTCTGTTACACTTAGGAAGTACTGCATCACATCTTCCAAACAATGCAGAGCTTGTCATTCAACATAACTTTTAAGTTCTTTTAAGCTTTCTGCAACTGCTTGGTTTAAATTTTCTTCTTCTGCATCAATTAATCTTCTGCATGATGGACCTGGTCTTGACAAGTACTCAGGCAGATTAGGAAATATTGATGGTACTGCACCAAGTTTCAGTTTAGGGCAAGTTCTAGGAAATGTTTTTATTTCACCGTTAACTACAAATGTCTCTGTTCTTGTCACACTCTCTTCAGGAAAATACTTCACACAAATAACAGGCTTGCTTACCCCTGTAAAGTCTGTAGGGATCTTTCTATGCCATGTCTTCTTAAGTTCTTCGTCTTTTGGTAAAGAAAATGTACTAACACTTTCATGTTGTGACTTGTAGTTACTTTTACAGCCAACAACACTACAGCACCTAGGCATTGTGAATTCCTGAAACAATTAAGAAATACTTTAGCAGCGTTATCGTAAATTATTATGATCAGAGCTAATTACCACAGCATCTGTATTATAAATCGGTTTGCAAGTCGTTGAGGTTATGATAGGCCAATTTATGCATGTGAAACAAATCTTGCACAGGGACTTACCAGTACTGTTTTATGTGTAAATGTTTTTCTTCTGCCTCATTTAATCTTCTACATGAAGGAGCAGGTCTTCACAAACATTCAGGTAGGCCTAAATTAGAAAATGTATTCTAGGATCTAGGGTATTACCCTACAGATCACTGCACGTTGCATAATATTTCGTCAGCTTTAAATACACACACATGTACATTTATTCTTCGTTTCTATGTTATATACATAGGGAGTAGTTGCAACAGAACAGTGCAATTCTCTCCACACCCAATTTCTTGTTAATAAAACACTATAAAAGAGAAACTTATACACGCAACCACCAACAGCCAACAAACAACCTTGAATCAGCAGATCTACATTGCTGACGTCACAGACAAGATGGCCGCCAGTCATAAAAAGTAGTTCTACTGAATGTACGGATGTAATCATTTTAAACCATTTTTTAAATTAATTTCTGATTAGCGTGAGTAAATTTTATTGCGTTCCCTTAATTTAACCAAATCGATTTACTAGAGTAAAACACAATAAACCGGTGTTTACAATGTAGAATTCTAGACGTAAAATTTACGTATAGTTGGTAGGTAATTTTGATGTTACAAATGAACAATCAAATCGATTTTGTTTTATATTTAATCTTACTTATGTAACAGTAACTTTAATTTTGATATATTATAAATATAAAGCAGGATTAAATTACAACAGTTTTTATACATGTATATATTGGACATAAAATATACGTATAATTTACGTTTTGACTTTGACCAATCGTAAGATATATATGTAGCTCTAAAATATACGTATATTATACATATCGTGCTGCGTGGGTATGGTGTCGAGCTGACATGAGTAGATACGTGTACCAGTTCGAGGTGTACCAAGGAAAAAGGCAGCACAATGCGGACACAACTTCCAAAGAAATATTTGAACTAGGAGGTAGTGTTGTGGACAGACTGACGAGTTCTCTGAAAGGAGGTGGCTATACAGTGATGATGGACAATTATTTTACATCTGTAGAGTTATTTGAACACCTGAATTTTATGGATATTTTCTTTGTTTCTTAAACATGGGAACATTGTTTCAGATGAGAATTCTTGAAGAGCTTGGGGCACTGAGGAATTCCCTAACTCCCATTGGATGACTCTGGAATTAGGAAGAATGTGGAGGAGAGCTGATATTGCAGAAGGCGGTGAGTTGAAATTGACGTCATTTCTGAAGGGTTGCCAACTACTACAAAATACAGGGTGCAGCAGAAATAACACCCTGATTACAGAAGGCAAATACATCCAAACCCAATAAAATATGAAAAAACTTATGTAATTCTTTGAAAGTACACATGATGCCATTTACATTAACGTGTTTTGAAGAGAACATCATTCAATTGGCGGCCTCCATTGTTTATACACTGATTGAGCCTGTCTCGGTAGTTGTCCATGACTCTCATTGTCATTTCGGGTGGAATATCAGCAAATTCCTGTTGGATTGCCTCCTTAAGAGCTTCCAAAGTTTCGGGATGATGTTGGTACACCTTGGCTTTCAGATGTCCCGTCTTTGGATTCCGAAAGGCACGATGCGTTCTTGCGGTGCGTTGCTGTCGGCAACTCGCCATTTTGAATAAACTGCAATATGGTATAAGCGCGATGCACTACTGACCAAGCCATGGTCTAAACTAAGTTGCTGTCCAGCAATATTCACCCCGCCCCTCTAGCCCAACCCACCACGTAGATATCTACCTCCAAAATCGGGGCGTTCTTTCTGCCGCACCTTGTATAATGTGTGTAGTTTTATGCCAGTACACAATGGAACTAACAGTAAACTCTCGCTACCAAAGTAAAGATTTTTTGTTGATGCAGATATTGTAGTAGAATATATCGCTGGAGAAAGGAATTAAGTAATATATTTGTTTATACAATCTCTCTCCCAGTCTTCAGAATATAGCATTGTACATGTACTTGAATACGCACTTTCACATGCCTGAATTAATACAATATAACTAAATATCTTGGAAGAGTTTGTAAGTAATTAATACAACTTTCTGACAAAATAATAAAAATTGACTTGTTCTTTTCTCCAATGACAGATTCAGCTTAAAACACATTAAATAGCTTTACCTTCCATTTCATTTATTTGGTTTATTGTTTATTCCCTGATGTCTGACACTTTTTGGTTCCACAACACATTTCTTCTAATGTCCCTGGATTTAAGTCTGTAATTTTCAGACTATTGTTCTGTAAACAAATAAAAAAAATAGACAGTAGTTCAAGAATGCTGCTACAGAAAGTTTTTTGGTATGGTAATACTGGAAATGGGCTGCGATCTTCATTTTTTCGAGCAAGGCCTTCTTGATGTGGACTGTTTTCAGCATTATGGAGTGTATAGCTCAAGATAAAGTGTGTGATTGATAAAATATTGATATTACCCTAGTAAAGCAGAGTAACATTTCCTAACCCTAATAATCAGGAAGTTTACACAGTGAAGTATTTATTAATTAGAATTAATAATGAGATGGATAGTACACTGACTAACATCCTCAGCTAGATTCCATCTGTATGCTCCTCTGTTTGTTGATCAACATGAGTATCCTCTCGTGGGCCCGCATGTCTTGCAAAGGTTCCCATCTCATCTCTTCTCCCCAATGTTTACCTCTTTTTATTAATTTTATTGCACTTTTCTGAATTTTTTCTAGTGAATCTATCTGATTAATTGTATACGGGTGCCAGCATGCTATTGAATACCAGTATTCCATTATCGGCCTTACTACAGATTTGTAGCCTATTTCCTACATGCTGGTGGGATATTTAGGCACTTATCTTTATTAAAGGTATTCAATGTCAGAAAAATGTGTCTATGATGAGATATTTGGTTATGGCTTACTTGAGCTTCATAATCCCAACTATTTATATTAGTTAGAAAAGAGTCGCGGCATGCCTTATCTGTCTGAGGTCTGTGCCTATTACTACAGATAGGCTGGCCTAGTGACGCTAGAAAAGTGAGACACTCTTCAAAGAGAAATAGAGAAATTACAAAATTACTATTTGGTGATTGATACATAGCCATCACAATAAGGGAGAATCCTGTGATGCAGACTGCAGAAAACTCACTGACGTTAACAACATTATTGAATGTTACTTTTCATAAATATGGCCACGCCACCTCTGGATTTAGACTGACAGAAATGTGATACAAGCTTTAGATCAGAAATGCTTACTAACTTACTCAATGGCAATAGACAATTCCTCAGCAAGCTAAGGAATATTACCTATTTTATGGAACCTGAAGGTTCATTGCCACGCTTACCTGAGCCCGCCATTCAACCCTATTCTGTTCCAACTATCCTGCTTTCCCTTAAATCTATCCTAATATTGTCCTCCCACCTACGTCTAAGTCTTCCAAGTGGTCTTTTCCCTTCGGGTCTCTCAGTCAATACTTTTGAGACATGTCTTTCCTCCCCCATGCATGCATCATGTCCAGCCCATTTCATCCTCTATGATTTAATTACCTATATCCGGTGAAGTGTATAGGTCATGAAGCTCGTCGTTATGCAGTTTTCTCCAGTCACCATTTTCATCTCTCCTAGGCCCAAATATTTTCCTAAGCCCCCCCTGTTTTCAAACAATCTTAGATTATTGTATCTATAATTATTAATGCTGCCAGATTTTCTCCAATTGTTTGATTACTTTACTGGCAATTCTAATATATTTTAGAGCATTATTTTGACATTTCATGACCACATAATACATGTATTTAGTTTTTCTGTATTAATTTCCAATCCAACATTCCTGCAGGCATTGAAAAAACTATCTGCATTTCTCTCGATTGTGTTTAAGTCATCGCCCAACAGACAAGCATCATCTGCATAAGCTAAAATTGGGTGACCGCCATTTAATTCTAGGCTTACATTGTTTTCCTGAACTTTCCTAATAACATATTCCAAAGAAAAATTAAATAGTAAAGGTGATAATGCATCTCCTTCCTTTAAGTCACTTTTAATGGCAAACCTATCTGATATGATTATTTAAAAAAAAAGAAATTACCATTGCTTTGTATTCCATGGTTTGAGCCTTTACCCCACTTGATATTCTTGCCACTATTTTATACACCATCCACCTAAAGAATGAAGGGGATGTTAAAGTTGATTTTAGTATCGTCTTATTCTAATGTTGTGTGGACTGTGTTAACCCAATAGTTTATTTCCCTTTCTTCTCAAGTCTCTTCTTTGCTTACGCCACAAAATATTCACTCCACTATAGTTTTACCAGCTCTATCACTTTTGGTTAACAAATTTAATGCCAATTTCAGGAAGATAAGGATCAGACCTTTCTTAAATGTCGAGAGTTTGTTATGGGAAAAACCGTGCACATTTCTGCCAATTGCTGATTTCATAAACTTTGTATAGTAGTCGTAACCTTAGTGACTGCTGACATTTCTTTACAAATACCATAGCAAAGTATTAAGCCTATATTATATTTCCAGACATCATGCCTTATAATTGTTAAATTACACTGCATTAAAATCATAACTGTAAGTGGTATTTGACACATGGTTAGGTTAGTATGCGGAGAAGGTGGAAGTTGTAAAACTTTCAAGAGAAAATCACACCAAATGGGAACTAAATTGTCCCTAGTAACACACCAATGGCCCATCACTAGGAATATGTTGGCATTGCCTCGATTGGATAAGATAAGATAAGATTTATTTGGTCCAGCTGAACATGTACATGATATAAAATATGTCAAAAACAATTACAAACAAACGTATACATTTCATGTTTACAATTATAAAAAGAAGTTAAAACCATAATGACAACATAATCAGAATAGGTTTGTCTATAATATTAGGTTAGGTTAGGTTAGGTTAGTTTATCCCGGCAGAACTGGCCGACGGAACCTGGGAACCTGAAACAAGGAAACAAAGATCTGTTTGAATAACTCTTTTGTTGTAAACTGTTGGCATCCATCAAAAAATTAATTAACAGTATAAAAGCAGTGTTCCAGCGAAAGAAAAAGATAGTATGCCCCTTTTAAATAATTATGGAATACAGATATTTCTTTGAGGTAACCTGGCAAAGAGCTATACATTTGGAAGCTAGTATAAATGAAGCTGTTTTGACACAAGGTGGTATTACAGTGAGGTTTATAAATATCATTTTTTCTCCTTGTATGATATGAGTGGACATCTGCATTCACTAGGAGTGAATTTAAATTAGTCTTTATGTGATATATTGATTGACCCTTATCTCGCGCTCAAGCCCAGGAGAACGCAAACAGCAGGCAGAATAGACATGATCACATGGGAGGAACACTACAACAGGATACTAAACAAAGCGAGAACCATAATGGCATGCGACCCAAACACAACTGAAATAAACTGCACCTGTGAAGATGAAGTTCTTAAGATTCTACAATCATTAAAAGACAAAAAAGCACTAGGCCCAGAAGCACTGTATAATGAACACCTTAAACTCGGTGCACAAGCAATGTAGATGTAGATGTAGTTATCTCGTTCTGTAGATCCTGTGTTGAGTGGGACTCAAGGATATAGAACACGTCAGATTACAATATACAAGCAAGTAATAAATAATGATATATAATATACTACACTATAAACTTATTCAAACTGGAAATACTCATCCATATTGTAGAAGGTGTGAGTCATTAAAAATTTCTTGAGAGATCCTTTGAAGGATTTGCTTTTTCTTTGAATACATAATAATTTAATGTTGTTTGGAAGCTTATTGTGTATTGCGGAGTAATAAGCGCTTTTCTGAAAAAGTTTTAATGCATTAACCGGTCTATGTAAATCATTCCTGTTTCTAGTAATATGTTCATGAACACTGTTATTAGTTTGGAATCTCTCAATATTATCTACCAGAAAACACATAACAGAGTATATATACTCCCCTTTGAGAGTGAGGACTTTTAATTTTTCAAAGAGCGGTTTGCATGATTCTCTCCTTTTCTTTCCACACATTATTCTAATTGCTTGCTTTTGTAGCTTAAATATTTTATCCCTATGGGTCGAGTTACCCCAGAATATGATTCCATACTTCATTATCGAGTGGAAATTTGCAAAATACACCATGCGTAAGGCATCCTGTTTTAATACCTGATTCAGGACTCTTAAGGTAAAGCATGCTGAACTTAGTTTTGGAATTATCATTTCAATATGTGACTTCCAGTTGAGATGTTGATCAATTTGTAATCCTAGAAATTTGATATTACTAATTTCTTCTATGCTTTGTGTTTGGTAATTAATTACAAGGTTTTGGGTACATCTTTGTTTTGTTCTGAATTGAATAAAGTGGGTTTTTTCGATATTAAGCGTCATTTTATTGGCTTGGAACCATATATTTAATTCGTGAAAAGCCTTTGTAGCTACTCTTGCCAGTTGTTCCTGGGATTTTCCTCTTACAAAAACACTAGTGTCATCCGCGAAAAGCAATACCTTTGTTTCGTCACTTAAGTTATGTGGCAAGTCATTGATGAAAATTAAAAATAGCAAAGGTCCTAGTATTGATCCCTGTGGTACTCCACTTCTAACTACTCCTAGATTAGGTTTGTTTCCATTTATTACGACATTTTGAGTTCTATCAGACAGGTATGATTTGAACCAATTCAGTGTTAAATTATCTATTCCATAATGTTCCAATTTTTCAATTAATAGTTCATGATTTATACAGTCGAATGCTTTAGCTAAGTCACAGAAAATTCCCAACGTATATTTATTTTTATCTAGCGCTTCCAGTATTTCTGTGGTGAGTTTAAATGTAGCATTTTCAGTAGACATGCCACTTCTAAAACCAAATTGTGATGGTGTAAGAATATTATTCAAATTAAGATAGTAAACTATGCGGTTATATACAACTTTTTCGAATACTTTTGAAAATGAAGTTAAGAGCGATATAGGCCTGTAATTTGATGGTAAATTTTTGTCTCCTTTTTTAAACAGGGGCTTGACAATTGCATGTTTCATTCTTTCAGGAAATATTCCAGTTTCTAGTGAACAGTTAAATATATGGCTAAGGGGTTTACTAAGTTCCGAACAGCAACTTTTTAATAGCTTATTACTTATGTCATCCCATCCAGATGAGCTTTTACTTTTAAGCAATTTTATTATATTTTCAATTTCTACAGAGGAAGTCAGTGTGATTTCAAATTTATGGTTACAAATTGTAGATTTTGTCAGAAGGTCTATTGCCTTCACACTGGTATTGTTAGTGGGAACACAATTCTCTGCAATATTTATGAAGTGGTTATTAAATGCATTTGTAATATTTGATAGATTGTCTAGTTTCTTATTTTTGTATATTAATGACGTACAATCACTTTTTTCCTTTGCTTTCCCTGTTTCATTTTTTACTTTATTCCATATAGTCTTAACTTTGTTGTCTGATTTATTGATTATTTGTGAAAAATACCTGCTCTTTGCTTCTTTAATAACCTTTTTAAGCACATTGCAATATCTTTTATAATACACTTTCTGAGTTTGGTTGTTACTGGTTCTGTATTGTAAATAGAGCTCTCTTTTTTTAGCACATGATATTTTAATACCAGGGGTTAGCTATGCTTTATTATTTAAATTAGGTATTTTAGTAACTTAGTTGTCTTTTTTGGAAAGTTGGCCTCAAAGTGTCGCAACACGATATTTAGAAATTCATTTAATTTACTATCAACAGTGTTATAGGTAAATATAGTTTCCCAATTTTCATTTGCAAGATCTTGTTTGAAACTTAAAATCGAAACATCATTCATTACTCTGATAATATTACTATACCTCAACACTGACGAATCTACTGAACCAATGCTTCAAGACCGGCAATATTCCTACATCATGGGGAACATCCAAAGTAAAGGTCTCATATAAAGGCAAAGGTGACATATGACCCTAACTCATACAGAGGGATAGCTCTTGAAAACTGCCTCCTCAAAGTTCTGACGAAGCTTATGACGAAAAGATTAGCGGAAATGACTAAGGAGTTCATCCCGGAAGAGCAATACGGCTTCACAGCAGGGAGAACCACGCTACAAGCAATTAAAAACCTAACCGATGACATAGAGGAAAGCCTCAGAACACCAAGAGGGAAGTCCCACACAGTCTTTGTCGACCAACTAGACAGGGAAATCATCCTCTCAAAACTAGAAAAAAATGGCAATAGAGTGCAAACACATAACAGCATTAATACGAAACTTACTCACAGTAAACAACATCTACATAGAGGACAACGTAGCCACCTCAAAAGGATTCATTCAAACCAACGGAGTCCTTCAAGGGGACCCCCTCAGCCCCCTCCTGTTTAATATAGCAACCTACGATGTCGTCCAACATATAAGGCAAGAGGCAGAAACTATCAAGATTTATATCTACGCTGACGACCTGGCAATCGCATCAAGTAGCAAGTCAGAGCTGCAGAAAGCTGTTAACGTATTGGGGAAATGGGCAGAAAACAAATTGAATAGTAACATGGAGAAAACAGTACAAATGACTTTCAGGAAAGGGGGAAGGGAGAGTCAAGAAGACAGAATCACGTTTGGAAACACGCCATTAACCACAGTAAACACATTCAAATATCTCGGCATAACACTTCAGACCACCATTAAATCCTTCAGACTTCATGTGAGATCGAGAGCTGCAGCAGCCACAAAAGCAATGTACGACATTAAAACCCCAACCAAACTCTCCCTAGAAACTGCGATGTTGCTATTTAACACGAAAATAATCCCAATCCTGACCTATGGAATAGAAATAATCTGGGAAAGACTGGGCAACGGAGACCTCAACACCCTAGACGCAGTAAAAGCACGGTACCTAAAGGTAGTCCTAGTCGTATCCAGGTACACGATATCCCGGTTGGTGTATGAGCTCGCCAAGGAAACCTTCCTAATGGAAGACCTGAGGATTAAGTTTCAACTACCTACTACAGACTCTGTAAAAGGTAGTTGAAACTTAATCCTCAGGTCTTCCATTAGGAAGTAGTACAGAGAGCTAAAAAGGTGCCTACAAGAAAGGGAAAATAAGATAGGAGAGATCCCGATAGAGTTCTACGCCACCGAGGCTATGATAAGCAGATCCTGGACAGAAACAAATCAAGACCTCCGGCACTTTGTCAACTCACTGGCGGTGCACGGATATCATCATAAAGTGTGTAAAACAAAACACTACCATGAACCGGACGTCAACTGCGTGTGCGAGAGATGTTATCAGAACTGTGGCCATTACCATGTACTTTACTGTGAAAGACGTGGAAAGCCAATAATAGAGTGACGACGGAGGGGAAGAAAAAAAATGGAACAACCACAAACTCTTTATGCACAACTTGTGCGCATTTCTCTCTTTATTTATAACGGCCCATGAGATACTCGTTGCAACATTGAGCATTGTGTTGCAACACTCTATATATCTGTGGTTGCTGCAACCTGACTGATAATCTCATCCCGACTGAATGAAGAAATTCTTAACGTCTTCGGATGTGTGTTACACACACCTTCAATTAAAAATTCGTGCGTTAATGGTGATGTGTATGCATTTGAAATAAGTTGTGGTTCCGTCCTACATCTAAGCCAACACATCACATAATGGAGACTGGTGCAACGTTACAATACGATGAAACAGAAATAAAACAAGAAGACTTCCAATCGCAATGTGTAAAGCACGAACATACTGTTAAGTGTGAGGATATACCCATAACGTACAATTTAGTAGAGACACGTCAAATTAAGAGTGAGGATAAAGACCAATGTGATGAAACAGTATTGAAGTTGCAGACATCGACATCGTGCGGCCAAATTCCAGAATTTTTTTTTGATGCAAATAATGAATGTTTTAAAAGTAGGTCTGTGACTTTTGATTTGGTGAAGAACTTTCCAAATAAAACTGACAACATAGACTCGTGTGAACACAATGATTTTCCGTTAAACAAGCCAGTTCAGGGTTTGGAGATTCTGGTTTCCGACCAAAATAATTCAGAACATCCTTCGGAAATAAAACATGAAAATCAGTATCTGCTTAATGAACAGTCCCAGTCATATGATTGTCTTACAAGGAAGAATCCCGAAAGAAGTCATCGTCAGACCCGTAGAGCAAAGAAAGTCTCGTGTGACGTCTGCAAAAAAACATTTTCTCTTAGAAGTCATCTCAAAAATCATTTGCTTACACATACAGGAGAAAGAGCTTTCAAATGTGATGTCTGCAACAGAGCGTTTTCTCAAAGAAGTTATCTCAAAGCACATCTTGTTACACATACAGGAGAAAAAGCATTCAACTGTGATGTCTGCAACAAAACATTTTCTCAAAGGAAAAATTTAAAAACTCATCTGCTTACACATACAGGAGAAAGAGCTTTCAAATGTGATGTCTGCAACAAAACGTTTTCTCGAAGAAGTCATCTCAAAACTCATCTGCTTACACATACAGGAGAAAGAGCTTTCAAATGTGATTTCTGCAACAAAACACTTTCTCAAAGAAGTAATCTCAAAACTCATCTGCTTACACATACAGGAGAAAAACCTTTCAAATGTGATGTCTGCAACAAAACATTTTCTCTAAGAAGTAATCTCAAAAATCATTTGCTTACACATACAGGAGAAAGAGCTTTCGAATGTGATGTCTGCAACAGAGCGTTTTCTAAAAGAAGTAATCTCAAAACTCATTTGCTTACACATACAGGAGAAAAAGCTTTCAAATGTGATGTCTGCAACAAAACATTTTCTCTAAGAAGTAATCTCAAAAATCATTTGCTTACACATACAGGAGAAAGAGCTTTCAAATGTGATGTCTGCAACAAAGCATTTTCTCAAAGAAGTTATCTCAAAGAACATCTTGTTACACATACAGGAGAAAAAGCATTCAACTGTGATGTCTGCAACAAAACATTTTCTCAAAGGAGTAATTTAAAAACTCATCTGATTACACATACAGGAGAAAGAGCTTTCAAATGTGATGTCTGCAACAAAACATTTTGTCAAAGAAGTACTCTCAAAACTCATCTGCTTACACATACAGGAGAAAGAGCTTTCGAGTGTGATGTATGCAACAAAACATTTTCTCAAAGAAGTCATCTCAAAAATCATTTGCTTACACATACAGGAGAAAAAGCTTTCAAATGTGATGTCTGCAAGAAAACATTTTCTCAAAGAAGTTATCTCAAAGAACATCTTGTTACACATACAGGAGAAAAAGCATTCAACTGTGATGTCTGCAACAAAACATTTTCTCAAAGGAGTAATTTAAAAACTCATCTGCTTACACATACAGGAGAAAGAGCTTTCAAATGTGATGTCTGCAACAAAACATTTTGTCAAAGAGCACATCTCAAGGCTCATCTCCTTACACATAGAGGGGGAAAAGGTTTCAAATGAAATGTCTGTAGCAAAACATTTTCTGGAAGAGATAATCTCATGGCTCATCAGCTTACACATACAGGGGAAAAGAATTTCAGGTGTGATGTCTGCAATAAAACATTTTCTCACAGAGGTGATCTCAAAAGACATGTAGATGTTGATGTAGATATCTCGTCCTGTAGATCCTGTGTTGAGCGGGGCTCAAGGATATAGAACACGTCAGATCAAAAAATATATGCATGCTATAACAATAATATAGGCCTACAGAAACTGCAAGCTGAAAATATTCCTCCAAATTGTAGAAGGTGTGAGTTATTCAAAATTCCTTGACAGCTGTTTTGAAAGGTTTGCTCTTTCTTTGAATACATAATAATTTAATGTTGTTTGGAAACTTGTTATATATCTGTACTGCAGAATAATAAGCACCCTTCTGAAAGAGTTTTAACGAGTTATTTGGTCTGTGTAGATCATTCATGTTTCTGGTAGTACGTCCATGTACACTAAAATTAGTTTGAAATTTATCAATATTATTCACTACATAACACATAACAGAGTATATTATTCCCCTGTAAGAGTGAGGACTTTTAATTTTTCAAATAGCAGTTTACAAGATTCCCTTTTTTTCTTTCCACATATTATTCTTATTGCCCGCTTTTGTAATCTAAATATTTTCTCCCTATGGGTAGAGTTGCCCCAGAATATGATCCCGTACCTCATTACCGAGTGAAAATATGCAAAATATACCATAAGTAATGCATCCTGTTTTAATATATTATTCAAAATTCTTAAAGCAAAGCACGCTGAACTCAGTTTTGAACTTATCATTTCTATGTGTGTCTTCCAGTCTAGATTTTGGTCAATTTGAAGTCCTAAAAATTTTACATTGCTAATTTCTTGTATGATTTGTGTTCCATAATTAATTTCAAGATTTGAGATACATCTGTTTTTTTGTCCTAAATTGTATAAAATGGGTCTTATCAATATTAAGTGTCATTTTATTAGCTAGAAACCATGTGTTTAACTCGTGAAAAGCCTTTGTAGCTATTCTTGATAAATGTTCTTGTGATGTTCCTGTTACAAGTACACTAGTATCATCTGCGAAGAGCAATACCTTTGATTCGTCACTTAAGTTATAGGGCAAGTCATTAATGAAAATTAAAAAGAGCAAAGGTCCCAGTATTGATCCCTGAGGTACCCCATTCTTAACAATCCCTAGGTTAGATTCATTTCCATTTATTATTACCTTTTGAGTTCTATCAGAAAGATATGATTTGAACCACTTAAGTGTTAAATTATCGAACCCATAATGATCCAATTTTTGAAGTAATATTTCATGATTTATACAGTCAAATGCTTTAGCTAAGTCGCAGAAAATTCCCAGAGCATATTTCTTTTTATCTAACGCTTCCAATATTTCTGTAGTAAGTTGAAATGTAGCATTCTCAGTGGACATGCCACTTCTAAATCCAAACTGAGATGAAGTAAGAATGTCATTCAAATTAAGATAGTGTATTATGTGGTTGTACATGACTTTTTCAAAAACTTTTGAAAATGAGGTTAAGAGTGATATAGGTCTGTAATTTGATGGTAGATTTTTGTCACCTTTTTTAAAGAGGGGCTTAACAATAGCATGCTTCAGTCTTTCTGGAAATATTCCATTTTCTAATGAACAATTGCATATGTGACTAAGAGGTTTACTGAGTTCCGATGAGCAGCTTTTTAATAACTTATTACTTATCTCATCCCATCCAGACGAGCTTTTACTTTTGAGAGACTTGATTATATTTTCAATTTCTATGTGGGAAGTCAGGTTCAATTGAAATCTATGGTTCCAAACTGTAGATTTTGTTAGTAGGTCTACTGCCTTAATGTTAATATTATTTATAGGAATACATTTCTCTGCAATATTTATAAAGTGACTATTAAAAGCATTTGTAATGTCTGATAAATTGTCTAGTTTTATGTTTTGGTATATTAATGATGTACAATCATTGTTTCCCTTTGTTCTCCCCATTTCGTTTTTTATTATATTCCATACAGTCTTAACTTTATTATTTGATTTATTAATTACTTGTGAAAAATGCCTACTTTTTGCTTCTTTGATTACTTTCTTCAGTATGTTGCAATACTTTTTATAGTATTCCTTATGAGCTTGGTTGTTACTGGTTCTATATTTTAGGTAGAGCTCTCTTTTGTTTGCACATGATATTTTAATACCAGCAGTTAACCATGTGTTATTCCTTGAATTAGGTAAATTAGCAGTTTTCTTTTTTGGAAAATTTGCCTCAAAATGTCGTGACACTATGTTTAGGAATTCACTTAATTTACTATCTACTTTGTCATAGGATAACATAGATTCCCAGTTTTCATTCGCAAGATCTTGTTTGAAATTTAAAATTGAATCGTCATTCATTACTCTAGTCATATTACTATGAGCATGTTTACTGTTCGAATTTACTTTAATATTGTTCAGCACTAACATTTGTGCATCATGATCTGATAATCCATTTAATATTGGAAGTACTTTAAAATTAAAATGTTTTTCTATATCTATGAATATATTATCTATTGTTGTTTGGGAGTCGTTCTGAATTCTCGTTGGAAAGTTTACTATGAAATCTAGATTATAGCTACCCAATAAAGATATCAGTCTGATCTTCTTCTCACTATCAATTGAGAAATCTACATTAAAGTCCCCACACAGTATAATATTTACATTAGTACTATACAGTGAATTAAGAACCCTTTCTAACTGATTTACAAAATAATTGAAATTACCTGATGGTGCCCTGTAAATGGCTAGTATTACAAATGTATCATTGTCCATTGTACCTTTTGAGTTCTATCAGAAAGATATGATTTGAACCACTTAAGTGTTAAATTATCGAACCCATAATGATCAATTTTTGAAGTAATATTTCATGATTTATACAGTCAAATGCTTTAGCTAAGTCGCAGAAAATTCCCAGAGCATATTTCTTTTTATATAACGCTTCCAGTATTTCTGTAGTAAGTTGAAATGTAGCATTCTCAGTGGACATGCCACTTCTAAATCCAAACTGAGTTGAAGTAAGAATGTCATTCAAATTAAGATAGTGTATTATGCGGTTGTACATGACTTTTTCAAAAACTTTTGAAAATGAGGTTAAGAGCGATATAGGTCTGTAATTTGATGGTAGATTTATGTCACCTTTTCTAAAGAGGGGCTTAACAATAGCATGCTTCAGTCTTTCTGGAAATATTCCATTTTCTAATGAACAATTGCATATGTGACTAAGAGGTTTACTGAGTTCCGATGAGCAGCTTTTTAATAACTTATTACTTATCTCATCCCATCCAGACGAGCTTTTACTTTTGAGAGACTTGATTATATTTTCAATTTCTGTGTGGGAAGTCAGGTTCAATTGAAATCTATGGTTCCAAACTGTAGATTTTGTTAGTGGGTCTATTGCCTTAATGCTAATATTATTTATAGGAATACATTTCTCTGCAATATTTATAAAGTGACTATTAAAAGCGTTTGTAATGTCTGATAAATTATCTAGTTTTATGTTTTGGTATATTAATGATGTACAATCATTGTTTCCCTTTGTTCTCCCCGTTTCGTTTTTTATTATATTCCATACAGTCTTAACTTTTCCACGCTCTCCCCTATTAATATACATACATTCTGAGTTTTCCCTCAATACAGAGGCTGTCCTCAAACCAAACAATACAAACAAATTAAAACAAAGTATCCACATATCACATTTCAACACAATCAATACACTTTTCTGAGCTTGTCATCATTTGTTAATAATCTGTCTCCATTTTTCTCTGTCCTGTGTATCTTCTTCCACTGCACCAACTCTTCCCATTGATATCTGTACATTGTTGATCCATGTAGTCGCAGGACGCCCTCTTCTTCTTCTCCTTCCAATTTCCCATTCAAGTATATATTTTGGTATCCTTCCTTCTTCCATCCTTCGTACATGACCATACCACTGTAGTCTCTTCCGCTCAATAGTATTGTTAATGTCTTCTTCCACTTCCATCCTTCTTCTTATTTATGCATTCCTAATTTTGTCTCTTCGTGAGACTCTGGCTGATCTTCTCCAAAAATCCATTTCTAATACATTCAGTTTGTTCATATGTTTTCTGTTCATTGTCCACATCTCTGCTCCATATAACACTATACTTTGCAATATTGACTTAAATATTATTCTCTTCGTGCTACAAATGATGTTCCTGCTCCATAAGACTGAGTTCAACATTCCAATTACTTTCCTCCCATTATTTATCTTTTGATTGATATCCATGTCTGATGTTCCCCCTTTTTCTAAGATTGTGCCTAAATAGCAGAAGTTGTTAACCTTTCTTATTCTTTCCCCTTCGATGTACAATTCATCTGTATCATTGGTTAAGTATTCTGTTTTTTATAATTGATCTTCAAACCCCATTTTTTGTATTCCTCCAATAGTTGGTTACACATGTAGTTTGCATCTTCTCCATCTTGTGCAATAACCACTTGGTCATCTGCGAAAAGTAAGTGATGTATATATTTTCCATCTGCTATTTCTAGTCCCATTCTGTTGCATTTCCGAGACCACTGCCTCAGACTAATATCTATATAAATTTTAAATAGTATTGGTGACATAGGGCAACCCTGTAGTAGTCCTTTACTTGTTCTAAATTGTGGTGATAATGTATTTCCAACTTTGATCTGGCAATTATTATTTCTATATATTTCCTGTAAAAATTGAATTAAGGAAACATCTATGTTTGCCATGTGTAATGCCCTCCATAGTAATTTTCTGGGAACGGTATCGTACGCTTTCTCCAAATCTATGAAAACTAGTCCAATATTTTCTCATTTCTCTAAATTTTGTCGTAATGTGAATATGTGGTCTGTACAAGATCTACCTGCTGTAAAGCCACACTGTTCTTCTTTTGTTTGGAACATAGATTCTAACCTCCTTTGGATTACTTTTCCAACAATTTTCATCAGTGAGTTCAACACACAAATTCCACGATAATTTGAGCAGACTCTGCGATCTCCTTTTTTAAATATCGAAGTTATATATCCTAGTTATATCCTGAGAAGGAAGTAATGGATGCGATAATGTCAGGGAAAAATGGGAATTCACTAGTTTCATTTCATCAAGTATTCTATCTCCAGAGAATATTTTGTTCAAAAACTTTGTTATTAATTTTATTATTTTAGTACCACCATATTTCATAATTTCCAGATTAATATTACCTGGTCCTGGTGATTTCCCATTTTTCCCTGACATTATCGCATCCATTACTTCCTTCCTGGAAATATAACCCGCAAGCATGGAACAATGTTTCCTAACAAATTACTTTAAGGATGGCTGCATAACCTCAAAATTCAATCTCAGACATCTACGAGAAAATGGCTGTTTCAGATATCAGCTATCTTTATTAATTTCGTCAAGTATATACAAGGCTGTTAGTCTTTTATGTTGGCATTATTAGAAGATTTTTCTCCTCGGCTGTGTATGTGATCTCGGAGGTGATGAAACTGATGGTAAAGATTGCTGAGGTGACACAGGAGACATCGTGATGGGTATGTTTATATACAGAGTAAATGAATTTCTTATAAAACAAGTTAAATGTATAATTGTTTGCAAAAGATAGATTTAGGTCTTGCAGTAGTGAAGCTCTGCCCATTCTCACCTGCCAGCCTACTTCCCTTGCTTCTGAGCGAATGCAAGTGCCACTGCCTTCTTTATTTCTTACAAGCCATGATGTTAAATCTGGCAACATCGCATCGGTAGTCCTATCGGCTATGAACATGTCGTAAATAAAGCAATGTACTCCATCAGAATTATCGAAAAATTAAGCATATTTCAGCTTAAAGTAATCCCAGTCATCGCCTATTGTTTAGAGAACATCTGGATACACCTGAAGAGCAACTGGAGAGCATAGAGAAGGTAAAAACCGTGTACACAATGGGAGATTTATATACACCGTCACCCCTAATTGAGTAAACCAGAGAACAGTTTTTACAGAAGAATTTCGTGTTCATCAGCTACAAACGACTACCAGAGTGAGGTACGGTGTGATATTAGTGTTCTTAAGGAAGAATTGGCTGGTATTAAAGAAGAATTGAAGAGAAATAGAGACACTTCTACTGGTATGAACTTTTATCAAGTTGCTCACAGTAGGCCTAATTCATCTCAATGTGGCAGACGCCAAATCGTAGTATATGCAATCTCCTATCCTCCCAATATTACTACCAGCGTTTTCCTACGGCTTGGTGAAGATAATGAACGGGATTCAAACCTTAACCTCAAAAGTGCTGCCGAATCAACACAATTCACCACCGGAGGATGAACGAATGAATGACTTGACAGCAAATAACGGAAAGCTGAGTGTTCCCAAGGAATTAGGCAAAGTTATTCTTTTCAGTGACAGTCATGAGCGTAGTCTTCCACAAAGTGCATGTGACAAGAAAAGAATATCAGTGTTCTAGGTTATATTAAACCTGGGACAACTAGCTCAGTGGTGGTACAAAATGACCCAGAGAAGTGTAGCAGCTTAATAAAACATGACTCTGTTGTGGGTTAAATAACAGAGTTCGTAGGCCTAATAGGATAAGTGAGGTTATTACCAATAAAATAAGAAAAAACGTGACATCATAACGTATGAGGAGACACTGAAAACTACGAATTCCTTCAGATAGGCTATGTGGAGTCACCGCGCATTACGTTATTATGCACATCACAAGTATATGCTATGTAATATATAATAGACCTACGGATTTCGCCTAAATAAAATCGGTATTTGTGAAAAAGAAAAATATCTGAATTAAAAACGTATTCAAATGCTTCCCACAGACCACCACAGATAGGACTACCTCCTGTGTTGTCAGATTTCAAGCATCATGGCTTGTAAGATATAGAAGGCAGTGCAAGTGCCATTGCCTACTCTCCCTACATCTATCACGGCTGTGCATTTGCTCAATTCCGACACTGCAGCTCACTATTGTACCATTCCTCATTTATGCATAAAAATATACAAAATCACAGTGTTACAAAACTGAGCCATGCACCATATCAAAAATACACAAAATAAAAAGAAAATTACAAAAATGACCCTTCCACCATATCAAAAATTCAAAAGTACCAAAGCCTCTTTAGTGTTACTTAGGACCCACCAGGTGACGGTAGAGGTTGGTTTGGGAATGTAGCAAAAACGACCCTTGCATTAAAACACCCCTTTTTAGAGCCAACATAATATTTCCCAATTGTAAAACCACGACCCTTGCACGAAAGTGGCTATTTCTCATGTATTAATCCTCTGTAAACTTAAATACATGAATTTTCCCTTCACCAGTCAGCAATTTCTCATGGTGTAATGATTAAGACTACTGGTTACGGTGCTAGTGGTCGCGAGTTTGAATACCAGTCGATCTGAAATTTGTGGGTAGAGCAAGGAGGAGGTGAAAGAAAGGGAGGAAGAGGGTGAGAGTTAGAGAAAAGAGGATAAAGGAGAAATAAATTATTTAATTTCACCTTTCCCACAATAGATGGCGTTGGTAGTAGTCCAAATAGAGACACACCTAGTAGCTGGCCCTTTATATCCTGATGGTACTTCAAAGTACCGCTTTATTCAAATGCTTATATCTTTATAAAATGTCCAGTTTTCCTGACGGTACTTGTAGGGACAGAAGAATGTAGTTCTGGTAACAGACAACAGATGGCAGCTGCAGAGAGAATTACTTTTCTTTATGCTGTGGGCATTTTATCCTCGCCGTGCAGCATTAGGTAGCCATTTTTCAAGGGAGTTAGTGCATGTGTTGTTTATTTGATTGAATTTAGTGGTTTATCACAAGTTTCTGGAAGCTATTATTTTTTAATATATTCTACACTGTACAGGTAAGCATTCTCTACATTTTATTTGCAAAATTCAGTTTTATTTTTTATAATAGAGTAAAAAAATGTAAGTTAGTACTGGGAAGTACCACCAGGACAGGAGAGTATTTTTTTTTTTGTAGAAGTAATATAATACTTATTTTTATATTTGTGTTAATGATTATTATGTTGATGTGAAAAACAAACTGGAGGGAATGCCTTTTACCCCAAATAAGACCTATTTCTTTATCATTAACACTTATTTTCATTTTCATTAGTTTTCACAATTTGGCCCAATGTTAATGCTAATGCTAAAATATTTATTTCCAGGCAAGAATGCCAAACAAAAATTGGTTACCCAAAAAATATCTGACGGATGAAGAAATTCTTTCTGCCCTGGAGGAAGATCTTCCGTCTGATACAGATACACCTTTTGAGAGCAGTTCTGAAGATGAATTAGTGCAAAACAATTTTGCTGTTGCTGGACTAAGTAATGTTCAGCTGATTCCAGATTCTGATTCAAGTGACGATGATGTAGCAATCTCCCAGTATGAAAGAAAGTGGAAAAAGACCACCTTATCCAATAGTTTGCCAGCATTTACAAAGGAGGTTGGCCCAGTTCTGCAGCATTTTGTAGGAAAAGAAACAGCAGCTGATATTTTTCTCACTGTTGTACCAGAATGTGCGATTAAAAATGTTGTTTTTCAAACTAATTTGTACATACAACAAAAACCGAGGAGAGTTAAACCTATTGGAATAGGAGAAATGCAAGCATTTTTAGGACTCCAGTTTTTATTTGGGTACCATTGTCTACCTCATGTAAACCATTATTGGTCGAGTGATATTGATATTGCAGTTCCACTTGTTCCCAAAACAATGCAGAGTGATATATAGATACTTTGAAATTCATGCAAATATTCACGTCAATGACAACAGTGCTGTGCCAGAAAATAATTCTGATAAACTTTATAAACTTCGACCTTTCATTCATGATCTCAATTGAAATTTTCAGCTTTTGAGATTACCTAATGCAACACAGAGTATAGATGAAAGCATGGTACTTTTCAAGGGTCGCTCATCTTTGAAACAGTACAACCCCATGAAGCCCATAGAAAGAGGCTACAAAATATGGTGTCGAGCTGACATGAGTGGATACGTGTACCAGTTCGAGGTGTACCAAGGAAAAAGGCAGGACAATGGGGACACAACTTCCAAAGAAATGTTTGGACTAGGAGGTAGTGTTGTGGATAGACTGACGAGTTCTCTGAGAGGAGGTGGCTATACAGTGATGATGGACAATTATTTTACATCTGTAGAGTTATTTGAACACCTGAAGGCAAATAACATATTTGCCTGTGGGACTGTTCATCCTAATAGGAAGCATCTTCCCAAGCTTCAGGAAGATAAGGGGTGATATTGATCATCTTCAACTGACCAAGGAATTACTTTCTTCAAATGGAAGGATAACAAGCGTGTCCATCTATTATCAGATTATCATGGGACTGAGGAAACTACCTTGAGTCGTCGAGATAGAGATGGAACGAAGAAAGACATTGTAGCACCTATGATAGTAAGAGACTACAACTCATCAATGGGTGGAGTAGACAAGGCTGATATACTGCGGTCACTATATGACAGGGACAGGAAGTCAAAGAAATGGTGGCACCGACTGTTCTTCGCAATGCTTGAAATGGCATATGTCAATGCATATGTCATATACAAAGAAATGCATGGGGAAGTATCATTATTGGAATTTCGAAGGAATTTGGCAATGGGACTCATAGCCCAAGGAAGTAGTCCGATGAAAAAGAGAGTTCGTCGTACAGTAAGCACCACACCAGAACAACAGTCAAAGAAGAGAAGGAAGAGCAAATTTTCTGTGCCCAAACACATCCGGGAACAAAATCTAGGAGATCATTGGCCTAAATTTGTCCAGCAGAGGGGACGATGTGAGATGGGCTCCATTCGAAAAGTACAGTCCAAACCTCACTCAAAATGTACATTCTGCAATGTTTTTCTATGCTGCAATGAAAAAAAGGATTGTTTTCAGGAATATCATCTTGAGCGATGCAAATAAAAAAGTGTTTTCTTGAACTTCTTTCCTGTATTCCTATCGGTACTTTTAAGTACCAGCTGCATAATTAGTCACTAAAGCACTGTGAAAAATATTTTCCTTTTTTGTAAGGTTATTCTGCACCAAAACTTACCTATTGATGCAAAAATACAATTTAAAAAATCCTGGTAAATTAATTCCTTCCCAGGTAGGTCCTGTTAGAGAGTTGGTGGGAGGAGCCTAATGTGTGACCCAAAACTATTTTTTTCTTGAGTAAAATTATTCTGTAGTAAGCCTAGCAAAACATAGTAAATAGTTTTGCAAGTACAAGTAATATAACAAGTAAAACTTAGCGTAGGCCTACATACAAGTACGTAAAATTGATTTAGGCCTAATGGTAGGCCTGTCTCCAGAAACTTGCCAGCATTATTATTATTCTCAGGTTCTGAATAGACTATGTTCTCTTAAGTTCATACATCCTCCACTCCTTCATATTTGCATATTATTTATTTATCTTGTGTAGGCCTACTTGTTGATTTATGAATTTTATGGATATTTTCTTTGTTTCTTCAACATGGGAACATTGTTTCAGATGAGAATTCTTGAAGAGCTTGGGGCACTGAGGAATTCCCTAACTCCCATTGGATGACTCTGGAATTAGGAATAGTCTACACACTTTATCTTGAGCGGAAGAATGTGGAGGAGAGCTGATATTGCATGCTGTATAAGAGACTGTCTATTGCAGAAGGTGGTGAGTTGAAATTGACGTCATTTCTGAAGGGTTGCCAACTACTACAAAATACAGGGTGCGGCAGAAATAACGCCCCGATTACAGAAGGCAAATACATCCAAACCCAATAAAATTTTTAAAAAACTTATGTAATTCTTTGAAAGTACACATGATGCCATTTACATCAACGTGTGTTCAAGAGAACATCATTCAAGTGGCGGCCTCCATTGTTTATACACTCGGTAGTTGTCCATGACTCTCATTGTCATTTCGGGCGGAACAGCAGCAAATTCCTGTTGGATTGCCTCCTTAAGAGCTTCCAAAGTTTCGGGATGATGTTGGTACACCTTGGCTTTCAGATGTCCCGTCTTTGGATTCTGAAATGTACGCGAAAGGCACGATACGTTCTTGCAGTGCGTTGGCAACTCGCCATTTTGAATAAACTGCAATATGGTATAAGCGCGATGCACTACTGACCAAGCCATGGTCTAAACTAAAACGGCACTTAAGCTGCTGTCCAGCAATATTCACCCCGCCCCTCTACCCCAACCCACCACGTAGATATCTACCTAAAAAATCGGGGCGTTCTTTCTGCCGCACCTTGTATAATGTGTGTAGTTTTATGCCAGTACACAATGAAACTAACAGTAAACTCTCGCTACCAAAGTAAAGATTTTTTGTTGATGCAGATATTGTAGTAGAATATATTGCTGGAGGAAGGAATTAAGTAATATATTTGTTTATACAATCTCTCTCCCAGTCTTCAGAATATAGCATTGTACATGTACTTGAATACGCACTTTCACATGCCTGAATTAATACAATATAACTAAATATCTTGGAAGAGTTTGTAGGTAATTAATATAACTTTCTAACAAAATAATAAAAATTGACTTCTTCTTTTCTCCAATGACAGATTCAGCTTAAAACACATTAAATAGCTTTTCCTTCCATTTCATTTATTTGGTTTATTGTTTATTCCCTGATGTCCGACACTTTTTGGTTTAAAGAATCTTAATTTTTTAACTTCGTTGTCACTTGTATTGACCATTTCCACAACACCTTTCTTCTAATGTCCCTGGATTTAGTTCTGTAATTTTCAGACTTGTTTTGTAAACAAATAAAAAAATAGACAGTAGTTCAAAAATGCTGCTACAGAAAGTTTTTTGGTATGGTAATACTGGAAATGGGCTGCGATCTTCATTTTTTCGAGCAAGGCCTTCTTGATGTGGACTGTTTTCAGCATTATGGAGTGTATAGCTCAAGATAAAGTGTGTGATTGATAAAATATTGATATTACCCTAGTAAAGCAGAGTAACATTTCCTAACCCTAATAATCAGGAGATATTGATTAAAATCCTCAGCCGTGTCAAATTCGGTTTGCAGAATAGAGGTACGAGGTCTCTTAGAATTTATCAAGTCCCAAGTAGCCTTGCAAGGGTTGGTAGACTGCCTTGCCTCACTCATATTCATCTTGCATTATCCAGGGAAGGTGTAAGATGAGGCCTTGTCTTACATAAATAATTTAGAATTAATATCAATCCTTTAAGCCAGGCAAGTTTTGGTGTATACCAATCTTTGAGTTTATATTCAATTGAACAGTATTAGCATTTGATTGAGAAAACTTAAATTTAACAGGAAAACACCTTTTAAAGATATTCTTGAAGTCTGTAAAAAAACTAGCAAAGGCATTGTTAGCAGAGGTGTACAAATCTCGATTTTAGCTTGCCCATACCCGCTTGAATGCCAGGGAACCAAGTTGCAAGCATCCCAGCTAGCAAGCAAGCAGGTTTCTTTAGACTTGGATGGGTTGGGTTGAGTCCAGCCCATGCATGTCTGAATAAGCTTGCGACATTCTTATCAGCTAAACAACTGTATTTGCTAAGTGTAGTTATACTTTCTTGCTTTTCTACATGCTGGTAGAAGAAATTCATTATGCAGATAAATAAAAGGTGGATAAAGTATTAAAAATCTTTTAGAGTCTTAACACATTTATTATTTTTATTATTGTTATTGGTATTATTGATTTTTTTTTTTTGAGGTTTTCTCGAAAATGTTTGGAAACTTTTCCCATGCCGGACTAGTACCTTTGTTCATTGATAATTCAAACTCTCCATATTTTAGTTTCTCCTCGGCTTCCTTCACGGTAAAATTCTCCATTCTCCTTTTGCTTGCACTCTAAACACATCTGAAGTTCCTGAACTAGTAACTGCATGACTTACCAGTGCACTGATATACCCAGTTTCATATTCTTTCCGCCAGGCCTTTCAGTTTCTTTATGTCCCGTGAAACCCACCAAGTTATTAAGAGCTTGTGACTCATAGCGATAGTATTTCTCTCCATCGTAGCAATCTGGCTTGCTCTCTTGTCAAGCAAGTTAAAAACTGTGGCTTGTTGCAGATTTTCAAAGGGGCAAGCAAGCTAATACCAGAATATGTACACCTCTGATTGTTAGCGGACAATCCTTGTACGGAGTCTGATATTTCAATTTGAGATTCAAGCACTGCACTGAAAGTCTGGTAGGTAGAGTCTGTAAACGTATGTATTTATTCACGTTATCAGCGTTTCCTAAGACTACAATGCTACAGTAAAATACCAGTATAACGAAATTTAGGGGACCTCAGAAATTAATTTGTTATAGTGAAATTTTGTTATACTGAAATTTTACAGGTGTACTATCCTGGACTTTATTTTTGGAAACAGTCAAAATAGTAACCAACCACTCCACATGAACTTAAAACGGAATCTGGCTGTTATGATAGAAGAAAATCTTGGTCTCTGTGCCATGTGTTGCCTGCACAAGAGTCAAACTCTGCTGATCACTGTGTTGCACGCCTTCCTCTTCAACCTCATCATCACAAGGGTTTCTATCACTCTAAATCTCTGCCACAATTCCATCATCTGTGATTTCACATCACAGTCCCTAATGAAATAGTCATTAAGAATCACCCTTGCAGGCCCATCTTACTTTTCCAGTTCTCTTTTCTTTCTGTGTCATCTAGTACTTCACTGTAGGTTTTCTAAAGCAGTTAGCGATTATTATTTCTTCTTTAAGCTATTTCCATTCAGCATTCAACACTAATCAGCATTAATATCTCTCCTTGAGGCAATATTACACAGCATACACCAGAAAAAATAAAATTATATATAGGAAAATATGCGAAATTTTTTTTTGTTGTACTGAAAGTTCTAAATTTGTTATATTGAAATGTTTATCACCTATTAAATATGGAAAAGAGAAGGGGTCAATACATAATTTTGTAATACTGAAAATTTTGTTAAACTGGTATTTTACTGTACTACTAAGACTATAATTTTACACACGAATCAATAACATTTCATAAGTAAGAACCATTAAATAAGAAAGTAGCATTAATTAAGCTAAGTAATTATAAGTGCACAAAGAAGACCTTAAGTTATTCTTAAATTTCTTCAAGCTGAAAAGCTCCTACAGGCAATTAATTCCATTCTTCAATGGTTCTATTTACAAATGAAAACTTCCCTACGTCTGTTCTACACCTACTCTTGATTTTGAGGGAATGGTCGCCTCTTCCATAATACAATGGTTTTTCTAGTCTTTTCCCAACGTCCCCCCATGCCTTAGAACCATAAGCTTTGTATAATGTGCATAACCTATATATCTTACGCCTGTCTTGCAAGAGTTCCCATCTCATCTCATCTCTTCTCCACAATGTTTACCTCTTTTTATTAATTTTATTGCTCTTTTCTGAATTTTTTCTAGTGAATCTATTTGATTAATTCTATACGGGTCGCAGCATGCTATTGAATACCAGTATTCCATTATCGGCCTTACTACAGATTTGTAGCCTATTTCCTACATGCTGGTGGGATATTTAGGCACTTATCTTTATTAAAGGTATTCAATGTCAGAAAAATGTGTCTATGATGAGATATTTGGTTATGGCTTACTTCAACTTCATAATCCCAACTATTTATGTTAGTTAGAAAAAAGTCGAGACATGCCTTAACTCTCATAGGTTCATTAACACCAATATAAAAATTAAAACTATGAAGGAGATTAAAAAACTCCCAAGTCTCATTGGTAGGTTAACATTAAGGTCTGTGCTTATTACTACAGATAGGCCGGCCCAGCGACTCTAGAAAAGTGAGACACTGTTCAAAGAGATATAGAAAATTACTATTTTGTGATGGATACATAGACATCACAATAACGGAGAATCCTGTGATGCAGACTGCAAAAAACTCACTGACGTTAACAAGACTATTGTATGTTACTTTTCAAAAATATGGCCAATCCACCTCTGGATTTAGACTGACAGAAATGTGATGCAAGCTTTAGATCAGAAATTCTTACTTACTCAATGGCAAGAGACAATTCCTCAGCAAGCTAAAGGGATATTATCTATTTTATGTAACCTGAAGGTTCATTGCTGCACTTACTTGAGCCCGCCATTCAACCCTATTCTGTTCCAACATCCCTAGTAAATCCTACTTCCCATAAATCCGTTCTCTAAGATTGTCCTCCCACCTACATCTAAGTCTTCCAAATGGTCTTTTCCCTTCGGGTCTCTCAGTTAATACTTTTGAGATATGTCTTTCCTCCCCATGCATGCAACATGTCCAGCCCATTTCATCCTCTATGATTTAATTACCCTTACTATATCCGGTGAAGCATATAGGTCATGAAGCTCGTCGTTATGCAGTTTTCTCCAGTCACCATTTTCATCTCTCTTAGGCCCAAATATTTTCCTAAGCCCCCTGTTTTCAAACAATCTTAGATTATTGTATCTATAATTAATGCTCCCAGATTTTCTCCAATTGTTTGATTGCTTTACTGGCAATTCAAATATATTTTAGAGCATTATTTTGACATTTCATGACCACATAATACATGTATTTAGTTTTTCTGTATTAATTTCCAATCCAACATTCCTGCAGGCATTGAAAAAACTTTCTGCATTTCTCTCGATTGTGTTGAAGTCATCGCCCAACAGACAAACATCATCTGCATAAGCTAAAATTGGGTGACCGCCATTTAATTCTAGGCTTACATTGTTTTCCTGAACTTTCCTAATAACATATTCCAAAGAAAAATTAAATAGTAAAGGTGATAATGCATCTCCTTCCTTTAAGTCACTTTTAATGGCAAACCTATCTGATATGATTATTTAAAAAAAAAAAGAAATGACCATTGCTTTGTATTCCACTAGGAGGTGCCCGTGGCTTCGCCACGATAATTCTTTTAAAAATTAAAAATTAAGAGTATAATAATTATTAAAGCATTATATTTATTAACACTTGCACACGAATCATTCATAAACTAAGCCATTAATAATTAATGAAACAGCTAAAATTCCTGCTTTAGAGTACATTCCACGACATGAAAGCGCCCCCTGGGAAAACTATATCAGAATCGATTATGCAGTTCCAAAGAACCTGTGAACACATAATACGTATTGTTTCTCAGCTGTTTATTGACATGAATATGATGTGAATTTTATTTTATCAATTCAGTGTAATTTTCAGAAATTATATAATGTTTCAAGGGAAGGAATAGTTTGTTTGGATTATTATTATCAGCAATATTTCAAGAGATAAAACCATCAATATTTTACAGCTGTTGCCCCCGGCTTCGCCCCCCATTATTCATTGACTCCAGGATTTTTAAGAAAATTACACTGGTAGATTATTAAAAATGTTTGTGGTTCAGAGCTATGAAAATTGTAAGTAAAAATAAAATTAGAATATTTGTTCATTGTGTTCATTTCACTTAGGCCTTATATAATAAAGAAACGGTTTTCCTTCCTAATTTTGTAGTCGTCATGAAAGTTTACACTGCGAGAGACGAACATCGCCGAGTATACCCGATGTCTCACGAAGCAGGCGAGCAAGCACGCTATTTAGGGCCGTTGAATTGTATAAGAGTAGATGGTTTGAGCCTTTACCCCACTTGATATTCTTGCCACTATTTTATACACCATCCACCTAAAGAATGAAGTGGATGTTAAAGTTGATTTTAGTATCGTCTTATTCTAATGTTGTGTGGACTGTGTTAACCCAATAGTTTATTTCCCTTTCTTCTCAAGTCTCTTCTCTGCTTACACCACAAAATATTCACTCCACTATAGTTTTACTAGCTCGATCACTTTTGGTTAACAAATTCAATGCCAATTTCGGGAAGATAAGGATCAGACCTTTCTTAAATGTCGAGAGTTTGTTATGGGAAAAACCATGCACATTTCTGCCAATTGCTGATTTCATAAACTTTGTATAGTAGTCGTAACCTTAGTGACTGCTGACATTTCTTTACAAATACCATAGCAAAGTATTAAGCCTATATTATATTTCCAGACACCATGCCTTATATTTGTTAAATTACACTGTATTAAAATTATAACTGTAAGTGGTATTTGACACATGGTTAGGTTAGTATGCGGAGAAGGTGGAAGTTGTAAAACTTTCAAGAGAAAATCACACCAAATGGGAACTAAATTGTCCCTAGTAACACACCAATGGCCCATCACTAGGAATATGTTGGCATTGCCTCGATTGGATAAGATAAGATAAGATTTATTTGGTCCAGCTGAACATGTACATGATATAAAATATGTCAAAAACAATTACAAACAAAAGTATACATTTCATGTTTACAATTATAAAATGAAGTTAAAACCATATTGACAATATAAAGTTAGCAACATAATCAGAATAGTTTTGTCTATAATATTAGGTTAGGTTAGGTTAGTTTATCCCGGCAGAACTGGCCGACGGAACCTGGGAACCTGAAACAAGGAAACAATGATCTGTTTGAATAACTCTTATGTTGCAAATTGTTGGCATCCATCAAAAAATTAATTAATAGTATAAAAGCAGTGTTCCAGGAAAAAAATAGTATGCCCCTTTTAAATTATTATGGAATACAGATATTTCTTTGAGGTAACCTGGCAAAGAGTTATACATTTGGAGGCTAGTATAAATGAAGCTGTTTTGACACAAGGTGCTATTACAGTGAGGTTTATAAATATCATTTTTTCTCCTTGTATGATATGAGTGGACATCTGCATTCACTAGGAGTGAATTTAAATGAGTCTTTATGTGATATATTGATTGACCCTTATCTCGCGCTCAAGCCCAGGAGAACGCAAACAGCAGGCAGAATAGACATGATCACATGGGAGGAACACTACAACAGGATACTAAACAAAGCGAGAACCATAATGGCATGCGACCCAAACACAACTGAAATAAACTGCACCTGTGAAGATGAGGTTCTTAAGACTCTACAATCATTAAAAGACAAAAAAGCGCTAGGCCCAGAAGCACTGTATAATGAACACCTTAAATTCGGTGCACAAGCAATGTAGATGTAGATGTAGTTATCTCGTTCTGTAGATCCTGTGTTGAGTGGGACTCAAGGATATAGAACACGTCAGATTACAATATACAAGCAAGTAATAAATAATGATATATAATATACTACACTATAAACTTATTCAAACTGGAAATACTCATCCATATTGTAGAAGGTGTGAGTCATTAAAAATTTCTTGAGAGATCCTTTGAAGGATTTGCTTTTTCTTTGAATACATAATAATTTAATGTTGTTTGGAAGCTTATTGTGTATTGTGGAGTAATAAGCGCTTTTCTGAAAAAGTTTTAATGCATTAACCGGTCTATGTAAATCATTCCTGTTTCTAGTAATATGTTCATGAACACTGTTATTAGTTTGGAATCTCTCAATATTATCTACCATATAACACATAACAGAGTATATAATACTCCGCTGTGAGAGTGAGGACTTTTAATTTTTCAAAGAGCGGTTTGCATGATTCTCTCCTTTTCTTTCCACACATTATTCTAATTGCTTGCTTTTGTAGCTTAAATATTTTATCCCTATGGGTCGAGTTACCCCAGAATATGATTCCATACTTCATTATCGAGTGGAAATTTGCAAAATACACCATGCGTAAGGCATCCTGTTTTAATACCTGATTCAGGACTCTTAAGGTAAAGCATGCTGAACTTAGTTTTGGAATTATCATTTCAATATGTGACTTCCAGTTGAGATGTTGATCAATTTGTAATCCTAGAAATTTGATATTACTAATTTCTTCTATGCTTTGTGTTTGGTAATTAATTACAAGGTTTTGGGTACATCTTTGTTTTGTTCTGAATTGAATAAAGTGGGTTTTTTCGATATTAAGCGTCATTTTATTGGCTTGGAACCATATATTTAATTCGTGAAAAGCCTTTGTAGCTACTCTTGCCAGTTGTTCCTGGGATTTTCCTCTTACAAAAACACTAGTGTCATCCGCGAAAAGCAATACCTTTGTTTCGTCACTTAAGTTATGTGGCAAGTCATTGATGAAAATTAAAAATAGCAAAGGTCCTAGTATTGATCCCTGTGGTACTCCACTTCTAACTACTCCTAGATTAGGTTTGTTTCCATTTATTACGACATTTTGAGTTCTATCAGACAGGTATGATTTGAACCAATTCAGTGTTAAATTATCTATTCCATAATGTTCCAATTTTTCAATTAATAGTTCATGATTTATACAGTCGAATGCTTTAGCTAAGTCACAGAAAATTCCCAACGTATATTTATTTTTATCTAGCGCTTCCAGTATTTCTGTGGTGAGTTTAAATGTAGCATTTTCAGTAGACATGCCACTTCTAAAACCAAATTGTGATGGTGTAAGAATATTATTCAAATTAAGATAGTAAACTATGCGGTTATATACAACTTTTTCGAATACTTTTGAAAATGAAGTTAAGAGCGATATAGGCCTGTAATTTGATGGTAAATTTTTGTCTCCTTTTTTAAACAGGGGCTTGACAATTGCATGTTTCATTCTTTCAGGAAATATTCCAGTTTCTAGTGAACAGTTAAATATATGGCTAAGGGGTTTACTAAGTTCCGAACAGCAACTTTTTAATAGCTTATTACTTATGTCATCCCATCCAGATGAGCTTTTACTTTTAAGCAATTTTATTATATTTTCAATTTCTACAGAGGAAGTCAGTGTGATTTCAAATTTATGGTTACAAATTGTAGATTTTGTCAGAAGGTCTATTGCCTTCACACTGGTATTGTTAGTGGGAACACAATTCTCTGCAATATTTATGAAGTGGTTATTAAATGCATTTGTAATATTTGATAGATTGTCTAGTTTCTTATTTTTGTATATTAATGACGTACAATCACTTTTTTCCTTTGCTTTCCCTGTTTCATTTTTTACTTTATTCCATATAGTCTTAACTTTGTTGTCTGATTTATTGATTATTTGTGAAAAATACCTGCTCTTTGCTTCTTTAATAACCTTTTTAAGCACATTGCAATATCTTTTATAATACACTTTCTGAGTTTGATTGTTACTGGTTCTGTATTGTAAATAGAGCTCTCTTTTTTTAGCACATGACATTTTAATACCAGGGGTTAGCCATGCTTTATTATTTAAATTAGGTATTTTAGTAGTTGTCTTTTTTGGAAAGTTGGCCTCAAAGTGTCGCAACACGATATTTAGAAATTCATTTAATTTACTATCAACAGTGTTATAGGTAAATATAGTTTCCCAATTTTCATTTGCAAGATCTTGTTTGAAACTTAAAATCGAAACACCATTCATTACTCTGATAATATTACTATACCTCAACACTGACGAATCTACTGAACCAATGCTTCAAGACCGGCAATATTCCTACATCATGGAGAACATCCAAAGTAAAGGCAAAGGTGACATATGACCCTAACTCATACAGAGGGATAGCTCTTGAAAACTGCCTCCTCAAAGTTCTGACGAAAAGATTAGCGGAAATGACTAAGGAGTTCATTCCGGAAGAGCAATACAACTTCACAGCAGGGAGAACCACGCTACAAGCAATTAAAAACCTAACCGATGACATAGAGGAAAGCCTCAGAACACCAAGAGGGAAGTTCCACACAGTCTTTGTCGACTACTGTAAAGCCTTCGACCAACTAGACAGGGAAATCATCCTCTCAAAACTAGAAAAAATGGCAATAGAGTGCAAACACATAACAGCATTAATACGAAACTTACTCACAGTAAACAACATCTACATAGAGGACAACGTAGCCACCTCAAAAGGAATCATTCAAACCAACGGAGTCCTACAAGGGGACCCCCTCAGCCCCCTCCTGTTTAATATAGCAACCTACGATGTCTTCCAACATATAAGGCAAGAGGCAGAAACTACGGCCCGAACCCCTAAGTCATTGCAGTTGCCCTGCATAGGTTCAAGTCCTATGCAAAACACCGTTAGCGTAAGCAAATTTAAGTTATAGGATAGGAACCCGTTTTCATTTCCAGCAATGCATTTCGTATGCAGGTATGGAATCGGAGTCGAGATCATCGCATTGCGGGCTTCGCCCGCAATGCTCTGATCTCAATTAGCATATTTGGTCTGGTCTGGTCTATCAAGATTTATATCTACGCTGACGACCTGGCAATCGCATCAAGTAGCAAGTCAGAGCTGCAGAAAGCTGTTAACGTATTGGGGAAATGGGCAGAAGACAAATTGAATATTAACATGGAGAAAACAGTACAAATGACTTTCAGGAAAGGGGGAAGGGAGAGTCAAGAAGACAGAATCACGCTTGGAAACACACCATTAACCACAGTAAACACATTCAAATATCTCGGCATAACACTTCAGACCACCATCAAATCCTTCAGACTTCATGTGAGATCGAGAGCTGCAGCAGCCACAAAAGCAATGTACGACATTAAAACCCCAACCAAACTCTCCCTAGAAACTGCGATGTTGCTATTTAACACGAAAATAATCCCAATCCTGACCTACGGAATAGAAATAATCTGGGAAAAACTGGGCATCGGAGACCTCAACACCCTAGAAGCAGTAAAAGCACGGTACCGTCCTAAAGGTAGTCCTAGGTGTATCCAGGTACACGAGATCCCGGTTGGTGTATGAGCTAGCCAAGGAAACCTTCCTTATGGAAGACCTGAGGATTAAGTTTCAACTACCTTCTACAGAGCAGTGGCGGCTATTCAGGGGAAGTAGGTGAAGTAGCACTTCACCAGTATTTTCCCTTTACAATACGTATTTTTAAAGTTTATTTTCCATATCACGAATTGGTTTTCACTAACTTATAAATGTATCTGTATTTTTGAATTGCCCGCCACACCACCACCTGGTGGCAAAGCTAGGAGACACTGAGATCCTGAGAGCGCAGCTTCAAGTCGTCCGTGTGATGGTGAACTGGAAACCACGCCCTCCGTTGCATGGGTAGTCTGTTCAAATAAAAAATGAGGATGGCAAGCAGCAGTATTCTCGCTTATCCCACGTCTGCTAGGTGACGAGAACAGACTACCCATGAAGCAGTCTCTCTTGTTCAGGCATTTTCTTCGCCGCGCCAGCACATCACACTGTCAGCTCGGAGAAAGAGGTGGGCACGTTAGATCTTCCACCGTCTGACGGTCTAACGCCGCCAAATTTGAATGTGTTAAATTCAGAAAAACCCGGATTCCACAACCCCGATTAAGTATTCTGTCGCACTGGGAACACTAAGCGACTTCCTCTACCTCGATCATTAAAAATACTATTTTCTCATCTCTTATTCCATTTCCGGGGAACTCTCACGCGATTTGCCCTGCCCTAATTATTATTATTATTGTTGTTGTTATTATTATTACTATTATTATCATCATTATTACTATTATTATTATTATTATTATTATTATTATTATTGTGCTATTTTCTCTCGTCACACAACTCACACAACGTTCGACGAGACGAGAGAATTAGCAGAAAAATAATCGCGTGAGAGTTCCCAGAGATGGATTAAGAGACGAGCAGTGTAGATAGGCCTACTAATAATTTTTTAAAATATTTTAAGTTTGCTATATGAAATGATATTTGCAGCACAACCTCGTTTTGAGCCATGAGCCGCTATTGGGTGAATTCCGTTATTAACATAAGCATGTGGCATTTTTTTTCTCTTCACCCAATTTTCCGGCCACGAGCCGCCACTGCTACAGAGAGCTAAAAAGGTGCCTACAAGAAAGGGAAAATAAGATAGGAGAGATCCCGATAGAGTTCTACGCCACCGAGGCTATGATAAGCAGATCCTGGACAGAAACAAATCAAGACCTCCGGCACTCTGTCAACTCACTGGCGGTGCACGGATATCATCATAAAGTATGTAAAACGAAACACTACCATGAACCGGACGCCAACTGCGTGTGCGAGAGATGTTATCAGAACTGTGGCCATTACCATGTACTTTACTGTGAAAGACGTGGAAAGCCAAGAAAAAAATAGAACAACCACAAACTCTTTATGCACAACTTGTGCGCATTTCTCTTCTTATTTATAACGGCCCATGAGATACTCGTTGCAACATTGAGCATTGTCGTTGCATCACTCTATATATCTGACTGATAATCTCATCCCGACTGAATGAAGAAATTCTTAACGTCTTCGGACGTGTGTTACACACACCTTCAATTAAAAATTCGTGTGTTAATGGTGATGTGTATGCAGTGGCGAAGCGTGACCATTGAAGTAAGGGAAGCTCCAATGTATTTTTATCTTGTATAAATTCTGAAGAAGGCATAGTGACAAGGGCGCTTTGGCATAAGCCTCCGAAACACGATAAACAATTAAGCCTAAATTAAGGCAAGTAGCCGAAAGATAATATTATTGATATGAGTGTACATAAATAATGAGTTACTAAATTAAGTATGATCATACGTTATTGTTTGTATAACAGTTCAACTCTTCTGTTTTTCTTGGCAAATATGTCAATCACGTCATCATAGAAGGACACTACCTTTATCATTTGACAAAGTATTCTTCTGTTCCTTTTAACATCCTCATTATGTTTGTCTATTGACAGCCGGAATTGTTGACTTAAACAGGATTCAATGCGTGTTAACTGTGTAAACTGTTTTAGGCACATTATATGGTTTTGTGTGACCTGATGCCTTTTTACAGATTTGTGCAAATTATTTAAGTCATCAAAACCACTGTGATTCCAAGCACTTCTTTCCTGCGAAAATAACAAGCATGGCCAACAGAATAATTTTCGCAGTCTATGACATCCACATAACCAAGGAACAGTGTCATACATGTTTTCGTTGAAATGACGCATAAACGCCTTAACCCCTTTACTCTGCATACCGATGTCATTATTAAGCAGTTTCTTAGGTTTGCCACTCTTAATAACAGACAGTTTCTCCTCATAAGGGAATAAGCTGAATCTACTTTTCAAAAGCCTTTCAATTTCACAGTCACACGTAGGTCCTTCTTGCACTGGATTGCCGGTAGTGTGACTGCAAGCATCAGGACTGGCCATGGTCTTAGGACGTCCCAAAATCTCTCGGAGCTGGCACTCGCCCCTACACTTCGTAACCCTAGAAGCGGACAAGTTAGTTATGAACTAGATTCATCTTCGCTGATGATTAAAACTAACAAGATAAGCCCATTTCTATATTCTAAATACTAGTCCATACAAGATAAGATAATTCATTACTTAAAAATATACTTACAGTTCCTTTTTTTATGGTAAACTAAATAAAAATGATCTCTTTTCTCTATAAACACAATTTTCTGCGAGTGACTAAATATTGCACAGCTTACCGAGGAATTCCGAGTGTTTCCGATCAGCCGGCTATCGTTGGCCTGCACACCTGCTTTCACCCCACCACTCTGCTCAGTAAATAATGCGCAGTCACTCATCTCCGTGCAGCGTTACCGTTGACATCCAGTTTGACATCCAGTTCAAATGGTTCTGTATGAACGTATAGCTTAATTTAAATCCAAGACGATTTAAATAATAATATTTCTCTTGGAAATTTAGGGGAAGCGGCGCTTCCAGCGCTTCATCGGACGCTTCGCCACTGTGTGTATGCATTTGAAATAAGTTGTGGTTCCGTCCTGCATGTAAGCCAACACATCACATAATGGAGACTGGTGCAACATTACAATACGATGAAACAGACATAAAACAAGAAGACTTCCAATCGCAATGTGTAAAGCACGAACATACTGTTAAGTGTGAGGATATACCCATAACGTACAATTTAGTAGAGACACGTCAAATTAAGAGTGAGGATAAAGACCAATGTGATGAAACAGTATTAAAGTTACAGACATCGACATCGTGCGGCCAAATTCCAGAATTTTTTTTTGATGCAAATAATGAATGTTTTAAAAGTAGGTCTGTGACTTTTGATTTGGTGAAGAACTTTCCAAATAAAACTGGCAAAATAGACTCGTGTGAACACAATGATTTTCCGTTAAACAAGCCAGTTCAGGGTTTGGAGATTCTGGTTTCCGACCAAAATAATTCCGAACATCCTTCGGAAATAAAACATGAAAATCAGTATGTGCTTAATGAACAGTCCCAGTCATATGATTGTCTTACAAGGAAGAATCCCGAAATAACTCATCGTCATACCCGTAGAGCAAAGAAAGTCTCATGTGATGTCTGCAACAAAACATTTTCTCAAAGGAGTAATTTAAAAACTCATCTGCTTACACATACAGGAGAAAGAGCTTTCAAATGTGATGTCTGCAACAAAACATTTTCTCTAAGAAGTCATCTCAAAAATCATTTGCTTACACATACAGGAGAAAAAGCTTTCAAATGTGATGTCTGCAACAAAACACTTTCTCAAAGAAGTATTCTCAAAACTCATCTGATTACTCATACAGGAGAAAAACCTTTCAAATGTGATGTCTGTAGGAAAAGATTTTCTCTAAAATGTCATCTCAAAACTCATCTGCTTGCACATACAGGAGAAAGAGCTTTCAAATGTGATGTCTGCAACAAAACATTTTCTCTAAGAAGTAATCTCAAAAATCATTTGCTTACACATACAGGAGAAAGAGCTTTCGAGTGTGATGTATGCAACAAAACATTTTCTCAAAGAAGTACTCTCAAAACTCATCTGCTTACACATACAGGAGAAAGAGCTTTCAAATGTGATGTCTGCAACAAAACATTTTCTCTAAGAAGTCATCTCAAAATTCATTTGCTTACACATACAGGAGAAAGAGCTTTCAAATGTGATGTCTGCAACAAAACATTTTCTCAAAGAAGTACTCTCAAAACTCATCTGCTTACACATACAGGAGAAAGAGCTTTCAAATGTGATGTCTGCAACAAAACATTTTGTCGAAGAGCACATCTCAAGGCTCATCTCCTTACACATAGAGGGGAAAAGAATTTCAGGTGCGATGTCTGCAATAAAACATTTTCTCACAGAGGTGATCTCAAAAGACATCTGCTTGGACATACAGGAGAAAAAGCTTTCCAGTGTGATGTCTGCCAAGAAACATTTTCTCAAAGAAATCATCTCAAAACACATCTGATAACACATACGGTGTTCCGTTATGTTGAAACTTATTTGATGGTAATTCTATTTATAGTTTCATATTTCTAAAACTATGATTTCTTTATCATGTTATAGCTGGTAATGATTTGGTTTTAATTCTTGGCTGGCTTTGAAATAGTTTACTATCTCCTTTGACTTTCTTTTATTTATGAACTACAATTTATTCTATTTTATATTTCAAGTCGGTCATTTACTGGAGATATACAAGTTTAAATTCCAGTATGTGCTTCAAGTGGGTGTGCAAGTTGAATTTTCAAAGCCATTTTCCTGTAACGTTATATTTTCAACACAAAAAAAAACACAATAACTCTTAAAGTAATGTTCAAAATTGCATGAAATTTTGCACACACAGTTTTTTATGTGTTCTAGAGGATGAACCTGAATAATCTGATGTATTTGCAACACAATATTTTTTCACTTGTGTACATGATGTGAATAAATGAGTAATAATTTGATATTGAAATTTTAAAATCCCTGAAAATTATATCAGACATACCACAGTATACATTGATGGTTTGTCCTCTAGATTATAGTGTCCTTCAGCTGTGAATAAAAAAAAATTACGCCAATCAGATTGACCCTTTGCAAGAAATCATGTTTCTTCTTGTTAGTATAAAAGCAGTAAGCTCTTTTAAATTTATGGAGTACAGATATTTCTTTGAAATAACCTGGCAAAGAGTTATACATTTGGAGGCTAGTATAAATGAAGCTGTTTTGACACAAAATGGTATTACAGTGATATATGTTTTATGCTTACAAAATGCCAGAAAAATTGTTTGGGTTGAGCCTGGGCCAGGTCCCAATACAATTCTAATCAAAGTTGTGTTTAAGCGCCATCACTTGGTGAGTAGGCTATGAAAATTTCATCAAGTAGGCCTAGGTTGTGATCATCTTTTGAAATTCAGTTCATAAATGTATGCCCAAATTTGACGTTTTAGTAAGTTTATTAACTTAGCCTATGTTGCACAAACTCAATTAAAAAGTAACAATTTTCTGTTTTTTTTTCAGGCAAAAAATTACCAGTAAACAATATAATGAATGTCATAATTTCATGGTTTGGAAGTTGTTCAGCCGTTAAGGGTCTTGCATAGGAAACAACTGGAAATCTGTGCAGGACAACCTTTGCTGGTACGTGGCCCATTGGTTAATATTGTTAAACTTATTTAAAGCGGATTGTGGTGAAGTTACCAACAAAACTGCAGTAGTAAGAAAAGACTGGCTTGTCCACCATTCAACCTGAAAATGCTCTAACTGAGGGAACCTGTCCCAACAAAAATAAAATCAGGTAAACTGATACAACGAAGTGCCAGAATGCTTTTGTTTAATCAGTAAAAAGTTAATTCAAATTATGATATGCAGAGAATAAATTATTTTTGTTATCGATTTCCGAGTTAAGCTGCAGATCAATTCATTAAGCAGGACTTATGGAAGAACAAAGGTCTAAACTTTGATACTTAACCTTAATTCAAACTCGAAATACACTGATATAAGACATTCTTAAAATATGTCAACATTTCACAAAATACACTGGCGAAGAACTCTAGTTATTTCAAAGTAATATATCTTCTGTATGTAACAGTATTCAACTTGATGAAAGAAATAAACAACTGACTAGTTTGATAATCAAATGAGAAGGGATGTGTCATGGCTAACTATTGTAAATTCCAAAGCCGTATGTGAACAGTGTAAAACGATATGTTGTCAGGATAACAGATTTGCATTTGTTAAATTCTTTGTAATGGTTCATTCCACAGTTCTGGGTGTGACACTTTTGAGCTTATTTAAGAAGTTTATCATTTTATATTAATAAAGTTTATGAACCTATAGTTTTCTAATTTTTATTATGTGATCCTGAGCTGCTAATATTCTTGTTCACAAATTTTCAGATTTATACATAATCCAGAAAGCAGTAATAAAAAAAAAAGTTACTGTTCTGGGCGTGACTGATTTGTCCAGTACTTTTACATATGAACATAGAAAAACTAAAAACTCTGTTCTGTGGTTAATCAAAGAGACAAATAGAATTTTATTTTAGTTAAGGTGGAAGTTTCTTAAATGGAATATGTAAAGGTTTTAAATATTATTTACATTTTTTTAGAAGAATGGAATTTTTGAAAATGTTCTGGGTGTGACAAAAAAGGACAAGTGAGAATTAAATTCATCTTTGAAACTATTTATTGAAATACTTTATTTGTTTCCCCATAGTCACTGTTTTACGACTGTTTAACAATGTTTAATCATAATTTTGCCTAAGAACCGAAAACAAATTGACCTCTGTAATTAGTTATGGTATTTTTTGTGTTCTGACTTTGGGAACGATCACAGACATACTCTTATGTGAATGATCTTCTTTAATTGGCCAAATCCAAGGTTTTCCTGATGGTTGCATATATTTGAGCAATAGTTTATGATTCTCGTAGTCAACTTCTTTCACTTCAGCATAAAATTCCTTTTTAATGCCGCAAACTTTACAATTTGCTCTCCCTGTGACATGGCTGTCTCTCTCTATCTCTTAGTCTTTTAAGCTGAAGGGCTTTTTCATCACGGTTCATTGCCCGTTTTGCTTTCAGTAGACTTTCTATATCCCTCTGTCACTCTTTCCTTTAATGTTCCTCATGAACATCTTCATTCTGCTTTATTTTGTCCCTGAATTTCTTTGTTTTTAATTAGAAATCTTCTGTGATAAGATATAAAAACACTGTGTAAGAAATGGAGAGCCAAGCAACCAATATATTGGAGATGTCACACCCAGAACACATTTTTAAGCTAGTTGCATTGCAGATATTAAAAAAAGTTGTTATTGAAAGTTGTAGAGCATGTGTTCAACCTCACTTCTGAGAATCAGTAACATGCTGTCATATATATATCCACTATTAAACAAACTTTTACATGTTTTTGAGTTCCAGGTGTGACAGAAAACAGTCATGTTATTTTGACTAAATAAGAAATGTAGATACTTACTTTTCCAAATTATAATCACTTGAATAACACAAGAGAAGTAGTATCTTCAAGATAACACAACAATAAAAAAAAAGTCAGTCGATAGTTCTGCTGATCTCAGAGTTGTCAACTTGTGCATAAATGCACCAGTTTCTTTTTAATATATAAGTTCAAGTTTGGAAGTTGATTACACCAAGAAATGAAGTGCATTTCAAATTTGCATACTAATTTAATAATCAGTAATTAACAATCTTTATTTTGATATGGAGTTTCCTATAAATTTGTGCAATTTATTTTTCAAACCTTGAGGGTCACTTCACATGGAATGACCCAATATATTACCATAAAAGGCATTAAATTGGACATTATTCTGGTACTGGCCAACCGATTTGGTCGAGGATCAATAGATGTCTTTCCATGGACATTATAAATGCGTATACCAAGTTTCATGCAAATCCGATGAAGCTTATTTGAGTTATGGCATGTACAGACACACAGACAGACAGATGGACAGACATTTTCCCGTCCCCCATACAATCTTATAAAGTACCATACTGGCACTTAATAAATGGAGTCTGTATCCTGTGAAACAATGTCTCTATTTCTGTGGTCCAAACCAACTGAATCTATATAATCTTAATTTTTGAATTGGATAAGAAAATAGCTAGCCCACACCTAAACTATGACATAAGTGGCATTTACCTATATGTATTATATGAAATACAGCCTCTAGAAAATAAGTATCAGTTATATTCTATTAAGTTACATTATAATTAGAGGCTCTACTGTAATTTGCTTTTGCAAATTTGTTTGTTTCAGTTGATTTACTGAAAGCAAGGCAGAAGGAAATCAAAGCAGCGAAGGAGTCAGATTTAGTCATCGAAGATTAAGACAGAAATGAAGAAAGACAAAGAAGAGGAAGATAAAAAGGCCTCAAACTGCAGCCACCTGCTGCAGAAAACTGTGACTTATGACCATGTGTTATCAAACAATGGATATAGCAAGAAGCCTAGATCAAGCTACGAACAGTTCGTTTTCCTCAAATGAAATTTTGTTTTGTTCTCCTGCAAGTGTTTGAGCACCAGCTCCAACAGAAGCTCTTGATCGTGCCACAGTAAATTCAGGTAAAGCACATCGGTCAATAACTTTTGTTGTTGGTTCTGTTCCATATTTGAAAAGAAGGAAGTGTCTTGTAACTTTATTGACGATTTGTTTTATGAAAATGTATTTTCTTTTTGTTTAATTAGGACTTACAAATGTCTGAATTGGAACAACATGATGTCCTCCCCAGACTAAGCTGCAGAAATGAGGGAGAAGAGAATCTGCCATCTCTTACTAGCTGCTAGTGTTAAGAATCAACAAGAAACTGTAAGTTTTAGTGCAGTTTAGAATAATTGAAGGGCCTAGTTCCATAAGGGCATAAGACACAAATCTTTCATTTTGAGTTTTTAACATTTATGCCTTCTCATATCTCTTAAATACTCAATAAGAGAAGACCTGTGAGACTGCACATTCAGTTCTATACAGGCGTAAGGCACACTTTCTTTCTGTTATTGAGGTCTCTTTATTATTTTCTGCAGTGCTACCATCCAAGCAAATGTTTATAAAAACTGAACTTGCATTTCTGAAGTGTAACTTCATTCAAAATAGATTGTTTTGCTTATAATGAGGATACTGGTATTCATTGGCAAACATGCAATTGTCACTGTACAATACAGGTTTTTGCTAAAATAAAGTAAAAACAAATAATCTACTCTTATACAATTCAACGGCCCTAAATAGCGTGCTTGCTCGCTCGCCCGCTTCGTGAGACATCGGGTATACTCGGCGATGTTTGTCTCTCGCAGTGTAAACTTTCATGACGACTACAAAATTAGGAAGGAAGACCGTTTCTTTATTATATAAGGCCTAAGTGAAATGAACACAATGAACAAATATTCTAATTTTATTTTTACTTACAATGTTCATAGCTCTGAACCACAAACATTTTTAATAATCTACCAGTGTAATTTTCCTAAAAATCCTGGAGTCAATGAATAATGGCGGGCGAAGCCGGGGGCAACAGCTGTAAAATATTGATGGTTTTATCTCTTGAAATATCGCTGATAATAATAATCCAAACAAACCATTCCTTCCCTTGAAACATTATATAATTTCTGAAAATTACACTGAATTGATAAAATAAAATTCACATCATATTTATGTCAATAAACAGTTGAGAAACAATACGTATTATGTGTTCATAGGTTCCTTTGGAACTGCATAATCGATTCTGATATAGTTTTCCCAGGGGGCGCTTTCATATCGTGGAATGTACTCTAAAGCAGGAATTTTAGCTGTTTCATTAATTATTAATGGCTTAGTTTACGAATGATTCGCGTGCAAGTGTTAATAAATATAATGCTTTAATAGTTATTATACTCTTAATTTTTAATTTTTAAATTTATTATCATGGGCGAAGCCACGGCCACCTGCTAGTATGATACAAAGTAAAATGATTTTGCTACAGTAAAAGTACTTCAGTTTTTGTTTAACATGTTTAGGTACCTCTAGTTGTAAATAATCCCTTGTAAATTTGCAGAACACTAATTTAGCCTGTCCTTCAAAAACATGTTATAAAATTAAACATTAAACCACCTACTTGTGAGTGGTAACATTGTTTGAAAACATAAAGATTTCTCGAAATTATGTCCTTGTGCCTTACACCCTTATGGAACTAGGCCCTAGGGAAAATTCTTGCTAAATATCGAAAATAAAGTTTAAATTTTCAGCAATAGCGGTTTTACACCTTGATAGAGAACCATTTTGATCATAGGTGTATGGTGGGGGAGGGTTGAGGGGGTTGAGACCCCTCCTGAAATATCTGCGATTTTTTGGGACTATAACAACATGTTCAATAATTAAAAAACATTGTTTTAGTTATTTTATTATCATTTGTTACATAACATAGCAATTCAATTTTCACATTAATGATTATATACTCTCGTAATTTATTTCATAATAATGCACATACTTAATCTCAATGAGCAAATGATCTGAGGTAACTTTTACTGTACAGGAAAGCATAGGCCTATTGTTATTAAATAATATATTAATACTGGTGAGTTTTTAATTATATACTTCTTATAACAGTGACTCATTACTGATAAACAAAATTTCCTTCGGAATTTCTAATAAATGATTCGATAACCTGAATATTTATGAGATGTCATTGGTTGGATCTCAAGAGTCCAGTAAATATCAGCTTTCAATATGTAAAACCAAATTTTCAGGAATGGACTTAGCTCCAGAAACCAGCACAAGTAGTTAAACTACGTCTGCAGTCAACTTACCGATACAGAAAGAACAGAATATAGATGCAATGATTTTTAGTGCTGTGCATAAAGGAATAATGTGGATTATAGCGCATAGTGTGTATTACATCCTACAGAACTGTGGTAATTTCTCAGATGAAAGGTTTTATTCATAGACTACTAGCATGTGCCTGTGGCTTCGCCCACGATAATTATTTAAAAAATTAAAAATTAAGAGCATAATAGTAAAATCATTATATTTATTAACACCTAAATCGCATGGACAACATACCACGATTAGATAGCATCGCCTGGTAAAAGCAACCTCAGATTCGAGTTTCTTGGCCCAGAAAACCTCTGTATAGTGAGATTCGTCCAAATAAAACAACGTTTGACCATATTTAGGGCTTAAAACATTCAAGCGATCGCGAAAGTTTTATTTTCAAGGTATGACAAAAATAGCCAAAGCCAACTGTAATTGATTTGACATTGAAATGTATAACTGAATACTTATGTTTTGAAAACGCAAAAAATGCACGTTTTTTGCCCGTTTTTCACTCATAACTCACGAACAAAAGCTAAAATTAAAATTCTGGCTTCGAGGTGCATTTTCCAACCCTTCAGCCCACCTATGTTTAAAATTTCAGATCTCTGCGTTCAGTAGAATTTGCTGGGCATCGAGGACAGACAAACAATTCCTCTTATTAATATAGATAACGTGAATTATAATGATACCTTCTCTAATTTGTCAAACATTCATTTCATTTAATCCAAACCCATCTGATACAACTGGCAACAATATGTTCTGTGAATTTGTTTGGATAATTCTGTGTAAAAAGGGGTTAAGTATTTTCAAAAACATTTAATTTTTGGCAGTTAAAATCAGAATTTTTCAAAATCCTTTCTTAGTGAGCACCTTCATTATGAAACGAAGGTACTGTCAAAATTCCAAGTCTCTACCTGTTATAGTTTAGGCTCTACGTTGATTCCTGTCAGTCAGTCAATCATTCATTCAGTCAGTCAGGACAAAGCCTCTTATATATATAGAGATTTGCACCAATAAATGGACAGACGCTCCATAACATGCATATTATTAATGGTAATGATCACAATACAACTTATAACATTTGAATTTTTCTCGGCGAATAATATTCAAAAGTTCTTCACAGGCTGACAGCCGAGACTTCATCATATTCAACCCCCTCCAAACAGAATTTTACCGTATGCCCATGATCTTGATTAAGTAAAATAACCATTCTAGTTACACTGTTCTTCTAAGCAGGAGTTTTACTATTTTGTCTATTTCACTCATACGCGTGTTTGGTATTGACCACTAATGTTTAGCAATTCCTCGGATATAGACCAATCACGATTGTTTATCTTATAATATCCTTCTTCAGATTGCAAGAATGCATTTTTATCTGATAAAATGTCAGCTCGTTACTGGACACATAAGGCATCAATGTGCAGTGTTAATGCTGCAATTGAGCAGAATGAAAACACATTATTTTATACAACATAACTTGTTTGGAAATTGAAATAATAGAAATGTACATTAATTAAGAACACAATTTTGATTTGGTGCAAGCCAGTTCATTGTGCATTTATAGTGTTTTGATGTAATCAACTACCACAACGCCCTCCATCTTGTTGCACACAAGAAAATGTATTATTATTTACAAAATCCGTTACATTTTATTCATGGAATAGTCTTAATAAATCCTACTCAAATTGCTCATAATCTCTCTCGGGAGTACCTATGATAAAATGCAGATATTTTTTAAGAATATTTTCTGTCAACTAAGAAAGGAAAGGTAAATAGTTAGGCATATATATTTTTTAAAATATGTGAAATTCACATAACTTCCTCTGTCCAACTAAAAGTTAGCCTCCTAGTATAATGTTTTATGCATGGCATTCTCTTCATGTAAATTGGTTGTAAATATGAAGAGAATGTCGTTACCACATCCCATTGCATCCCCGAAGGATACATAACACAAATAAAATCTGATTAGTGTACTCTTGTAACTTTCTTCACTTTAAGCATGGCCAATACACTTTTCTCACTTCATATTCTGATTTAGAATAAGAGGCCATACTGCAAGGATAGCATATTCCGAGTAGGCGGCTTATAACTAGGCCTACCCTTCATAGAATTATTTTGAAAAAAGTTTCAGCTCTTGTTATAAGCAACCCATGTGCAAAATTTAAACAAATTTGTTAGAGCCGTTTAATGAGAAAATCGTAAAAAGTGAAATTTTCTTCATGTCAAATCCCCTTAAAAATAAGAGTAACTTGTCGCCAATCTTCGGTTCACGTCCTCAGAAGATACCTAACCCAAATACAAATTTTTTTTCTCATACGATTTTCCGTTCTGGAGCTAGGCTGTTCATAGACACACACACCCACACAGACATGTTTCCGAAAATAGCATTTTTGCATTCAGGGAACCTCAAAATGTGTACTTCCTCTGCCTATGGCACTACAGGCAGAGGAAGTAAAAATGGAGAAACAAATGCAGGTAAAGGTGATATTTGTAAGCAATTTACTGGTTATAATAACTCTCTCAACTATTTTAATATAAAATTTTGTACTATATTGATATTCCGGTCACTGACCTATACAGGGTGTCCACGCTAGAGGGATCGAGAAGTAAATGCTCGCCAGTTGAAACGAGATAAGGATATTGCTGCATTCTGCATATGACAGGAAAGGGAAACTCCCCGAGATTGTGCAACAATGTTTTCAGACCCCTCCACGCGCATGCGCGTCAAGAGCTTTCGTCTATCAATATCGTCTATCAATAAGTGATAATGTCTAGTGAACAGAATGTATTGGTAACATAAACTTGTACTGTTACTTGATACAAACTGACCGAGTTTCAGATGATGTTCAATACAACTCGATATGTGCACCTTTTGTGGCTCTGCACACATCTAAACGGTATTCAACTTCCCGCCAAGTGTTCTCTAGCATTTGTGGAGTCACAAGCGCTACTGCATTTGTGATGCGGCCACTCAGTTCCTGCAAATTTCTTGGTCTGTCTCCTTGATAAACAACGTCCTTAACATATCCCACATGTTTTCCAAATGTTTTCCACATGTTTTCCACTGCGCGATCGACTACTGAATGGCGCCTGGCTTTCTTTCAAGACGAAAGCTCTTGACGCGCATGCGCAGTTTAATCAGTGTGTCAGTAGAAGTTAAAAATAGGAAAGTGAAGTTAATAGTGTGAAAGAAGAGAGTTTAATAACCAAGAGCAGATATGAGCTTAATAACATTTAATAAAACAGAACGTAGTTAAAGGGGGGGGTTATGGCTTAATATTATCTAATGTTTAAATGACATGTAATCACACGTCTCCATCATACAGGGAGCGATGCCCCGTAGAATATTTTCTCTCGGCAGTTCGCAAAGAGTGGAGTAGGCTTGAACTAACAGCAGCGGGAATAGTGTGCCGACCCAGTTGTGTACGTAAATAAATGTTAACGTTTAAATTGAGACACGTTGAATTGCTGTGCGATGTATTTTAGTAATGTAATGTGCTGAAATGGATCCGTCAGAAACCGTAAGGTAGGTACGGATCCATATCTAAAGTGGAAATTTGGGCTAATGTAAAGTTGTTGTTTAGAACAAATAAATTCATATTCATACCAACTTTAATGTGGATTTAAGCATATACTTGGTCATAAAACAACAAATTTCAGCCAACATGTTTCTTTATGATAATCGGAACCTTTACCAGGGTTTTTTGCAAAACAGGGTGGCCTTCTTAATCATAAGCCAACAACTTTTCGCATCCTAATTCACAAGAGACATTACTTACCATGGATGCACCAGCATTTAATTGTAATATAATTCCAGCTCCAATTCAATGTTTCTGGTTCCGATTGAAATTTCCTCAGGATTATCATTCATATTTTCACAACCTTTTCATAAATACTAGTCGTATGCATTATTGTTTACAAAAAGCAACTCACATAATGTACCTATACTGCATTTCGTATTGGTATGTACGATTCATTGTTGTTCCACGATTCAGGTGGCTGTGAGAATATGACGTTAACAAATGGCTGACTATCTTTCAGTATAATTAATTATACGGTATTTTTATTTCATTTCATATACTTTAGAGACCTTTTACTAAGAAATATTGTATGCACCATGTAAGCGAAAACTTTATCGGACTCAGCCAATATTTCAACCTCAGCTTATCTAGATTAAAATGCGTTATTTTGCGTACTTGATAATATATAGCTATTATGATAGTTTTTATTTTACTATTTTACACTTCAAAGATTTCCTGAATTATTTTGTTAAGTATTTTAATTGTCGACATCTAAAAATGTATATAAATAAAAGAGAACTGAAACGCTGAGTTTGGGTCATTGTTTTGGCTTTGAATATTATTGAACTTTTCTAAGCCTAGAAATTTTTACTTTGTTAATCAAATTTACTCATTTTGTATTCTTAATTTTGATAATTAATATTTGAAAACTTTAAGATAGTAACGTAACCATTTTTAATTGCAGTACCTGAGAGATCAGCAGACTGGGTTGTAAAGAAAGTCTTCGAGTAAAGTCGCCCAGTACTCAATTGAACTGGGAAGCACATCAAACTTTGTCTGAAAGGATTGAATGTTGTCGCAGTTATCTGTGGTAAGTACAAATTACCATGAACATTATTTATTGTCTGAACTAACTTATATATAGGGTTCGGATGTTTATGACATACAGTGAAACCTCTATATAACGACCATCGCTGGTTCCACAAAAAAGTGGTCTTTAAGAGGGGTGGTCTCTTAATAGGGGGAATGCATTTTTATGTCTTGAAACTGAAAATAAATTAGAATAAATAGGTACAATACAGTAGGTGTCTTATGTAACACACAGTTGATTATTATTAGTTACTTTTAATGTATTTAAAATTTGCAGCACAACAATAAGACACTTTAATATATGCAGGTCGAGAACACCGAGCCTCTATTTACAGTATACCTGGGTAATGTTTTCCAGGAAAAGAAAGACACGTCTATTTTCCCTTCATTACATTTTGCTTGGTGGACAATGAAAGGGACTCGTTCACCATGTTTCTTAGAATCGAGAATTTCAGAACCCCCTCATGTCCACTGAATAAACGTTTTCATAAGAAATAGAATTCCCCCCCCCCCCCGAGTCACTGCGATCATCTCTATATATAAAAGCCAAAACCCACTCACTCACTGACTGATCACGGTTTCTCAAAAACCATACAGCCTAGGAACGTGAAACTTGGTACACATATTGCTACTAGGCTCTAGATGCGCACTAAGAAAGGATTTCAAAATCTTTGGCCTCTAAGGGCCTATAAGGGCCAAAATAGGGTTGTAAAGTTATGAAATTCACCAAAAGGAATTCATACTGCATGCATACAATCCCCATGACAACATAATTTTTTTAAACTACACAGGGGGCTTGGCATGACACTGGGATTTCATGTAGACCTAATAGATATAAAATTAGGAGAAAGGCTATCAGGTTAATTCCTATAAATGATTATCAACTATTTTTTGGCACGAAGTAAATTTAGAAGGTCCTGGGTTCTATTCTTAAGAGTTGAACTCTTTTCTTATAGCTAGCCTAGGACTGCATTGCAAAAGATAGTAAGTAAAGTGTTCCCTATTACAGGCCATGCGGGCCCAGAGGGTACCAAGAAGTTGAGGCTCCCGGATTTTTAGACAATAGGACGTGAAGTTGGTAAGGTTGTCAGCGGTACGCCTTTACCACCAGGTAGTTCATACAATATCAATAGATATAATTTCCTGATTAATTTCTATTTACCATATCATCTATCTATCTTTTACCTTAGTTTTTATCCAAACTTTTGGGGTCATTTAAGCGACCCATGTTGCCCGGGCCTTACAGGCCCGCGACCTGTCGGGAGAGGGATTATCTATGGCTCACATACATACTTTCTTGACCAGACAAGGACATGGAGGGCCTCCCGGATGAGTGATCAGCCAAATGCCGGGGCCACCTCTGAGACAACACAAACATATAGGACGAGATACATCATTCACACACTCACTCTGAACAAAGCGAGGATGTGATGAGGATGATAATGGCTGCCAGATGATATCCGGAGACCACTAGGGCCTAAAGTTACCAGAGCCTAAAGTTACCAGACATTTGTCTCACAGGTGAGGAAAAATCCCGGGAAAAGCTCTACCTAGGTAACTTGTCCCGACCAGTATTCGAATCGGAGCCCGCTGCTTGAGACGAGCGAACGCATCCCCTACGCCCAACTATTTACTGTATGTTTGCCAAAATTGAAATAGAAAGATTAAATTTTTTAAGACATAATCAGAGTAAACTACGGGTGAAGGAGTAAGTTATGTGGAATATAAATACGTCCACCGTGTTGGCTGGACGGCTGATGATTTATAGAAGTACATCGAATCGACTTTAAATTGTGTTCACTTAACCTATATATACATCAATCTAACAATGCGAAGCATTGATGGGTCAGCTAGTGTAGATAATAAAGGCATGAATTCTTGAATGTATTGAAACAAGCAGGTCAGAAGTAGGAGATTGGAATGTGTTCTTTTCACGCCGTGTGCTGTACGGTACTTGTACGCTGTCTACTGTAAGGATTTTCCCAGAACGTGAAAAGATAACAACCCAAAGCATTGTATTGAAAATTGCAGTGCCCACATCAGTATTTCTCTTCAAATGCTGATTAATGCCTATCATTTGAGTAAATTTTTTTACGATTTTGGTTGTTATAGAGGAGTTTAACGAAAATTAAACTCTGGCCGTTGGTCGGGGAGAGGGGTGGTCGTTTAATAGGGGTACAAATAACATTGGCCTTACGGGTTTTACTGTCCGTTCCTAAAAAAATTGGTCTTTAAAGGAGGTGGTCGCTAAAGAGGGGTGGTCTTAAGACAGGTTTTACTGTATTTTTTTCCTGACCTCCGTCTCGCCAAAAATTAAACATGAATTGCATATCTGTTATGCTAATTGTTATTTTGGCCATTTTCATGGTCTTGGTCATGTTTCGGCCATATTTGTAATTTAACGTCATATTTCAATCATAAATTCTGTAAATTCAGTAAAAGAGCACATTTAAACAGTACTGCATGATCGAGTTAAATTTGAACTTTGTTTATACCAAATTAATAGTTAACTTAAATTTTAAAATTAACGCAATTGTTCATATGTTACAGATCTAGAAAATATTACGAGTATTTGGAGCTGATGAAGCGAGCAAAATGGAGCAAATTCTTTGAAAATAAACGTTCATTCCAAGTAAAACTGTATATCACCAAAATTGTTAGAAAGTGATTATCCGATTGAATTCATGTGATGTAAGAATTTAGCATCATGAAACGTTTTACATTGTAACTTTCGTTTTTTGAAAACACGTTATTTTATTAGGTCATATTTAAGATATTTTTATCATATTTAGTCATTTTTAAGGGCATATTTGCAGTTATATTTTCCACTTTTTTAGGTCATAAACATCCGAACCCTACTTATATACAACACACCTGCAAAACTCAGCAAATTTCTGCCCCTTCAGTTCATAGTGTTTACTTGTTTGCTTTTCTTTTTAATGTGCTTAGCTTTCTTTGTAACACACCAAATCAATTTAGTGAGAAAAAAAATCAGGATATATATATATATATACATATATATATATATATATACAGTGCACCCCCACCAAGATATAGTAGATCACTAGATGCTGGTAAAATTTGAGATTATTTATATAAATCCTTTGGGTTTTATGAGTCTTCAAATATCGAGATTTTGCAAAATTCTTGATTTTCAAATTAAAATATCTCAAATGGGACTGAACAGAAAAATCTGAAATTTTCTCAAAATATTCTTCTAGTGCCTAGTAATCGACATATAAAATTTCATCACTCTGTTCTGACCAGAAGTATTTTATTTTCAATAAAGAAAATGCTAAAAAATAACACTGTCAAATGAGCGAATAACAGTGTTAATCGTGCTTCGGTCTGGCTCTGAAGTTCTATGTACCGTATTTTATGGACCATAAGATGCTCCAGACCATAAGACACACGTTGATTTTAGGATGGAAATTTAAAAGAAAAGAAATCTAATTACACTCTAAACGAACAATTTTAAGGGAGATAATGTACTTCATTGCATAAACAAATTATAACCTTGTACAATGGAATCAGCGTAAATCACTTCTAACTTAAAACCTGCGTTGTACGAAAATCTCTTCTGTACAGGTGGCATCGCTTAAATTTTAACAACTGAACTGATTTCTCATGAAAGACTGGAAATACTTTTACACCCTCTAACCTTCAATTCATCATACGGTAAGTGTAATGGGAAAAAGCTGTTTAGAGGTCATTGCCTTCATTTAAACCAGCCGGCGGAGACAACTCCTTTAGTATAAAAGAACTCAACATTACTTTCTTCTCGCATTGTATACCTGGCTTTCAGCTACTCTCATTTTACGATTGTGACAAGTGCACTGATGAACATTTTGTGCCAAAATTTGTAACTATCTTATCGTTTACAACATTTTGTTTATAACTATGGTATTCCGGCAATACTTACCATAATTTAAATTTGTTTAGTGTACTTTGGACCATTAGACGCACCCAACTGTCATGGCTCTGTTGTCAAGGTAAAAAATTGTGTCTTATGGTCTGTAAAATATGGTAATTGAAATCCCTATTTGGGTCATATAACTATCTCTCGCATGTGGTATATAATAAAAACTAATTATTTTATAACAGGTGCCGTCAGAAATACGAAAGGGACAGCAGATGAATCGAAAGTGAAATGGAGAAGACTGTTCAGAGCTGGTGTCGCTTTGCAAAGGACCGTGATGGTGGCAGGGAAAACAGCAACAATCATTGAATGTGCAAGTCTGAGTTAATCTTCTGAAGGTAACGTCGCTGCACAAGACGTAAGAGTTGATTAATAGCAACCAGATCCCAGCGCCAAGTAAAAAGTTTAAATCAAATGGTGATTTTAACTCAGAAAATTTGTTAAAGGTATATCTAATGAATTCCCAGAAAATTTAAAGCAAGATTCTAGCAGTTCTTCTGACACTACCAGAAATTGTGAATTTTCTGACAGAGGATGAAGATTTTGTTTCCACACCAGGGCTATCCCAACAATTAGCATTCTGAGGTCTTAAATATTCCACCAAAATATTATACCCGTGTATAGAGGACACATAGACAAGCAACTTTTATCAGGAGATTTTTGCTCTATGGCGTAAAATGTGTATGCTACAGAGCATTAAAGTAATTAGAATTTGGTGCTCTTAAGTCAATAATGAGGCAAAATAGAGTTAAAATATTCATTAAATTGACTTCATGCCTTCTTAGTGCTTGATAAAAACCTGACTCTTAATCATTCGTCAACAGCTATATCATAATTTAGTGTTTCCATAATTATTTGCAAAACTTACATAATTTAGAGTTTTCATATTCTGCAAAATTTACAGACTAATCACATGACTGTCGCCACTGCATTAGTGTTTTATTCATAACTCCAGTGTTAACAACGAAGTTCCCTTGTTTTGCATTTTTTTCAAATGTTGGAAGTCATTGATGGCCATGCCCTGAGAGATTTTGTGCTATTACAGGAAAAACTGATTCCTCAGAGCAAAAATCTCCTAATAAAAGTTGCTTGTCTACATCCCCTCTATACAGAGGTAAAATATTTCAGTGTTATTCGTTAACACCCTGCATAATATTCCTATGCTGTAACAATTGTTTCCTACATATTTCTGATCTTTCCTGAATACGCCAAGAAAATGTGAAATAGAAATTTGTGATGGAGAGTTTTAAAAGTATTTTGGGATGAACTGGTAGCTGAAACTTTCTTGATCGAGGTTTAGTATTAATAACTGTCGATTAATGTTGAAGTGCTTCCAATCACTGCTTGCTCAAAGGCATTTGGTCCATATAAGGTAAACTGGTTTGTAATTGTGGCTTCACAAGTTATCACCAGGGCCCGGATTCTGATGACCTAAAATTGTTTGAAAAATGACCCTAAATTTTAAAGAAAATAACTTAATAATTATAAAAAATGACCTAAAAATTATATTTTATTTATAAAAAATTATTATTGTACACACAAAGTTATAGACTAGTTTGTAGATAATTGTAAAAACTGTAATGTTGTGAATGTTTGTTTCTCATGGAAATTTGTACTATCACTGAGGCACTGGTGAGTCAAACTTCTGCATTTCCTTTTGTGATCTGCCGGATTATATTGTTGTTTATTTAAGGTAAACAGTAGTTTGCACTCTCAAATCCAAGCAGGTGCCAAGTCTAATAACAATAGTAATATAATACAACATTTTGGTGTTTCTTTAAATCTCATTTACGACTGAGACATGTCAACATTTTAACTCTGAATATTTCCTTGCATTAAACAAACAACACTTCATAGACAGCATCGCTAGCGACGAAAAAGGTTAATACACTCAATGTAAATACGGAAGCAAATGACACAAAAATCACAAAATAATGAACTAAAATTGAAATAAATGCCCTAAAAATATAAAATTGCATAGAGTGACAAAAAAATGACCTAGTAAAAGTGGATTTCTATAATCTCGAGGCCATGTTAGGATTTATTCACAAGTTGGCAATGTCTATGCAGCATTAATAAAAAGATGACGTGTCATTAGAATCCGGGCCATGGTTATCAGCCATGTCAGAATTATAAAACCCAATTATTCAGCCAACCCCAGCTCGGCTTTCATAGAATACGCACAAAGCATAATTATAACAATTTTAATATTTGTTTAGCAGTGGCACCACCATGGAAACCACACTGCTGCTGCTAAACTAATATCACTGTTCCTAACGTAACTACTACTCACACCAACATCATGATATGTCACAGACACTGGTTCTATTTACAAGACGAGATATCTACGTCTATAGAATAATTTATCCACTGCTGAAACAGAAGAAGGCAGTGCTACTGTAAACTGTCATGACCTAACTTCACCAACCTAGAGATATCACAAAACTGCAGATTTTTAGTTATTTTAAATGTGTTTTAGGTGCCTAAATAAGCTCTTTCAGAGTGTCCCATTTGGTCTTTATAAATTTGGCTCTAGACAGTATAAATAGGATAAGGAGTTGAAGGCTTTATGGGGATGCGGCTTAATCATGTAATTTTTAGACCTAAGTTATCCTTTTTGTTGTAAAGTGTGGAAATTTTTGAAGCCACTGCTTGCCTTCTTTGTGAACTCGCTATTCTTGACAATACAAACACTAACCTGCTGAATTTGGGTGTAAATGAACCAAGCACACAACTTCCAGGAATCGTTCATAACTTCTAACAGTAAGAGTAGTGTGATAGGTGTTGATAATTTGTATTAATGCTTATTAGGTAGATTTTGAAGAAATCGATACCATGTCTTGACTTTCGAAAAATTCTTTCATATCTTTACGTTTCATGCCTCCCTAAGTACAAAATCACCGCCTGTTAAAAAAAAAAAAAAGTGATATATATATATATATATACACAATCAAATTTGGTTAATTCGACGTTTGATAATTTGAAATATTTTATTATTCGAATAAATACTCATTCCCCTTGAAATTCCTATATATGTTTAAAAATTGCAACAAATTAGAATTTTTTAAGCTTAATCTGGATAAATCGAACCAAAATTTATCTATTGTTAATGTTGTAAGGATTTCAAGAGTTAATTGAAGAATTCTCAATTTCGCTGAAAACCCTAGTCGCTAGCAGCCAGCAGGTACCTTTCTAAAGTGTATTTTTAACCACCGTTATCTTCCTCCTGCTGAATAGATGTTCCTGCTACAGTCTTGGAGGGATTCTGTGAAAATTTTAATGTTCATTCTATCCTCCAAGTGTGACTGTGTTTGAAAATGTCAAAGCGTAGAGCATACACCAGTTCCTTTATTAAATTTAGGGTTACAGTTTTAGTGTGGAAAAAAAATGGTTTCATTTAACATCCTAACAACAGGATGGCAGTCATAGGTAAACAAAGTTGGCCGAGAGAGGTTGACATTTTAAAACATTTATATCTCGCTTCTATGTCGAAGTATAGAGGGAAACTTTGTTTGAATAAATTAGAGTACTCCCCATGGAAATCACAGTGACACCAACGATTCGAGGGTTTTGGGGGTACAAGTGGGGGTGGGGGATGGAAATTCGAAGTGTTTGAAACCACGTCTTGTGGGGTATCATTGAAAAGCTCTTGATGAGTACTCTACAAATCAATAACTAGTTTCTTGACAGTTCTCATATAAGGCGAGATTTGATAGTTTGAAAAAGTGTTCTTTCCTCTTTTTTGCGGTTATTATTGCGGGTTTGTCATGCCAAGGCTAAAGAAGGAGAGTGCTACACAGCGACAGTAAATTAAACCAAAAGCACTTCGAAATCTACCTCAGCCTGTAGGCTTGCCTAAAGGGATTTTTTTTAATTGTTTTTACTGCAGGATTTCCATGAAGTTCGGTGATATCCCTTACTCTACATCTTTAGCACTAGTGAATTGCTGCTTATAATTTTTTGCAATGCATTTTCAGAATCAAAATTTGTGAAGCTGCACTTTGTTAATTGGAATTTTTGAATATACATTTTTTTAAGATTGGAATTTTTTTTAAATTGGAGTTTTTGATAGTTGGAATTTCTGAAAATACATTTTTGATGAATTGAGGTTTTTTTAATCCATGTTTTGAAAATTGAAAACATTAAAAATACATACTATTAAAAATTAGATTTTTGAAAATTCGAATATTTGAAAATAATAATGGTAAAAATGCTATATTTTAAAATTATTTTTGAAAATGCATTACTTGAAATTTGGAATTCTTGAAAAAGCAATTTTAGAAAATTTTATTTAATGAAAATGCTTTTCTCGAAAATAGGAATTTTTTTTAATGATTTTTTTCGAAACTTTGAATTTTCAACATGTATTTTTTGAAAATTGGAATTTATTAAAATGCAAAATTTAAAAATTAGAATTTTTGATCATGCAATTTTAGAATATCGGACTTTTTTAAAACAAAATTTTAAAATTAGAATTTTAGAAAATTACAATTTTTGAACATTGGAATTTTAGGAAATGCAATGTTTTAAAAAAGGATTTTTGAAAAAGCTATTTTTGTAAATGGTATTTTCTAATAAATATATATTTTTGAAAATGCATTTTTTCAAAATTTGAATATGTTAATTGAATTTGGAAATTTAAAAAATGCCATTTTTGAAATAATTAAAAAAATAAAATATATGATTTTTAAAAATTATAATTTTTAAAAATGCAGTTATAGTAATTTTTAAAATTTGAAACTGCATTTTTTTAAAATAGGAATTTTTGGAAATTATTTTTTTTAATTGGAATTTTGAGAAACGAAATTTTTTTAAATGCAAGTTTGGTAAATTATATTTTCAAAATATTCAATTTTCTAAAAATGCATTTCCAAATATTTAGATTTTCAAAAATTCCAATTTTTTAATAAATGCATTTTTAAGAAATCCAATAAAAAAAATTGAAAAGTCCAAATTTCCCAAACCTGAAATCTTCAGAGTACTATACTTTCAAAAAGTGCATTTTCTAAAATTTCAATCGTTCATATAATACATTTTCAAAAAATCCTCACCCGAGAAAAACTGGATGTGGTTTTTTACTGAGGTTAATTTTTTTCTCGGGTGCGTTTTAGTACGGTTAGATTTTTTAGATCAGTAAAAAAAAGTACCCTGAATAACCTTAGCTCGGTAAAAAAAAACGCACCCGAGAAAACATCAAAGCCCAGTAAAAAAAACACCCCAAAAAAACCTAAGCCCACTAAAAACACCGAGAAAAAACTTAAGCCCAGTAAAAAACGCACCCGAGAAAACCTAAGTCGAGTAAAAAAAGGCACCCGAGATTAAACCTAAGCCCAGTAAAACAAGGCACCCGAAAATAACATAAGCCCAGTAAAAAACGCACCCGAGAAAACCCTAAGCCCACTTAAGAAAGCACCCCAGAAAAAACTAAGCCCAGTAAAAACGCTCCCGAGAAAAACCTAAACCCAGTAAAAAACGTACCCAGATTTTTCTCGGGTGGGCTTTTTTACTGGGCTTAGGTTTTTCGCGGGTGCGTTTATTTATTGGGCTTAGGTTTTTTCGGGTGCGGATTTTTTGAAAATATGAATTCAGAAAATGAATTTTTTTAAATTGGACTTTTTGAAAAGGTTTTTATTTGAAAATTGGAATTTTACGATTTATTTTCGATATTGTAATTTTCAAAAATGCATTTTAGGATATTTTGTTTTTCAAATAATGCTTTTTTTTAATTCCAATATTCAGGAAATTTATTTTAAAAAACTTCAATTTTAAATTGTCTAATTTACACAGTTTGCATTTTTTTCCAAATATGCAATGTTCAAAACGCAATTTGTTCTAATTTTCAAAACACGTGATATTAAAAAAATCTGAATTCTAAGAATTGCATTTTCAAAACATTCAATTATCCAAATTGCATTTTCAAAAATACCAATTTAAAAAAATGCGTTTTCAAAAATACAAATTTGAAAAAATGAATTTTTAAAATTCAAATTTTCGAAAAAGGGATTTCAAAAAGTAAAATTCAAAATAAATTCATTTTCAAATATCCAAAAAAATTATTTTCTAAAATTCTAAATTTCAAAAAATGTATTTTCAAAAATTCTTATTTTCCAAAGTTCCATTTCATATACTCCAATGTTTTAAAAAAGGATTTTTCGAAAAAGCTATTTTTGTAAATAGTATTTTCTAATAAATATATTTTTTCAAAATGCATTTTTTCAAAATTATAATTTTTTAATTGAATTGGAAATTTAAGAAATGCCATTTTTTGAAGTTATTATAAAAATAAAATATATAATTTTTGAAAATTATAATTTTTAAAAATGCAGTTATAGTAATTTCTAAAAATTGAAATTGCATTTTTTAAAATTGGAATTTTTTTTTAATTGGAATTTTGAGAAATTAAATTTTTTTAAATGCAAGTTTGGTAAATTACATTTTCAAAATGTTCAATTTTCTAAAAATGCATTTCCAAATATTTAGATTTTCAAAATTCCAATTTTTTAATAAATGCATTTTTAAAAATTACATTTTTAAGAAATCCAATAAAAAAAATAATTTTAAAAAATCCAAATTTCCCAAATCTGAAATCTTTAAAGAGTACTATACTTTAAAAAAATGCATTTTCAAACATTTCAATCGTTCATATAATACATTTTCAAAAAATCCTCACCCGAGAAAAACTTGGTGCGGTTTTTTACTGAGGATAATTTTTTTCTCCGGTGCGTTTTAGTACGGTTAGATTTTTTAGATCAGTAAAAAAAAAGCACCCTGAATAACCTTAGCCCAGTAAAAAAAACGCACCCGAGAAAAGACCAAAGCCCAGTAAAAAAACCCACCCCAGAAAAACCTAAGCCCAGTAAAAAAAAAACACCCCAGAAAAACCTAAGCCCACTAAAAACACCGAGAAAAAACTTAAGCCCAGTACAAAAAGCACCCGAGAAAACCTAAGTCGAGTAAAAAAAGGCACCCGAGATAAAACCTAAGCCCAGTAAAACAAGGCACCCGAAAATAACATAAGCCCAGTAAAAAACGCACCCGAGAAAAACCTAAGCCCACTTAAAAAAGCACCCCAGAAAAAACTAAGCCCAGTAAATACGCTCCCGAGAAAAAACTAAACCCAGTAAAAAACGTACCCAGATTTTTCTCGGGTGGGCTTTTTTACTGGGCTTAGGTTTTTCGCGGGTGCGTTTATTTATTGGGCTTAGGTTTTTTCGGGTGCGGATTTTTTGAAAACGTTTTTATTTGAAAATTGGAATTTTACGATTTATTTTCGATATTGTAATTTTCAAAAATGCATTTTCAGATATTTTGTTTTTCAAATAATGCTTCTATTTTAATTCCAATATTCAGGAAATTTATTTTGAAAAACTTCAATTTTAAATTGTCTAATTTACACAGTTTGCATTTTTTTTAAATGCCAATTTTCCAAATATGCAATGTTCAAAACGCAATTTGTTCTAATTTTCAAAACACGTGATATTAAAAAAATCTGAATTCTAAGAATTGCATTTTCAAAACATTCAATTATCCAAATAGCATTTTCAAAAAAGACCAATTTAAAAAAATGCGTTTTCCAAAATACAAATTTGAAAAAAATGAATTTTTAAAATTCAAATTTTCGAAAAAGGGATTTCAAAAAGTAAAATTTAAAATAAATTCATTTTCAAATATCCAAAAAAATTATTTTCTAAAATTCTAAATTTCAAAAAATGTATTTTCAAAAATTCTTATTTTCCAAAGTTTCATTTCATATACTCCAATGTTTTAAAAAAGGATTTTTCGAAAAAGCTATTTTTGTAAATAGTATTTTCTAATAAATATATTTTTTCAAAATGAATTTTTTCAAAATTTGAATTTTTTTTAATTGAATTGGAAAGTTAAGAAATGCCATTTTTTGAGGTTATTAAAAAAATAAAATATATAATTTTTGAAAATTATAATTTTTAAAAATGCAGTTATAGTAATTTCTAAAATTTGAAATTGCATTTTTGAAAATTGGAATTTTGAGAAATTAATTTTTTTTAAATGCAAGTTTGGTAAATTACATTTTCAAAATATTCAATTTTCTAAAAATGCATTTCCAAATATTTAGATTTTCAAAATTCCAATTTTTTAATAAATGCATTTTTAAAAATTACATTTTTAAGAAATCCAATAAAAAAAAATAATTTTTAAAAATCCAAATTTCCCAAAACTGAAAACTTTAAAGAGTACTATACTTTAAAAAAATGCTTTTTCAAACATTTCAATCTTTCATATAATACATTTTCAAAAAATCCTCACCCGAGAAAAACTGGATTCGGTTTTTTACTGAGGTTAATTTTTTTTCTCGGGTGAGTTTTTACTACTGTTAGGTTTTTTAGATCAGTAAAAAAAAGCACCCTGAAAAACCTTAGCCCAGTAAAAAAAAAACGCACCCGAGAAAAACCTAAGCCCAGTAAAAAAAACGCACCCGAGAAAAGACCAAAGCCCAGTAAAAAACCCACCCCAGAAAAACCTAAGCCCAGTAAAAAAAAAAACACCCCAGTAAAACCTAAGCCCACTAAAAAAACCGAGAAAAAACTTAAGCCCAGTAAAAAAAAAAGCACCCGAGAAAACCTAAGTCGAGTAAAAAAAAAAGGCACCCGAGAAAAAACCTAAGCCCAGTAAAACAAGGCACCCAAAAATAACATAAGCCCAGTAATAAACGCACCCGAATTAAACCTAAGCCCACTTAAAAAAGCACCCCAGTAAAAACGCTCTCGAGGAAAACCTAAGATTTTTCCTGGGTGGCTTTTTTACTGGTCTAAGGTTTTTCGTGGGTGCGTTTATTTATTGGGCTTAGGTTTTTTCGGGTGCGGATTTTTTCCTAAATCAATTTTTTGAAAATATGAATTCAGAAAATGCATTTTTTTAAATTGGACTTTTTTGAAAAAAATTTTATTTGAAAATTGGAATTTTACGATTTTTTTTCGATATTGTAATATTCAAAAATGCATTTTCAGATTATTTTATTTTTCAAATAATGCTTATATTAAAATTCAAATATTCAAGAAATTCATTAAAAAAAAAAATTCAATTTGAAATTGTCTAATTTACTCAGTTTGCATTTTTTAAAAATGTCAATTTTCCAAATATGCAATGTTCAAAACGCAATTTGTTCTAATTTTCAAAACACGTAGTATTTTAAAAAATCTGAATTCTAAGAATTGCATTTTCAAAAATACCAATTTAAAAAAATGCGTTTTCTAAAATACAAATTTAAAAAAATGAATTTTTAAAATTCAAATTTTCGAAAAAGGGATTTCAAAAAGTAAAATTTAAATAAACCCATTTTCAAATTTCGAAAAAAAATATTTTATAAATTTCAAAAAATGTGTTTTCAAAAATTCTTATTTTCTAAAGTTCCATTTCATACATAGGCGTAACCAGGCCGACCATATGGGGGGGGTTATAACATCCGCGGGGTCTGGCGAGTATGGAAGGAGAGGGGGGTCCGGGGGCCCTCCCCCGGAAAATTTTAAAAATTAAGATGCAAAATAACGAGTTTTAAGCTTCCGGGGGTTCTCCCACGGAAAATTTTAAAAATTAAGATGCAAAATAACAAGTTTTAAGCTTCCGGGGTTCCTTCCCCGGAAAATTTTAAAAATTAAGACGCAAAATAACGAGTTTTAAGCTTCCCACGCTTTATACTTGTATTAGGCAATTTATGGGCAGACTTTAAAAAATTTTACAATTTTCATTTTTTTAATCAATGGGGGGGGTTCAAACCCCCAAAACCCCCCCCTCGCTACGCCTATGATTTGATATACTCCAATTTTAAAAAAATGCAATTTTCGAATTATCTATTTTTAAAAATTTGAATTTTCACATGATTTAAGAAAAAGTACTTTCAAAAATTCAAATTTTGAAAATTGTATTTTCAAAATATCCAGTTTGAAAAATTGATATTTTCGAGATATTATTAAAATAAAAAAACTGCATTTTTAAATATCTTATTTTTAAAAAAAGTCAAGTTATTAAACACAATATTACTCAATTCCAATTTTTAAACATTCTAATATTCAAAAAGTGAACTATCAAACATTCCAAATTTCAAAAATAGCATTTACAAAAGTTCATTTTTAAAATAAAATGCGCTTTCAACGTTCAAATTTCGAAAATCTCATTTTAATAAAATGTATTTTCGAAAATTAGAATTTTTCTTATATTACAATAAAAAAAAACATTCATAAGTTAAAATTTTAAAAATATGAAATTCTATTAATTACTTTTTTCAAAAATACCTTCTTTCAAAAATTCGAATTAAAAAATGTATTTCCAATAACGCATTTTAAAAAATGCCCTTTCAATTTTCCTATTTTCAAAAAATTAAAATAAAAAAATTGCATTTTCAAACAATGCCTTTAAAAAATTAATTTTCAAAAATACCAAATATCAAATTTTGCATCTTTAAAATTCAAATATGCAAAAAATGCATTGTTAAAATATGAAAAAATGCATTTTCAAAAAGTCCACAATAATTCCATTTTTCCAAAAATGCATTTTAAAAATACCAATTTTCAAAAAATATATTTTCAAATAATGTAGTTTCAAAAAGTCAAATTAAAAAAAATATAGTTTACAAACGTTTTAACTTTCTAAAATGCATTTTGAAAAATTCAAATTTTAAATAAGTGCATTTTCAGATTTCTAATTTTCAAAAAATGCATTTAAAAAATCCAACTTTCTAAAATTGAAATTCGTAAGTTCCAATTTTAAAAATCTTAGGAGAAGCAGGACGAACATACAGAAGTTACTTATAATGAATGGCTCATTAAAAATACTTTTCTAAGAATGTACACTTGATCAGATATGAAGGCCTACATAATAAGTGAAAAGGCATTGAAACTCCTATTTCCATTACCTAGCACACATCTTTGTGAAAGAACATTTTCTAAAACTTTTTTCGTGGAAACCAAACACAGAAATGGCCTCATTGTGGAATTTGGTTTAAGGCTAAACGTAGGAAATATTGAACAGGATGTGGAAAGAATTGTCTGAAATTTTTCCCATGATATCTTAGATTCTGGTAAATAATGTACGTTGTAAGCTTTATAACATAAAAAATGTTTAGTAATTTAAGAGCCTGAATTACCACCTGCCGACAATTCCTCCCGATACGTGACTTCCAGATAGCTTAACTGGAAGATGCCTTGTAATACCACCGCTGAACTGCTCTCGGCAAGAAGAGTAAAAATTTGTAAAATGGTCCTTAGCTGATTGAGCAAAGAGGTGTGTTTGTTGTAGTTCGGTAGTCCTCCGCTAGGATTTGTATTTATAGAATTAAATTACATAATAACACATCGTTTTAAGTGCATTAATCGAATTGTGCAATTCTATTTCATTCATATGTGGGCCTAAAATGACATTTTTCTGTAAATTAAATCTTGCAGCATCAATTCTGATATTCGGGTGGCCAAGAAGGTTCGGAGTGCTGCCATCTTGTTCCAACCAAGATCCCTAACTAGCAGTTGGTACGTTGTCAGCCACTCCATCCTCCTGCTAGCTTATCGGGAAGTTGTCTTGCCAGACAGATTTTGTCAGACCATAATACGCAATTCTTGACCAACTTCCAGATAGGTTCTCTATCTGGTAGATAAATACGATATCAAGAGGTCATACAGGCCCTAAGTGTTGTTAATAGGCTATTGTTACCTACCTTCCACTTCGGCGGCCCGGATTTGATTCCTGACCTGGTAGTGAAAAATCCATTTCCCAAGTTTAGGACTGGGTGTTTGTGTTGTCCCTAGGTTTAAGTAGAAGACTAGTGCACCCCTAAAAATCTGCTGTGTATATCTCCATAAAATCACAGTACCAATAATGGTACAATCATTTTAGTTATTAAAGCAAATACATCAGCAGTATACTTTATCTACCCTATAATAGATAAGTATAAGTATCACACAGACCTCATCAGATCTCCAGGGGTTGTACCACCACAACCTATCAATTACTACTTCTAAGCAGATACTAAAATTATAGGATCCTTAAGCTCCATCCACAATGTGCAGTCGGCTGTCTGTAGTTGGTAGTGGAAGTATAACGTGTGGTGACTAATGGACGCCATTCACAATGTGCAGTTGCAGGCGACAGCAGGCAGTTGGTAGTCGACAGTCGAGAAATTCATCTCTGACTACCAACTGCACGACTGCAAGTAACATATTACGAGATTGAAAATTAATTACTAGTGCAAATACACAGATTAGCATACTACGAGAAAGCAAGATGTGTTCATAACATATATTATGCGATTATAAAGCGATTCCTCCACCTTTTTTTTATACTGTAAAATGTTTCCCTAACCTCAATGTCGACTGCAAATTGTAGACGGCTTGAGTGTTGCTCCCAAGCGGCCGATTGCAACTGCAAATTGTGGATAGAGCTTTAGCTTGCCTTAAAAATAAAGGGTCTTTTTTTTTTTTTTTTTTGTGTATCTGATATTGCAAGTTTGTATATTATAATAGCTTAGACTTTCACGGCTGGCATTGGAATTATTTGAAAAACTTTCAGTGGGGTTTAAAACTCCAATGTTTTACCAGTGAACTGCCAACTGCTGTAGACAGAAGACCCTTGAGGATGCTGGATACATCTACTGTGAAACCCCTCCAAGGCCAATAGCCCAAATAATTCCGGGGTGCGCGGGCAAAGAGAGTTAAGTCCACTTTCTTGTTACTGAGAATTAGAGTGACTTAACACACTATACCAGCCCAACATAGCTTTAGAGATGCATAAACCTATGAGGCACACATCCATAACTACCGTACAATTTTGAATATGACTTACTGGACTTAACACAAATGTAGAGGACATTTTTATCTATAACTCTATGGACATATCTCAATTTTTTAGGATGGTGGACTTAACTCTCTTTGCCCGCGCACCCCGGAATTGTAAGCATGTGTTTGTATATTTTGTACTTGTAAACTTTTGTATATTACGTGTGTGTATTGTTACACCTCTCTGCTCTGGAATTAATTAACTTCACACACTCATGTATTTTTAGTTTCAAGACCTCCTAAGGTCACATTTTATATTATTGTTAACTAATTTACATGTAAGAATAAAAACATATAAATAAAACAACCCTACAGTAAACTGACCTAACTGGTTACTACATAAAAACATGGCTTAGACTTTTAGCTTACCATGTTGACAGAACCCAAAAATAAAAGCCACACAAAAATTTGAGGGGAAGAGGAACTCCACTTACTCTCCATGTTCAGAGGTGTACATATTCTGATTTTAGCTTGCTTGCCCCTTTCTAACTCTGCAACCAGCCACAGCTTTTAACTTGCTTGACAAGAGACCAAGCCAGATTGATACAATGCTGTCGCTATGAGTCACAAGCTCTTCATGACCTGGTGGGTTTCACGGGACCTACAGAAACTGCAAGGCCTGGCGGAAAGAATACCCTGAAGGAAGCCGAGGAGAAACTAAAATTTGGAGAGTTTGAATTATCAATGAACAAAGGTCCGGCATGGGAAAAATTTTCAAACATTTTCGAGAAAACATAAAAAAAAATCAATAATACCAATAACAATAATAAAAATAATAAATGTGTTACGACGCTAAAACGATTTTTAATACTTTATCCACCTTTTATTTATCTACATGATGAATTTCTTCTACCAGCATGTAGAAAAGCAAGAAAGTATCACCTACACTTAGCAACTACAGTTGTTTAGTTGATAGGAATGCCGAAAGCTTATTCAGACTTTGATAGACTGGGTTCAACCCAACCCATCAACCCCTGCTTGCTAGCTGCGATGCTCGCAACTTGCTTGCCTGGCGTTCAAGCGGGTATGGGCAAGCTAAAATCAAGATTCATACACCTCTTTCCATGTTCCAGTTTTCATGCCAACGATCACTACCACAAGGGCTCCACAGCCTATGGTTGAATGGTGCTAGAAGCCATTAGGCCCAGAATGTATCCAAGTCTGGTCTTTGAATGTAAACTATCACTGAGAATACAGACGAGAAACAATTTGTTCATGATATACCACAATTGAGGGGTGGGTCGAAAAACTTGATAACGCACACTTTTTGGAAAAATGAGTTACCTGCATTATTAACTTCATCAGGTTGTTGTCAACACCTATATCAAAGAATTTTCTCTGAAACCAACTTAATGGCAGAGTTATCACCTATGTTGATATGCCACATTGCGCTTTGTGTTAATGGAAAACTTTGACAACCCACATTTTCAAGATGGCTGCCATGGAGTCTAGAGTTGTTGAACAGGAAGAGAAAAAGGCAATTTTACAAAAGAAAAGAGCGCGTGAGATGTCTCTGCTAGTGTTTGAAGATTCGTATGATAGTATTCGTGAGCCTTACTATGTTTTTGATGAGGACATGGAGTCTTCAAATGATGAAGTGAGTGTTTTTATTTGCAGTTGATGATCAGGTTAGGATTGTTTGGTTATCAAGTCTTTCCATTTGTGTAATATGATTTTCTTAAATATTGCTATTATTCAGTAATACTTGTAAAATTATAATGTAATAATATTACTATATATGTGAAACCCCACACTATTATGTTTTTTTTTTAACTAAGGATATTGTTCTAAGACTAAATTTCTTATTAATGTGGTATGTCAAATTTTTCCATTATCAGATCATAAAGTTAACTTAAACCTTTGTCAATGAAGATTCATACATACCACAGCATCACATCACTAGTTATTACAATAGAATCTTTAAGAATGAAGACTCAACTAAAGTGCTATTCTTCGCTACTTTATCTTGATGAAGAAGAATCATGGGGAGATGACCGATTAAGATATGTTTTAAATAGTGTAAATATGTTTGGCATAGTGAAGTAACTTATGTAACTTGCATTTTAGTAATGAACAATGATAATTAATTATCAATATTAATCATTATTATAATAAATATTTTGATAAATTATGATGGTATTTTTAAAAAGAATATAATAGGAAATCCTAGTTGTGGTTTATCAACGTTTTCCATTTCATAACAGATTTATGATATATTCATGGAAAAAGTTGGTATCCCACATGAAAATTACAAAATCTAAGAAAAATACACCAGAATTTAATACAATATGCTATCTGCATGTATTGAGGTTTATAATGCATGTTTTCCTAAAAAGAATTCATAACAGATTTAAGGGACATTTTTCAAACTTTAACCCCACATATCTCAGAAAGAGAATAATGTGGGTTATAAAGTTTTTCACCCACACCCCTCAATTATGTGATCTAGTGCACAACTTTTTTTTGTCCATTTGTAAGTTCACCCTTAAGTCATGCAAATAGCATCACCATCTAATTTAAGATATCGGAGGAGTTAGACCACTGTTATGCTGCTGACCCCCTCAATTACTTAAAATGTTAAAACTTCACCTATTCAACCCCGTACACAATTATATGCACAAGCGGCATATATAAGAAAACCCATGTTTTGAGAAAATCAGATTAGTAATATTTACATGTCATTGAAAACCTGTATTAATGATTTAGTTTTTCAATTACTACCCGCGCACCATTTCTTGGGCGCTAGATTTATGGGGAAGAGAGGGTCGGGGGGAACTAAACATAGCTAGTCCGCCAGTCTTTTTGCAGTGTTGTCAACCAAAGAAATCACGTTTCAGCAGAATCGCGCGTATGGTATTTTATGTAGTGACATTTAATATACAATGATTTCAATGCAGTTCAATTATATAACGTGGTGACCAGTATTGCGTAACAATTAATTACACAATGATTTGAAAAGAATAGGTTAGTGATAAACAAAGAAAAAACAATTGTGTTGTCATTTCGTCATGTCCAAAACAGAAATCCCCAATTTTCAATTATAAAATTAGATGACCGTAATAAGTTGTTCAGACAAAATTTAAGTTTTTAGGCATATGGTTAAATAAACATTTGAACTGAACTAAGCACATACAAGGAATATCAAAAAATTAAGTAAGGTCTGTTTTACATTAAAGGTGATAAATAGTATAATTAGATTCAAAACAGTTAAAGCTTTATGTTTTGCGTATTTTAATTACATCATTACTTTTGGAATAATCTTGTGCAGAAATTCTAAGCAGGCTGAACAATGTTTAAACTACAAAAGAAAGAGATTAGAATTATGATGAAAGCCAGCAGAACTAGTTGCAGGGAATTCTTCAAATAGTTAAACATATTGCCTCTACCAAGTAACATATTTATATTTAGGAAACATATTCAATTATATGGGTGATTCTTCAAATACGGGAAAATTTGCGTTCCGGAGTGATATTTCCCTTCAAATTCAACTTTAAAAAAAAATTGAAATAAAACTTTGTTTCTACTACTTCCATACTACAACTATCAGTTTGAAATGTCACTAACTTTAAATTCTGATATTCCAAAATCGAATTTAACTCAATGAAATGTCATCCACATGCCCTGTCCCAAACCTCGGTTTTGTATATTCTAATGAATTTTTCCACAAAACAAAATGTTATTTCCTTTTCAACTTTTTTCCTGTCAATGAGTATGAATGGGTGAAGAATATTAACCCCTAAAAAATAAAATGAAATAAAATTGTCACCCCACCTAATGAACATAAAGAATGTCCCAAGGGTTTTTGGTCATCCACATGGCTGAAAAGAATGGAATATTTTCTGCAGAAATGAGAAATTTGTAAAACTGGCAACAGTGTTAGAAAGCCAACAGGGCAGGCAGCTTGTGGTTGAATTGTAAGGTTGAATTTTGCTTGCTTACAAACAGTTTGGGATTAACAAAAGACTTTGTATCATTTTCAAGGAAAACGTTTTTATTCCCCATCATTAACATGGCTTCTAGAAAGTAGGCAGAAAGTGAATATTAATTAATTTTGATTATGCACTATGATAAACCTTCCAATTCAAAGTACCTGACTGAAGTTGAGCCTACAGAGGTTTAGAAATGGCTTGCCGAGACCACTTAAACTCCTTTTTTGTCATCCACATGCCTGATTTTTGTGTCATCCACATGTCTCATGAAGGGGTATGTGGATGACTCTCAAGTCATGTAGATGATAAATGTAGGATACTATTGTGTTTGCGGTGTCTGTGACCTGTACTTAAGATCTTAAAACTGATTAAATTAATTTTTGCTTGATTCCCCCCTCCCCCAAAACCATAAAAACACAGTCTCGTTAAAATTACATTAATTCCGGAGTATGCACACAAATTTGCAAATTTGATGCAAAATCAACTGAAGTATGCTGAGAAAAATATGAAATCACATAAAGAAAAGCAGATTGTTGCCAAAGTTAATCATTAATGTGGCCTTCTGCCATCCACATGTAGGCTACACGGATGTCATCCACATGGCTTTAAAAAAATTAAAATAAATAAAAATGTAAACATTTAAGCTCTGCTGGTGTCATATTATAATCAAGTAACCCCTGAAGTAATTTTGTGATTTTTTTTTAGATTTTTTAAACAAAGTAAAAAATTTGGATTTTACACACTCCAAATTTTCCCGTATTTGAAGAATCACCCATATACACATTTTGAAACGTATCCAGTGTCATTTCTAATGACTTAACTAGAATAAATACTAATACTACTAATATGATTACCTCTATGTTCATCCACAGGGGAAAAAAATTGAAAATTGATGATTTTTAGCTTCTTGTATTCTTCATAAACCATATACCGTATTTATCTAAATATAAGCTGCACTTTTTTTCCCTAGATTCAGCCCAGGAAAATATCAATATAAATATTAGATGGAAATTTACAGTGAAGTGTTGAAATCTGTAGCAAGATTGAGATCGGAAATATGCACACTAAACTTCACTAAAAAGGTACCAATAGATCTTAAGGTTTGGGAAAAAATATTCATCAAAAAGAACCGAGAAAATCTTTTAAACTTTGACACTTCAGTTGGCATACAAGGAACCTTGATCGACAAGTTCATTCATCCGCCGCCAGAGGGCCAGTTGGAATCAGCTGATGATGGCGGGAATACCCGTTGAAATGATCATCCTGGGTAAATATAGCTTTTTAGTGAAGTTTAGTGTGTATATTTGCGATCTCAATCTTGCTCCAGGAAAATATGCCTGCAGCTTAAAATCGCGTACAACTGTTTTAGGTAATAATGGTAAAAATGAGCACAATATAGCCGGTTGATCCACCGTAGATGGTTCCCCTCCTCCACGCACCACCACCTATCTACTATCTCGAATCTTCAGGACTATTGACATATTAATCGATTTAACATAAAAAATATATCGATTTTAATCGAAGCATCGTAGAAGATGCGTAAACAAGTGATGTTTTGCGTATTTTGTCATTTTTCATAGCGACATTAAAGAATATGCATATATTATGAGCTGCTCATTAGTAAAAAAAAAGTGCCTTAACATTATGGGAATGTCAATAAAGGCAATTTTGAACTGATGGTAACTGAAAGTGCAGTTATGAAAAATAGAAAAATCATGCGAAATTCAATATTGAAAGTCATAACAAGAGTAAAGTACTGATTTCTGTTTTTTTTGTCAGTTTTATTTAATTATACTAAATAAAATTAGAATATCATAACTTAAGTCAGCTGATACTTAATTTTTTTCTTATTTCAGGCCTATTTCAGCTAAGAAATGTGTTACTTTAATAATATGAAAATGAGGCAATTTATTTTTTCACTTTAGGGTTAATTTAATTATCTTTCCTTTACTTTACTGCTAAAAAGGCAGGTGCAGCTTAAATTCACATAAATACGGTAGTAGGCCTGGTTTACTTTTTCTGGAGAGTGTCCGAAAAACTGGGAAAATGAAGATGTCACTTTTCTAACCTACAAAAAGCTATCTCTAAACATAAAATGGTTGTTGGAAGGTGAGAATTATGTCTGGCGGAGTTTTGAATGGGTCACATGGTTCAGAAACAAGGCTGTTATTAGGTTTGTTCGCAAAGCAGTCAGAAACCAGGAACAAATCGTTCACGCATGCGCTCTTTCTCCACACGCGTTCGCAAAGCGAGAATCCGTGATTCTCATTTCAATCTTCTGTTCGCAAAGCTCTCACGGACAGTTTCTGTACTATAAGAAAAGTTTGCAGGCTCTACCATGAATTGTTATCAGAGACATGCGCAGTAACCTATTTTCACGCGCCTGACTCCTCCCTCCTATAACATTGCGCCAGATTTATAAACATAGGCTACTTATATGTATGAATAATGGAAGATAATTAAAAGTTTCCCAAAATATAGATTATATTGTCGATGTATATTGCATGTATAACATGTAAAAAGGGAAATATATATTTTATTTGCATATCATATTGATTAAACGCAGAAACTATCGATTCCAAATTCTTCTAACCGTTCGCAAAGTGCAAATCACGGGTAAGTTACAGACTGGACATGCGCAGTACAACCAATTCTCAAGCAGTTACGGATTTGCTTTGCGAACAAACCTATAGTAAACACTGTTCCTAACCCAATGGGCACTTGCCTAGTATCAGACAATGGTATGTAGTGCGGGGCGATAGTGTGTGGAGTGCGTCAAGAAGGAAATTAAACCCCAGGAAAGTAAGGAAAAAAAAAACTACACACTCCCGTGAACTCTGATTCAATTTCATGGACTGAAAGTTGAGCGAACTTTTCACAAAACGTATTAAATACATTTAAAATTAGGCCTATAGTTTTCTCCCCTTTTAGATGCCTTACCTCCCTTACGTTTAACGACACGAAATGGTGGAGCATGTTCTGCTGACTCTTCTTTATGCTTAAAATTTGTCGTTCAGTGTAAAAATATTGAGCCTATATTATGTATAACATCCATATTTGAGACTTATTTGATAAACAAACCTTTATGACGTGTAATTGTTACGCAATACCGTTACCACGTTATATTATTGCACTGCATTAAAATCGTATATTATAAGCCACTACATAAAATAGCGAGGATGATTCATCATAAGTAATTATCCAATTCGGCATCCAATTTATTAATAAAGACTTTGTGGAACTTTAAACAGTGAAGCAACTATAATAAAATTAATTTACTGTATGAGTTAACATAAACACACTTTTTGCTTCACTGACCATATTTTGGTATGACGCGTTTCAAGGAGCCTCCTCCCCATTTTCAAATACTCTGTCAACTGCCAAATCCTTCTCAGGAAGATTCTTTTGCGCACCAGGTGGCTCCTTGAAACATGTCATACCAAAATATGGTAAGTGAAGCAAAAAGTGTGTTTATGTTAACTCATATAGTAAATTAATTTTATCCAATTTATTGTTTGTCCACATACCTTACACTTACGCTTACCATACGCGCGATTCTGCTGAAATGTGGTTTCTTTAGTTGAAAACACTGCAGAAAGACTGGTGGAATAGCTATGTTTTCTTCCCCTGACTCTCGCTGTCCTGTAAAATCAGCGCAAGCGGGAAGTATGCATGTTTTGGCTCATACCGTATTTTGGTATTACTTACATCACAAAATGTGCCTATCTAGCTGGAAATCCTTTTCCAGGCTGAGCAACAACAGGAGCATCCTCTTCGTCATCATTATGCTGCGAGCACATGATGTGGGAAACTGTTCTCTCCTCAGATTCGGCTGTCATGGGTAGGCCTAGCTTGCCACAGTGTCCAGGAATTTCATTTTTGGACAGCTACTGCCTGTAAATTTTCGCATATTTAATTTCATATAAAAACCACTGTAAGAATGATGGGTAAATGCTGACATGATTCAATTTCTATCTCTGTAACAGTTTTGTAAACATTGATGAAAACTTAAATTTTAAAGAACATTGCAATATAATAATTTCAAAACTTCATTCTTCATCATAAGTCTTCAGAAATTTAAGAACTGTACTCACTCAAAAAACAGCTTATATCCTTATATTATTCATAAGTTGAGAGTTGTATGAGATATGGTAGGGCCTATTGGTTTTTGGGGCTGGTCTACCTCATCTCAGCCCCAAGTGTTTTTCTGGCACAAAAATAGAATTAGGTGCATGGCTGGTTTACGTTTTATACAATCATGTAAAGGATAATTTAAACTCTTTAATATCACGACTATGCCTTGCTTGTTCATATTTGAATTGTGTATATTTATATTTTATAATCGTGACACATTTGTACAGAATAAGAGTATACATGCTTTTAACACTAGACAATATAATATATGTTTTAATAGACCAAAAGCAGGATCTAAATTATTTAATAAACTCCCGGTGCATATTAAGAATGTAAATAAGGCTTCATTGTTTAAGAAGGAGCCAAAACAATTTTTAATTGAGAAATTTTTTTATTCTGTAGAAGAATGCTAAATTATCATTAACCAAGACTGCTTTTGACTATTTCCTATGCAATGTACCGCATTTACTCGAATCTAGTGTGCCCTTGAATTTAATGCACACCCCAATTTTGAAATCTAAAAATCATTTTTAAAAAAAAGTTTGTTGACGAATGTAATGCGCATCAATGGTAGGAGAGGTATTTTATTTGGAATTTTGTCATAGTATTAAGGGAATAATGAACCCCCATGTAAACATTTGAAATTACCATTAAATTAAACTGCCAGTTTAAGCCTACAAGTATATTCACTGACATTATTGACTGACGTGTTCGTCATTGGAATCCTCGATTTTGTTTAAATTTTACATATCTGGTGCTTATACTAAGAGCTAAGAGCAGCATCATAAGATATTCTTCTCTTCTTGCCGTCCATTTCGTGACTACTAACTAGTATTTTTATACGCTCTATGTATTGCTATTAATAGGCCGATAAAATTAATTAAATTGAGGATTACAGCAATGCATTGTTACACAGACAAAAGTTACCAGTACTGCCAACCTATGAAACGGATTTTTACTCTGATTTAATGCGCACCTCAGTTTTGAAAGCTACAAATGGACAAAAAAGATGGGCATCATATTTGAGTAATGTTGTCTCTTGGAAAAATAAATTGATTAAATGATAAAGCAGCAGGCCTACTGTTATTTCAATAAAATGTTTAAAATGAATTGTGTTACCTGCACATTAGACAGTCGCAGTTCCTGTGACTTCCAGATGGAGAATTCTACGGGTGTTTACAATTTTGACATGGGTGCAATCAACCCCAGGAATACCCTCAACAGCATCGACCCTTTTCAGAGATCCAGTGACTAGAAGGTGATCGCTGCTTTCAGTTTTCCTGGCCTGAGCATGAAGAGATGCCAGCAGGTTGCCACAAACAGCCTGTAATAATCAAACATTTCACTAGCTTATAAACAGGCCTAATATTGTATGTGGAAAATTATCAAGGCCACAGAGGCCTAGGAACCCACGCAGCACGATATGTATAATATACGTATATTTTAGAGCTACATATATATCTTACGATTGGTCAAAGTCAAAACGTAAATTATACGTATATTTTATGTCCAATATATACATGTATAAAAACTGTTGTAATTTAATCCTGCTTTATATTTATAATATATCAAAATTAAAGTTACTGTTACATAAGTAAGATTAAATATAAAACAAAATCGATTTGATTGTTCATTTGTAACATCAAAATTACCTACCAAATATACGTAAATTTTGCGTCTAGAATTGTACATTGTAAACACCGGTTTATTGTGTTTTACTCTAGTAAATAGATTTGGTTAAATTAAGGGAACGCAATAAAATTTACTCACGCTAATCAGAAATTAATTTAAAAAATGGTTTAAAATGATTACATCCGTACATTCAGTAGGACTATTTTTTATGACTGGCGGCCATCTTGTCTGTGACGTCAGCAATGTAGATCTGCTGATTCAAGGTTGTTTGTTGGCTGTTGGCTGTTGGTGGTTGCGTGTATAAGTTTCTGTTTTATAGTGTTTTATTAACAAGAAATTGTGTGTGGAGAGAATTGCACTGTTCTGTTGCAACTACTCCCTATGTATATAACATAGAAACGAAGAATAAATGTACATGTGTGTGTATTTAAAGCTGACGAAATATTATGCAACGTGCAGTGATCTGTAGGGTAATACCCTAGATCCTAGAATTAATTTCCTAATTTAGGCCTACCTGAATGTTTGTGAAGGCCTGGTTCTTCATGTAGAAGATTAAATGAGGCAGAAGAAAAACATTTACACATAAAACAGTACTGGTAAGTCCCTGTGCAAGATTTGTTTCACATACATAAATTGGCCTATCATAACCTCAACGACTTGCAAACTGATTTATAATACAAATGCTGTGGTAATTAGCTCTGATCATAATAATTTACGATAACGCTGCTAAAGTATTTCTTAATTGTTTCAGGAATTCACAATGCCTAGGTGCTGTAGTGTTGCTGGCTGTAAAAGTAACTACAAGTCACAACATGAAAGTGTTAGTACATTTTCTTTACCAAAAGACGAAGAACTTAAGAAGACATGGCATAGAAAGATTCCTACAGACTTTACAGGGGTAAGCAAGCCTGTTATTTGTGTGAAGTATTTTCCTGAAGAGAGTGTGACAAGAACAGAGACATTTGTAGTTAACGGTGAAATAAAAACATTTCCTAGAACTTGCCCTAAACTGAAACTTGGTGCAGTACTATCAATATTTCCTAATCTGCCTGAGTACTTGTCAAGACCAGGTCCATCATGCAGAAGATTAATTGATGCAGAAGAAGAAAATTTAAACCAAGCAGTTGCAGAAAGCTTAAAAGAACTTAAAAGTTATGTTGAATGACAAGCTCTGCATTGTTTTGAAGATGTGATGCAGTACTTCCTAAGTGTAACAGAAGGACTTAAAGGAAGGGCAGTGGATTAGCATAATGGCAGTAGAAAGGCTAGTGCTGTGCTTAATGGATGTTAATGATGATGTTCCGAAGATTCTTGGTTCAGTGTGTATTATGAGCGATCTCAGTGTTTTGCTTACAATAAATAATTGCAAAATACCTCAGCAAGAAGTCCCAAAAAACTGCAAGATAGTAAGCACAAAAAGTGTTCTTGATGACATTTTTAGTTATTGATATCTCATGTATTGATAGTATATGTAAAATGTATGTGAGCAGTGTACATATATGAACCAAAGGCCCTATATAGGCTACATAAATTATATATAAAATATACGTTTGATAGATCATCTTGACATATTTTTTACGTATAGATATTGTACATCAATAGTATGTATGCGATTGTTCGTATAATTGATATATATTATATGTCTGTATTGACATGAATAGACGTACGATATACATCAAAAAGTGGGACATTTGAGCGTATATTATACGTAGATTTTATTTAACCAATATGTGTGATATACATTACCTAGATCTAGGGATAACGCAATTTTTACATATATTTTACGTATGTGTGCTGAGTGGGAACTAAAATGTTACACAACATATAGATATAGATCCTGTTTTATAAAAACAATATACAAAACTGTAAGCTGCCAAACTTATTCAAGCTGAAAATATTAATATATTTGCTGAAGGTGTGAGTTATTAAACATTTATTTAAGACATGTTTCGAAAGGTTTGCTATTTCTTTGAATACATAATAATTTAATGTTTATTGGAAGTTGTATGTCTGTTAAATGCAGAATAATAAGCACCCTTCTGAAAGAGTTTTAATCAATTAGCTGGTATGTGTAAATCATTCATGTTTCTAGTTGTACGTCCATGTACAATGTAATTAGTTTGAAATTTATTAATATATTACCGGTATCTACCATAGCCTATAACACATTACTGAGTATATAATATACTCCCCCGTGAGAGTGAGAACTCTTTATTTTTCAAATAGCGGTTTACAAGATTCCCTTTTTTTCTTTCCACATATTATTCTTATTGCACGTTTTTGTAATCTAAATATTTTCTCCCAATGGGAAGAGTTGCCCCAGAGTTTGATTCCGTATCTCATTACAGAGTGAAAATATGCAAAATATACCATGAGTAATGCATCCTGTTGTAATATATCATTCAAAATTCTTAAAGCAAAACACACTGAACTCAGTTTTGGACTTATCATTTCAAATATGTGTCTTCTAGCCAAGATTTTAGTAAATTTATAGTCCTATTTTAATAATAATATCAGAATGTCACACAACATGCATAGGATTTTGGCACTAGGGCCTCAATTACCGGTACATTCCTTACTATAGAATGTCAGAGATTTGGCCTCTTTTTGCACCACTGGATGTGATACTTTTTGCCGCACAGTTCACATCTACATTGGGTCATATAAATAAAAAGAAGCAACTGCTACAGAGCCACTGCTAATGTGCAGGTTGAGAATCAAGCACCTGCTCTCAGTTTGGTATAAATAAAAGTTGTCTCTTCCTACCGAGCTTTTGCTCCACGTCTCCATTACTTATCAACAGGGCCCAGATTCTAATGACCTAAAATTATTTGGAAAATGACCTATAAAATGACCCTAAATTTTAAAGAAAATGACTTGATAATTATAAAAAATGACCTAAAAACTTATATTCTATTTATAAAAAATTATTGTACATGCAAAGTTATAGAATAATTTGTACATAATTGCAACAAAAAAACTGTAAATACAGAAAGGATAGTGTAGGTCTAAATACTTTGGTGTTTCTTTGATTCTCGTTTCCGACTGAGACACGGAAATACTTGAACACCGAGTGAGTCCTTCTTGCATTAAACAAACAACTCTTCAAAGACGACAAAAAATAGTTAATATACTCAATGTAAATGCATGAAAATGACTAAATAAGGAGGCAAATGACATGAAAATGACAAAATAATGATGTAAAATTGAAATAAATGCCATAAAAATTGCATAAAATGACAAAAAAGACCTAATAAAAATGCATTTCTATAATCTAGAGGCCATGATTAGGATTTATCTACAAGTTGGCAATGTCTATGCAGCATCAATAAAAAGATGACATGTCATCAGAATCCGGGCCCTGCTTATCACCCAACACATAGCGGCTAAGTAAACAAACAGACTCTGTGCAGTGATTTAAAAGTTAAACTTTGGGATAGCCATCAGAATATGTCTGCTGCCATGGGTGTATATGTAGCATACTTGCCTTCCACCCTGGCGGTCCGGGTTTGATTCCTGGCCGGGTAGTGGGGTTTTCAGTAATGAAAAATCCCCGGATTCAGGACTGGACATCACCCAGGAAAATTATAGTTTATATTAAAAAGCATTAAATTAAAGTGGTGACTGCTAGAATAGGATATAGGGTATTCACAATAGATCTATTAAAAAATAATATAATACAAACAATAATACTTATTTACAATAGTGGATAAAACAATCCCCTCCAACACACAACTTGAGAATGGCCTGGAGGGCAGGTTGAAACGTTGTGTGTTGGAGGGGATTGTTTTATCCACTATTGTAAATAAGTATTATTGTTTGTATTATATTATTTTTTAATAAAATCATAGTGGAAAGAATAGGACCATAAATAATTTTCAATTGAATATAGATCTATTAAGGTCACAGTGTTGAGAAGTTGAAGGGCTTACACTATCCCTCATTAATCTAATCTGATCTAGCCATCAGAATGATTGAAGAAAGTTGTGATTTTCGAAAGCAGTTCCTGCAAGTTTTAAAATGTTAAAAAAAATACTGAACAAAGCTCAACTCCCTGAGAGCAATCATTAAGAGTAACTGCTCTCAGAAGTCAGAACAAGAGTTGAGAATAATACTGGCGAATGAATTAACTTGAAGGCTAGGATAAAGCATAAATAAAACCTAAGACTCACTGGGAATAAGCCGGCTGTCTTAGTGAGCATTCACACCGAAGTAGCACAGCATGCGAATCGTACTACCTGGATGCAGGCTGCACATCGAGTTACATGGTTCACAGTTTTGCATTCATACTGAAGTAGCGAATGTGATCTGCAGTTTAACGTGATTTATATATTTTCACTTGAACAATAGAGAAACCCATTTAAAGTAATGTAATTTACCTAAAAAGGATATAGTTTCAGCAATTTTAATTCAGGCTTTTTTCATACTAGTTTCAATTGCCATATCGTATAGTTTACGCATGTACAAATTGTATGTTAAATAGCTCTCCTTCTAGCAGCTTTCATGACATCTTTGCCATAATCTACCGCTACACAAGCGAATATGTGTTGAATTTTCTTAACAATTAGAAAACAGCTTTAAAGGCAACTGTATGCATGCGTCATCCCGAGTAGCGTCTCATGAAATAAGTCCAGATCTATCTGAAGAAATGAATGTCGCACTCTGCGAGCTGCACTACTGCCACGTTACTTTCGTGTGAAGGCCTCAACTTGTTTATTTGACATTTTAAATGAGTGACGTGTAGCATGCATCCAGGTAGCAAGTCACAAGTGGCATGCTACTTCGGTGTGAATGCTCCCTTAGAAGATTGGAAAAAGGAGTTCCTGGACCTGCCACAAGCAGAATTAAATCCATTCATAACCTTAAATGGCAGGTGAGAAATTTTGTTGAAAATACTGCATTTGCTCATTTATTTTCAAGTAATTTATACTAGCCTATAATGCAAAGAAGTAGCCTAAGCACTTGTTTTATCAGTACATGAGGAATAGAAGCTGGTTTAGAATAATTATCACTATCTGCATGAGCCTCACCAGGTTTAATTTAGATTGTTCCGGTCTTGTAGTCTTGAGGTGAGGGACGCCACAAGCAAGGAAACCCGAAAAGCTACAGCAAAAGCAAGGAACGGAGATGAGTTGAAGAAATAGCTGGACTTATGGAAGGAACTGCGAAGGACGATGTTAGTGAAAGAAAAATGTTTGGGAGGGAAAAAAAGTGGAAAGATAGAGAACCAGAGAAGGAAAGGAAAAGTTGGAAAAAGAAGAAAAATCAGAATAAAGATAGAAAGAAATAAAAACTACTTTGAAAGAAAGAAAAGACAAAATGAGACAGTGAAAATAGATCCACTATTTGTTGCCACTCTACCCTATTTGTAGCTTATTAATAGACCTTGATTTTAGGGCATTAAAATTATAGTCTAGTTTACACAGTGAAACCAGGTTTCGTAACTAAGTTCTGCAATTGTTTTTTCCTGGAAAGTGCATGCGCGAGTTGTACTGGCGACACAGAGTTATGACACTACTCAGTTTCGGCTGATTCAAACTTTTCGTGAAACCAAAGCTGAAGTTTTGAGGTTGTGGACGACAAGATGAGGTGGGGAAGCGAAGAAATTGGGAAATGTTTGGATTTGTACACAGTTCAGACGTGCTAATGGGATTTTAATCACCCCAACTTCAAAAACAAAATGAAACATGCAGCTGCTCTAGAATTTATTTTACAAGAAATGGGGGCTGATGGTATGACCGTGGAAGAAATGAAGAGTAAAATCCATTCTATCAGCAATATGTACAAAAATGAACTTCACAAAATCGAAAAAAGCAAAAAGACAGGCAGTTTCACAGACAAAATACATGTACCAAAGATTCCATGGTTCGCCATTGCAGACTCTTTCCTAAGGAAAATTGTTATGAAGAGGAAGAGCCACTCTAATCTGGTAAGTGTTTCACTATGCATATGTGATCCTAAGCACCAGTCCTTTTATACATACTTAATTCTGTTTTCCACTCAACTTCACTTATATAAGTAATGACTTACACATAATGCATTTCACAGCTTCTTAGCTGCATCATCAGATGAGGTCAACAGAATTAAGTATGTATATTTGATTACTTCACTGTGAATCCCGGTTACAATTTTTATTTACCAGTCCTTTTGTTTATAAATACTTGATACATAGTTATAAGTAGGTTTTGGATGTTAATAACCTAAAAAAGTGGAAAATATGACTGAAGATATACCCTTAAAAGTGATGAAATATGATCAAAAATCCTAAATATGACCTAATAAAATAACATATTTAAAAAAAATAGATGTTCCAACTTAAAACGTTTAAAGACACTAAATTCTCACACCACATGAATTCAATCAGATAATCACTTTTTAACAATTTTGGTGATTACAGTTTTACTTGTAATGAACTTCTATTTTTAAAGAATTTTCTCCTGTTTGCTTGCTTCATCAGCTCCAAATACTCCTAACAATTTGCAGATCATGCATATCCCTATAAAATATGAACTGCATTAATTTCAAAATATAAGCTACCTATTAATTTGGCATAAACATTAAATTAATTAAATAAATTTCAAATTTAACTCGAACATGTTGTCCATACACTGTATAATTCTACTCTTTTACCGAATTTATAACTGAAATATGACATTAAATTGCAAATTTGGCCAAAATATTACCAAAACCACAAAAAAAAGCCCAAAATATGACTTTATATGCAAAATAAAAAGGTTCAATTAGGATAACAGGCATGCAATTCATGTTTAATTTGTGTTTGTGGTGAGAACGGGAGTCAGGATAAAAATATGACATGTTCTTAACCTAACAACCATGAGATTGGGATAGATGCAAATGCTGAAAAATCTGCCTGCTACACAACGGAAACAGAACTAAGTATCAAATAATTACGGAAACAAATACTCTTCACTTACTTTAAAGTGGGAAGTGTTCCTGAATGTGCTGCAGAAGGATCTGAAATGAAACTGCTCTTCTGCAGTACATTTTCCGCCACATAAATTTGTCAATGTACCCGGCCAAGAGGGAGCTCCAAAGCACATTTGTCTGACGACAAAATCTCCTTAAGCGGGACCAGTATCCTTCTACGGTGTTTATACATACACCGGTCACCGGATCCACAAAGTTCCTGCTGTGATTTACAGTTCGGTGTATACACCCTAGTTGGTTCAGGCCCCTGTACGCACGCCACTCATCTGTCCAAATGTTGGTACCTGGACACACAACATTTTGAATTACAGGAAATAAATTTTGGTGATTTCTTCTAACAACAAATATTACAACCTCCCTCCTTTCTAATACAACATATAATGGGGAGAGTGGGGCAGTTTTGTCCAAAATGTGTTCTGTCAACTTTGTGATTTTTTTTTCTCAACCTAATTATATTCAGGAGGAGGTATTTATGTGTTACTTATACACTGATATGTTTTGTATATAAACATAATTTTATTATTACTTTATAGTTGATTGTTTTTAATTTAAAATTATTTTCCCTACACATTGCGAGTTGGGCAAAACTGCCCCAGCTGGGGTAGTTTTGCCCAGTGTATGGGGCACACTTGATCACTGCATACAAATCAAGTTAATGTGGAAATGAAAGGTTGACATGTAATGATTATGCATTTAATTTACAGTACCGAGCTAAAACACAAAAAGTAGGCCTATCATATTTTGTAATGACTAAAGAACTGGCCTAAATACGCATACTAATATTTAAAGAGAAAATTGGAACCAATAGCATCACAAACTCAGATAAAATTGTCTTCAAACTGAAATAAACATTTAATATAGTCTTAACATCTATTTAACCCTGCTTTATTATAGGCCTAAGTATAGCCTGTATTAAAATTTTTGAAATTTACAGAAAATGTCATAGCTCCCAAGGCTTGTTCAGGACTTCCTTCCAATGTAGATTGACGTAGCTTTCCAAAAAATGTCCTCAATATTAACAAAACTTAAGTCTTTGTTCTCAGGGAATACTAATATATTCTTGTCTTGTCAACTTACCATGTTAGGCAGCGAAGGCACTATGCAAGAAAAATAAGATAATATCAAACCCATTTCTAGAACATCTGAATAAAAAAATTTCAACATTACTTTTTAAAGTAGGGTAGATATGCCTAAATTCATATTTACTCAATTAAGTTAATTAATACCGGTAATAGAAATTCTTGTTAATGGGCAAAAGTGCCCCATGCAGGCTGAGCAAAATGCCCCAATGCACAATTTGGAATAAGTGGGTCATTATTTTCCAAAGTGAGGTTATTAAATCACATGTCTGACATGGAAAGAAAGCTTAAGGAATGTAGACATAAAAAATATTGATCAGTATAAATGAAATGTGTTTACCTAGTAAAACAAAAATAGAAAACTTATAACTTTTTATGTAAATATTACTTTCTTCTATAAAAAATCTCCACATGTAGCTAAGCAGTCCAAATTTCCACAGGAAGTAGAGCTGGTTGATGGGAATAGCTGTGATATCATAAGAATGATAAAATGATTACCAAGAGAGAGAAATTTGATATTGAGCAAAACTGCCCCACTCTCCCCTACCAATTACCCACTTTTCTCAAACAGCTTTGCCAACGTTTTGCTTTCTTTTAGTAACACAGGATTCATCTATTTGTAGTGTACGTCTGGGACCGCCAAACAAAAATCTTCCTGGGTCATTAATGATTTTCCAGGATGCAATGTCTCGGCAATATGAGTAGTGCTGTACCGTACTATGGTTTTCTTCGATATTGACGTTAAATCTTGGGCTTGCTTGACATAAATGTTATTTGACCATAGGAACATAATTTCAAATTCCGTGCCTAAGATATGTGTGAACTTTCAAAAAATGTGCCAGTATGGACCTAAAAATGTTGCACTGAAAACCTACAGTATGAACAGAAATTTAAATGGTAATCTACATTTTCTCTCAAAACACAATTTCTTCGGCACTTATTACACCTTCCACAATTTTTTAACAACCCAGAATTCTGTAATTGAACAATAATTTCCCTGTCTTCAGTCAAAAAAGTAACAATTCGTTTATAATTCCGAATATTTAATATGCCCGCCATTACTGTACAGATCAGACGCACTCGACTCTCGAAGTAAAATTCAACGCACTCATCTCTCGAAGTAAAATTCAATCGCCATGGCTGCTAATATGAATGAGCAGAAGAAAATAATCCGATATATTTCTGTTTTTAATTAATGAAATATACAATACATTTCTTCAATCCAGGCCTAAAATAAGAGTAAGTTATATAATGCAAGTCATATTTTTCAATAAAATATAATTTTGTAATTCAATAATAATAATCTCCAGTGCTTTTTTTGTGACGGTACGCAGTACCGGCACCTTTTTTCTTTTCAAAATATAAACATTGTATATTGCTCAGAATATTATCACGATTCCTATAAAGTTAGGCCTATGGCATATTCCTTAAAATCAAGCTTGTTTGCTGGCTTTGTTATCTAAGCAACATAGCCTACTCAGTAGTTAAATGGTTGGTCAAAAGATACCAAGAATTCCCCCAATTTGAAAGCCTAGTAATTAAAAACTCATTTGAGTTAGTAGAAAGGTTAAAAACAAGAACCATGTCACCACATGAAATGTTGGTATCTTTTGATGTAGAATCCCTGTTTCCAAGTGTTCCTAGAGAGAAGGTGCTACAACATCTAAAAACCTGGTTTACCACAGTGAATATCACCCAAGAGGAAGTAGAGGAGTACTTGACTCTGACAAAATTGTGTGTGAATGAGACATGGTTCATGTTTAGGGGAAAATTTTACAGACAAAACAAAGGTTTAGCAATGGGCAATCCGCTCTCCCCATTCTTAGCAAACTTGTACATGAGCTTTCTGGAAATACAGGTCACAACAGGCTTCCCCTACATTTTCAAAACCTGGTTCCGATATGTAGACGACATATTTGCAATAGTAAACAAGAATCAAATAGAGGATGCTAAAAAACTGCTTAATTTACAGGATGCAGCAATCAAATTTACAGTCGAAATTGAAACTGAAAACAGTTTGCCATTTTTGGACTTAAAAGTTATCAGGAACCAGCAACATCTTCAATTTGGTATCCACCGGAAAGAAACTAGCGTTGACAATTACATAAAACAAGATGGCTTTAACCCAAGATCACACAAACATGCAATATTGAATAGCTTAACCCATAGACTGGTTCACATCCCGCTCAGTAACAAAGAATATGAAAAAGAGTACCAACAAATAATTAACACGGCAGGAAAGAATGGTTTTGAAAAACAGTTGGTGGATAAGAAAATAGATAGGCCTAGATACAAGAAACAGAAGAACATGAGAGCAATCTCTACACTAAATCCTATAAAAGAAAAAACTAATTTTGGAAAAATGACATTCCACCCTTGGGCAAATCACAAATTTAACAAAATTTTCAAAGAACATAATACAAAATTAGCTCCACAGAATAAATTTAAACTCAAAACATTATTAAAATCAGAATTGAAAGACAAAATTCCGCCAGGACAAAAATAAGGCATCTATAAAATAAAGTGTAATGATTGCAACAATGTATACATAGGAAAAACAAAAAGGAACCTCAATACGAGATGGAAAGAGCACCACAGGAATATCAGACAAGGGGAAACTGATAAGTCTGGAATTCGGACAATAACGTGATAAAAGAAGCAGCCTTATTGAAAAATCTCCATTATCCAGTTGAATTGACCATATGGGAAAAGATCTTCATACAAAAACATAGGAATAACCTACAAAATTTCGACATCCCGGAGGAGAATGAATTGGGGTTGATTGGGAAATTCGTGAAACCACCGCAGCGCCATCGAAGAGGTACAAGATGGAAGTTCAGCAGTGGGACATAATCTGACGATGGGTGGAATGTCCACCTGAAAGCCAGCTAACTAGTAAGTAGTCAATTTAATGAAGTAGAGAGTGTTCTTGAAGATAATGTGTTTAAAAGAGGACGTACTATGATATTATCCAGTGAAGAGTTTTAGACTTGAATGGTATGCCACCTGCAAGATGACTTAATTAATGCAGCGAAAACGACCCTCACACCAAAACGGCTATTTCTCACGCATTAAAGCTTTCTAAACTTAAATATATGAGTTTTCCCTTCATCGCTCATGGTGTAACTTAATGGTTAAGGCTGCTAGTTATGGTGCTAGTGGTCACGGGTTTGTATACCACTCGATGCATAAAATTTACGGTTAGGAATAGGTCCCAAATAGATAGGTAAGGCTAAGCGAAGGTGAGAGAAAGGAAGAGGGAGGAAAAGGAAGAGAATAAAGGAGAAATCAACTATTATATTTTTGGTTATCTTCTAGTTAAGCGTATTATTAGGGAGGCAGTGATATTAGTTACGCTGAAGTAGAAGTTTACCAAATATTTTCCTGGTTTAATCTTTTGCATAATAGATAACGTGGCATGGGATGGTAGATGGGATATTTAAATATATCATAAAGCACATTATTAATATCGTAGAGTAGGCTACAGTAATTGCCTCAAAACATATCCAGTGTCAACTAATGGCTGATACTGCTCTGGATTTGTAATTCTACTTATCCTCTGACTAGGAAGAGGTTATTAAAATATAGTTTTAATTAATATGGCGATCTTTCATAGTATGGGTATGGAATTACCTGAGATTAAACATAGTCCAGTTTAGTCTACGTTGAAATTTCCATGGGTCAACTCCTCTGATCTCCCATTGATCCACAGTTTCGTCATCAACAGCATTAAGTTCTTCGCAAACAGCCACTGGATGCGCTGAAATTTTCAATTCCTACAAAATATTGGCCAACTTAACTGCTTTTTCTCTTAAAATAACAGAATAAATTGGAATTCCTACCGTTCTTGAGGTTTCAAACCAGCTTTTTAAACATTCCAATTCACACTTCACAACATGCCTCATGCCTCGCCGCGCAAGAAAGCGGAAGCGGCGGAAGTCAGGCCATGGGGTCTTGATTTGATCAATTTGCAATGGTTACTCGACACATTTCTGGTTGTGCGACGCCATTTTAGTTTTAGTTTCTCCCCCTTGAACTGCGTGGCGCAGTGCAAACGGCGAGAATCAAAACAATCATGAACTTTAACCTGAGGATTTTAATACATTGTGAAGATAAGTAAACCACAAAAAAGTCGTAAACAATCGGAAAACGTTAAATTCATGAACGTAAGAGCGGAGTAATACTGTAATGAAGTTATCAATTTTTAATAGCTATGTTTCTGCCCGTTAAACAAATAACTTTAATTTCCTTCTAATTAGAAATTGTACCCTGAATTGATAACTTATATTTTTCAATTTTATTTTCAAGTCCTCTTATATTTTCATGAAATAATGTATACATTAGATCTAGCGGAAAGCCAGGATGGTATTACCTGAGGTATGCATATAAGCTCATTTAGATTCCCCCTAAAAAAAAAAGTGACGAGTCACCCACTAAGACAATATTGGACCAAATCGGTAGACCGATACCGGAGTAAAACCCAATTTAGTGTCTAACTCAACTCAACTCAAACTGTAACTCAAATACGCTTTACCGGATTTTTATGAAACTTGGTATACAGATTTATAATGTCCATGGGAAGATGTTTATTGATATTGGATAAAATAGGTTGACCTGTTTCGGAGTAATGCTCAATTTAGTGCCTATTATATGGTAATATACGTATTCGAAAGAATTTATGAAATGCAAATCAGTTATCATGACAACATAGCCTATTGTTTTACTGTGATCTTATAAGGCTTTGGCAATTAAAATACAGTTACTTATGACAAATAACACTATTGCTTTACATGCGCTTATCCAACTAGACCGTTAAAATGACCCTGGTGGCCGAGATGGTAACGTCTTGACCTCACATTCTGGAGTCCATGGTTCAAAAGCCGAATCCGGCCAATTTGAATTTTCATTTTTATTTCTATGTGAGTGTGCGATTGGCATGATATCACGAATCTGTACAGTTCAGCTGATGCTGGAAGATTTTAATCATATTAAAAAACTAGACCTTTGTTCTTCCGTAAGCCCTGTTTTATGAATAAGTCTGAAGCTTAACTTGGAAATCAATTTAAAAAAAAAATATTTTCATATCATAATTGCAATCATAACTGATAAAAACATACTAGCACTTTGTTACATCAGTTTACCTGATTTTATATAGGTAAAAAACTATTTGTAACAATTGCCACGGGGAGTCGGTTAAAGTCATATCATATTTTTTTCTTCTTTTTTTTCAGAACGGAACTAAACAGACGGCAATTTTTAGAGTAAAGTGATTACTCGAAAAAAAAAGGAAATTTATGAACCCACGGTTCAATACTATAAGAAAAAGTACCATATAAAAGAGATATTTGTAATTGGACTGATGATTGGTAGCCGTGGAACTATCACAAAGATCTTCATGAAGTTCTGCAGATCGTTCTGCCTAAATCAACATCTATATTATGAAAAAAAGTCTTCTCGAATTGAGGGACTCTGCACAGATCAAGCGTAACCATTTATATGGTCACTGTCCTACAAAATGTAGGCTATATTTAAACTATATACTATATTTCGTTTTCTTGTACTGTGTGTTTTTAGGATTAATGCTTTCATATGTTTCAAAGTTTGCCTACTGTTTTATTTTGTTTCATCTCGTTGATTTCGTTGTACTACATATCATTTTGGTTTTTTTCCTGTTTGTTTAATTGAAGTGGTATTCTTTGTGTTTGCAATCTGTAGTGACAGAAAGAAATTAAAATAAACTACTCCAAACTCTCTAAAGTTTATCTCCCCAGTCTCTGCTTGAAAGATATGTTATCCAAATATAACATAAGATTACTCGCATTACAGTTAAGCAGTGAGCAAGAATTGAGCTAAGCTGTAAGTACCAAACATATCAGAGAACGCACAACATAAGGTAATTTATGCATGAAATTAAAAACTCCTCTAGCCCATTCTTTAAACATTATTTCAAGCTTTTTCATTTTAAAAAGGTTCATAATAAACACTTCTTTAACCACGCCGTTAGTAAGCTATCATGACTTGCTCTTTCAGGCGTAATCTAATCTAATATATGAAATCGAAAGTGTGTGTGTATGTATGTATGTATGTATGTATGTTTGTTCCTTATACAAATCTACATTTCTTTACCAATTTACACGAAATTTTGCACACATACCCTGTTAAGCCCGGGAAGTAACGCGGTCAACACTAAAATTCCAACAAATCAGTCCTTCCCTTGAAAATTTATATAATTTGTGAGAATATTATACTGAAAAATGAAATCCAATACAGTTGTCAAGACAACAGTGTATTGTTTACACAGTACACTTAGGGCTTTGGACACTACGTAATATTGGACTTTAACGAATTCTGATGCTAACGATGTAATACATTTGTAAAAATAATTCTTGAAGAATAAAATCCACGAAAATAAAGCACAGTGTGATGCAGTCACATAACTTTCTCTACCCTCGACATAAGAAATATTTTCTCACTTCACATTTTGATGTAGAATAAGAGGTCGTATTGCAGGGACAACTTGTGTGTGAGTATGCTATATCAGAAGTAGGTAAATAATCCTTGCCGCTGATACGTTATCCATAGTTGTAGGCTTTGTATTAGTTGAGAAATAGGGATGTTTATCATAGGCCCTAAGCATGGGATGGAACATTTAGAGTCCTATGCTCGCAGTATATTATGTCCCGGGCTTTAGGGGAGGAAAGTATGAAAGTGATACTGCATTTCTCTTTTATTTCAGCTCCGAAACGGTTGTATGGTAACATGAGAGTGAGAAATAAAATTTTCCGTCAAGTCAATACAATCTTAAGTAATTTATGTTTCTTCTTATTTCAACCCCTCCCAGGCATGATGTGTAGAAGCAACGGAATGCAGCATTCGACAACCTCTACGAACCATAAAAAGCTATATCTAGCGTTTTCTGATGGAATAGTTTCAGTGTGATAAATCTTTTTCTTCATTTCAAGTTTTACATACATCTATATTAATAAAAGGAAGTGTCTGTCCTCCGTCTGTCTGTCATCCGTCTGTCCTCCGTCTGTCCGCGATGCCCAGCGAAATCTACTGAACGCAGAGATCTGAAATTTTATACATAGGCGGACTAAAGGGTCGGAATGTGCACCTCGAAGCCGGAATTTTAATTTTCGCTTTAGATCGTGAGTTATGAGTGAAAAACGGGCAGAAAACGTGTATTTATTCCGTTTTCGAAGCATGAGTTTTCAGTAATACAAATCAATTACACTAGGCTTTGGCTATTTTTGTCAAACCTTCGACATAAAAGCATCGCGATCTCTTGAATGTTGTAGCTCACGCTGGTCGATTCATTTGTTTTTAATGTCAAGGCACGCAAACATAATGTGAAATTTTCAACCTACACCGAAGAGGATTATTATTATTATTATTATTATTATTATTATTATTATTATTATTATTATTATTATTATTATTATTATTATTATAGGGATAATCAATATTAGCCTAAATATGGTCAAACGTTGTTCGATTCACGAAACTCACTATACAGGGGTTTTCCGGGCCTAGGAACTCGAATCTGAGGTCGCTTTTACCAGGTGACGCTATCTGATCGTGATATGTAGTCCACATGATTTAGGTGTTAATATAATGATTTGACTATTATGCTCTTAATTTTTAATTTTTGAAATAATTATCGTTGGTGTTCGCTTGATTTTGTAAGTCCATCCTGGACGATTCATTTATTTAGAATATCAAGGCCCGAAGACATGAAATTTTCAACCTTCACGGAAGAGGGATAATCAATATAGGCCTAAATATGGTCAAACATCGTTCGATTTGGATGAAACTGACTGTACAGGGGTATTCTGGGCCAAGGAACTCGAATCTGAGGTCGCTTTTACCAGGGGACGCTACCTAATCGTGGAATGCACTCCACGTGATTTTGGTGTTAATAATTATAATGATTTAACTATGCTCTTAATTTTTAGTTTTTAATTTTTGAAATAATTATCGCGGGGGAAGCCGCGGGCACATGCGGGCACATGCTTTTTGTCTGTCTGTCCACGATGCCCATCGAAATCTACTGAACGCAGAAATCTGAAATTTTAAAGATAGGTGGACTGAAAGGTGGGCGAATGCACCTCGAAGCCGAATTTTTAATTTTAGCTTTCGTTCGCGAGTTATGAGTGAAAAACTGGCAGAAAACGTGATTCGCGCTGTCGAAGCATCAGATTTCAGTAATACATTTCAATGTCAAATCAATTGCAGTTGTCTTTGGCTATTTTTGTCATACCGTGGAAATAAAAGCATCGCGATCGCTTGAATGTTGTAAGCCCACGCTGGTCGATTCATTTGTTTAGAATGTTAAGGCCCGTAGACATATTAAATTTTCAACCAACACGGAAGAGGGATAATCAATATAGGCCTAAATAATGTATGGTGAAACATTGTTTGATTTGAACGAAACTATACAAGGGTTTTCAGGGCCAAGCAACTCGAATCTGAGGTCGCTTTTACCAGGCGACGCTATCTAATCGTGGTATGTAGTCCATGCGATTTAGGTGTTAATAAATGTAATGATTTAACTATTATGCTCTTAATTTTTTAATTTTTGAAATAATTATCGCGGGCGAAGCCGCGGGCACATGCTAGTATTATATAAGGACCTAGAGTTTCAAAATCGAAATTCCTCCATAATTTCAAATTTAAAAATACAAAGCCCGGGCGACGCCTGGCCTTTTCAGCTAGTCTAGAATAAAACTAGATTCAGTTGCATCTTCTTATTTATTTGATTAGATTCTAACTATCGTACGTACATCTATTTTGCCCTACTAGTAATGCTCTATTTCCTCTTGCCTTTTAAAAATATTCTGAAATATGTTAAGTCAGTATTAATCAAGCGATTCTGCCGTAATAACAACTAACTTAAAGGTTTGTTCGACAGGAACCCATTCTGATTTTGTACTGTGCTGAATTATTTCTACAGATTATTGAAAAAACTACAGATTTATATAACCGGACATAGAATACTAGCAGGTGCCCGCAATTACTTACTAAACTGCTAGCTATTGTGTTTAAATAGAATTGTTATAAGTAGAGATCGGATGTTAGGCAAAATGCCTATTCTTAACCGTTATAGATATCATAAAAATGACTTAATACAAGTTCCTTAGAGCTGTTTCTCGTAAAATTAATTCTGCCTATTTTTACCCGTTTCAACTTGTAATGTCTATAAATGTCTATTTTCCGTTTTTACATTAAAAACTTCATTTTATTGACAACTTTGATCAATTACTTAAATTGGCTTATACCAAGTTTCAGAAGCCTTTATAAATTACACAGCCCAACAAAAAAGAACTTTTGTTTGGTGTCTCAGATGTTTTAGTGTGCTTATTCCAAATATGTAAACAGTTTATCTCTACCAGCTCTACTTTTATATGGATTTTACTCTAGCGAAACAAAATCTTGCTTGATAATATAGCTAATGAAGGTTATTGACCCTACTTTGAACACGTAGGACGAAAACTGTACGAAGTATACAGAAAAACTAAAAGCTGGATTATTTTTTGGCCCTCAAATTGACAGCTCATAAGTCATAAACGACCGTACAGTATGTGATAATATCAATTTTTTTAAAAGACCCCATGTTATATTGTTATTGTAATGTTAGTGTGTTGCATTTTTCTTCACATGATTTAGAAGCTAAAAAGAGTAACTTTTTTTTTATTTATATCAAACGTAAAATGGGATAACATGCATAATGGTAATACCTTATCTCACAAAACTAAAGCTGATAGGGCAAAACTAAAGGCACATTTGGCATCAGCGACCTAAATATACCCAAGAATAAGTATAAAATCTAAGGCACCAAAATGGTTGTTGGTCTGTGTTATCATATGATGACGAGGTTTAAGTATTGTCACACTTCCTGTTGTAACATTGTTTATACAGTGTTTATGTTTGATCCCACTATGTTATGTTATAATCTGCATGATTTAGGTTTTATTTCATTTATTATCAAGCGACATCCAAAATGTGTTCATATTATCGATCTATTGTCTCCTTTTGCAAGCAGTTGTAAAGGTTTTAGCATCTTCTGGGAAAAAATAGTTTTATGCTGTGTTAATAGAGGCCTACATATGAAGCAGGTAAAAAATATGTATCCCATTTTAAAAATGATTTTTCTCAACTAATTTTTTTCAGCACTTTTCAATATTAAAAATGCTCCTTGCGTACCAGTTTATAAACAATTACTTTGAAATCTTCGAGATAGCATCTAGACACAACAGCAAATAAAACTTACTGAGTGATTTTTTTTATAAATGGAATATCTACTTATTCATGCCCTTTGAAAGTTTTGTTTACATTTAAATTTAGGAAAAATTAACAAAACTGTGATTTACCTATTTTTTAAAAAAGAATACTCAATTTGAGTAAAAAGTAAAAAGTAAGGGGAAAAAATAGTTTTATGCTGCACCCTAGGCTCCTCTCTAATGTGGCCCGCCTGGGAAGGTGGGGTTTAGGGTTTCATCACAGAAGGAATTCAATGCGAGACATAATAAACCTCGTGCTATTCAGTATATTGCTCCCAAACTAACATAAACGCTCCTAACCTAACAAAACGGCGGAGCTTGGCTGGGGTGCAGCATAAATCTATCTTTTGCCCATCTTCTTTCATGGTTTTAGCTTCTATTCTGCATTTTTAAAATGCCTTTTTGCCTGCCTATTTGAACCTTTTAAGTGCCTAATGTCCGGTCTACTCATAACTGTTTATAGATTTACTTATTTGAAATGCATTGTCCCCCCCCCCCCATACCTTTTGAAGTGATCCTTCTGGGGCTGGAAGATGAAGCGGCTTGCTTTGGGCTCTAGCATTGAACAAGAAATGTTATAACCAGGGCCCGGATTCTGATGACATGTCATCTTTTTATTGATGCTGCCTAGACATTGCCAACTTGTGGATAAATCCTAATCATGACCTCTAGATTATAGAAATGCATTTTTATTAGGTCATTTTTTGTCATTTTGTGCAATTTTTAGGGCAATTATTTCAATTTTATGTAATTATTTTGTCATTTTCGTGCATTTATTTTAAATAAATGACTAGGTTACTATAATGCACCATTTTTGTAGAATCTACTTTAAAAACAATTTTCTTACTTTTCTTCTCAAATGTTCCAATCAAGAACAAAGTTTTTAGACCTACAACATCCTTTCTACATTTACAGTTTTTGCAATTACGTACACATTAGTCTAGTCTCTATCTTTATAATTTTAAAAATAAAATATGCGTTTTTAGGTCATTCTTTGTAATTATTAAGTCTTTATTTTCTTTAAAATTTAGGGTCATTTTATAGGTCATTTTTCAAACAATTTTAGGTCATCAGAATCCGGGCTCTGGTTATAACCAACTACTTTATTGGAGAATCAAATAAAATGAAATAAAATAAAGTTTAAGGAGAAATGTTATATTCAAGTAATAAATTATAAATTATTAACATAAATTTTCCATTTACAAAACAAATCATTCAGTATCTGAAATACTACACAGAAATGAAATAAAAAAAATGTTTAGGGAGAAGAACTTATTAATTACGTCATTATAATATTTACATAACTACACACACAAAGCACTTATCTTAGAGACTGAAGGTCACTCCATTACAATATTCCTAACGGCGCATCTATATTCTTCATTAGTATTTATACTAGAAACTAGCCCGTGGCTTTGCCACGGTTAAAATAATGCTTAAATACGAAACTTACAGGTCTAGAATCCCAAAGGCACTGAAAATACATTTACAAAAGTCAGCGCTGGCTTCATCATTTTTTTATTTAAAATATCTCATAGTATGCTATCGCTTTTTCCGTTACAATATAATTCGTTCCTACCAGTACATAGATTTTAGAAATTAATTATATCGTAAGTTTTATGCAATTCCAAAGCTACATGTGAACAATGATAATACGTATCGTTTCTCAACTGTTTGTTGACAGATGAATATGATGTGAATTTGATTTGATAAATTCAGTGTAATTTTCATAAAGTATATAATTTATCAAGGGAAGAAGTGGTTTGTTTGGATTTTTACTGTCCGCGATACTTCCAGGGTTAAACTATCAATATATTAAACCTGATGCCCGCGGCTTCGCCCGCCATTATTAATTGACTCCAGGATTTTTAAGAAATTTACACTGGTAGATTATTAAAAATGTTTGTGATTCAGAGCTATGAAAATTGTAAGTAAAAATAAAATTAGAATATTTGTTCATTGTGTTCATTTCACTTAGGCCTTATATAATAAAGAAACGGTTTTCTTAATTGTGTACTCTTCGTGAAAGTTTACACTGCGAGAGACGAACATCTCCGAGTATACCCGATGTCTCACGAAGTGAGAGAGTGAGCACGCTATTCAGGGCCGTTAATTGTATAAGAGTAGGTATATACTATGGATCATATAAATATTTTTGTTGTTGTGCAACAGAGACACACAACAATGGAGCGGTGGTCAGGTCGCGTTGCCGTGGTGACAGGAACCAGCTCTGGAATTGGAGCGGCCATTGCCAAGGAGCTCGTCAAGAAAGGACTTAAAGTGGTGGGTCTAGCCAGGAGGGTAGAAAGAGTAGAGGTAAGACGAAATTGATGGATGAGAGACACTGCAACCCATATTCCTAATGCAGCATTCTATCCAACTAGCATGTAAGAAACTTACGAGACGCGTCCATAAAGTAAGATTCCCTGGGGCCGTTTACAGAAACAAAAGACAATTTCAAGGAAATATTTATTGCTACAGATACTTCAAGTTTTCAGCTATTTTTCAACATATTCGCCACCGGAATTGAAACATTCGTTTTGTACACTTGTGTCGTAGAAGTGTACCGCCGGGTATTTTAACCACTGTGTGACAAACATCTCCGCCTCTCTGTCACTTTGTTATTCTCTGTCATTCTTTGTCATTTCTCTAGGTGTAGGAAAATATGGAAATCACTGGGAGCGGAGTCCGGGCTTTAGAGTGGATGTTTAATCACATCCCAGCCTAAATTCTGCAGGAGACTTGTTAGGTGGTGTTTAAACATCCACCCCATAACCCGGGCTTCGTTCCCAGTGATTTCCATATTTTCCTACACCTAAAGAAATGACAAACAATGACAGAGAGGCGAAGATGGTTGTCACACAGTGGTTCAAATACCCGGCGGCACACTTCTACGACACAGGTGTTGAAAAGCTGGTGCCATGGTAAGACAAATGTTTCAATTCCGGTGGTGGTATGTTGAAAAATAGCTGAACATTGGCTGTTTCTGTTGCAATAAATATTTCCTTGAAATTGGGAAACTTACTTTAAGCTCCGTACAGATCTGCGCTCCTCTTGCGCGCCGTGCGGCACGCGTGCCGCTCGGCACGCAGATGTGTACGGCATTTTGAGGTGCACGCGAACTGCTCGCGTGCCGCTCGCCACGATCCGTCTCCTGTCGGTTTTTTCGACGAACACAAAGGGTTTCTGATTTCATATTTGGACGTGTTTTTGGTAGTTGCGTGCTGCACGCGTGCATCTCGCTGAAATTATTTTCACAGCGCTCCGCTCCTCAAGCTTTACTGTACAATTGGCAAATGAAAAAAATATATGAGAGGTTGATGCGAGTCACTTACTCACCTTTTGCGGAATGATAGGTATACAGAAGCAGGAGCTGAGTCAGATGTTGTGTACGTTACTTTGCACTTTCTGAATTTCTTTAAAATACGCTGGAGAAAATCGATCTTTATGTTTGGCTTCTTCCTTCATGCAGGCCTACTCATAAACATTAGCAATAATCTCGCTACTTTGACTCTGTAGAGTTTCCCCTTTTAGTTTTGACAGTATAGGAGGCATTATCACGTTATTAAATAAATAGCATTCGTTAAAACAATTGCATGCACCCGTGTTGCATGAATTATATAGCAGTGAATTGTCGTCTCCAAACAGAGTACAGGAAATTCGACTGTTTGTTTATTGTAACATGTGCTATTTTGCTGACGTGCCTAGCTAGCCCACTGGTCCCTCTCTGAAGGACATTAGTCAAGATTGAATGAGCTAGCTTGTATGTGATATAATCATGGAGTGGTACGAGGAGAAGATCTGCAGATGATACATATTTACAAATCAAAACCTCTGCTGTGGAACCCAAAACATAAGGATCACTACAAAAAAAATTTAAAGGAGGATGCATGGAGGGAAATAGGAATGGAAATAAATACGTCCTCAGAAGAGTGCAAGAAGAAGATGTTATCTATGCTTTCTTGTAACCGGCGAGAGAAAATTAAAGTTAACGCCAGCAAAGGTACAGGAAAAGGTAAGTTATAAAATATAAATAATAACACTGTTTGCACACTTTTCAACTCTTGTTTAAAAATGGTTTTGTTTCGATATTTAAGCCGTAGACAAGTTTTGCAATTGAGGACTTTTTTCAAAACTCGTTTTCTAAGCAAAAAACACACAAAATATTAGGCCTAATGATGAAAGCTAGTGGTTCGCAGTAGGTTCGTCGCTTTCCTATGGAACGCAAGAGGAGCGCTGTAAAAATAATTTCAACGAGCGGCACGCGTGCTGCACGCGTGCTGCACGGCGCGCAAGAGGAGCGCAGATCTATACGTACCCTTATGGACGCGCCTGGTATATAACAGCATACCCTGTCCCAGTAATTTCTAAGTTACGGGCTCACTGGTGACTTTTGTCACGCAACGGTTTTGTAACGAGACACGTCAAGTGTTGTCACTCGCGAACGGAATGGTTTGGTCAGAGAAACGAAACATCAAAGTGATTGTGTTCTGTTTTAGATCAAATGAATAGTTCACATAAAAATAAACTCAGAGCAGTGGCGTAACCGTAAAATAATTTTGGGAGGCTCGAAAGTGCCGGAGAGTTTGGGGGGTATTCCATACCCCCAAGAAAGGGTGATTTTGGGGGAATCCCCGAAAAAATTAAATAATGAACTAATGAAAATCATATTTTACGCTACTTTACCACTGAAAAATTAGCAAATTTGTTTACTGCACTCTAAGGCATGCCAACTTAAACAAGAAATCTTTACCTAAGTTATATGGGTATAATACTTATTACTATTTCTAAGAAAAGTTAAATAACACATGGAACAGTGGAAATAATAGACCTACATTTACAAATTCAGTATTTTATTATTAAATTACATAATTAAATATTTGACAAAATGGAGCTTAAATAACTATTGCAATAATCTAATACAAAAATAGAATTTTTTGTTTTGATTTGGGGGGGGGTCTGGACCCCCCTGGATCCCCCATTCCCTACGCCACTGACTCAGAGACAACCTAAGTAAAGAAACTTATCTGCGGTTCTTTCCCCGTCAATTCTTCCTAAGTAACAGGAATATTTTCATACGCCTATTTTTTTACAAATAGCCCTATATGATAATAATAAACATTTCTTTTGTATAAAGCAGCTGCTTTTCTTTTTCATTAACTAATGCATGTAAAAGACTTAGTATGTTTATATAAGTTATATACTTACTTTACGGACCATAAGACGCACTTTTTACCTTGAAATCAGAGCCTTGAAAGTTGGGTGCGTCTAATGGTCCGAAGTACACTAAACAAATTAAAATTATGGAAATATTGCTGGAATACACTGCAATTGTCACAATCGTAAAATGAGGGTAGCTGGAAGCCAGGTATACAAAGCGAAAAGAAAGTAATGTTGAGTTCTTTTATACAAAAGGAGTTGTCTCCGCCGGGTGGTTTAAATGAAGGCATTGACCTCTAGAACAGTCTTGTCCCGTTACAATTACCGAATGCTCAATTAAGGGTTAGAGGGTGTAAAAGTATTTTCAGTCTTTCATGAGAAATCAGTTCAGTTATTAAAATTTTCATGATGCCACCTGCACAGAAGAGATTTTCGTACAATGCAGGTTTTAAGTTAGAAATGCTTTACACCGATTCTATTGTACAATGTTATAATTTGCTTATGTAATGAAGTATTTTGTTCCCTTTAAAATATTTCGTTTAGAATCACATTAAATTTCTTTTCCTTTAAATTTCCATCCTAAAATTAAGGTGCGTCTTATGGTCCGTAAAATACGGTATATGGCTACCCCAAAACGAAATTAAGTGAATCAAAAATAAGGAGATAACATAATTTATTAACACAAGTTGTACACACTGAAATAAAAATTACCTACTTTTAAAAGATTAAACAGTTAAAATTATGAATACTCAAGCAATGCTTATAAAGATAACTTTCTTGACTTTGGTTTTGCAAGTCTTTGTTATAACTCAAAGAACACATGTGACATGGAAAGTCTCTGTGGTCGTAACACGGATGTTAAATGTTAAAAACATGTTTCTACTGTGGTATAACCAGCTGGAAATGCTTCTCCATATTTATTCAGTGTTTTACCAACTCCAGTTAAAAATTGTTTGAGTTTCAGCTCCAATATGTCTCTTAAGTATTTTAAATGCTATACATATAGGGTGTTAGTAAATAACACCGAAATATTTTACCTGTATGTAGAGGGGACAAGCAACTTTTATTAGGAGATTTTTGCTCTATGACGTAAAATGTGTATGCTACAAGGCATTAAAGTCATTATAATTTGGTGCTCATAAATCAATAATTACGCGAAATAGGGTTACAATTTTCATTAAATTGACTTCATTCCTTCCTAGTGATCGATACAAATCTGACTCTTAATAATTCGTCAACAGCTATATCATAATTTAGTGTTTGTATAATCTGCAAAATTTACAGACTATCACATGACTGGTCGCCACTGCATTAGTATTTTTTTTTATTCATAACTACTGACTACAGTGTTAACAACGAAGTTCCTTTGTTTTGAATTCTTTTTTCCAATGTTAGAAGTCAGTGGCGGCCATGACCTGGGAGATTTTATGCTGTAACAGGAAAAATTTAATCCATAGAGCAAAATTCTCTTAATAAAAGTTGCTTATCTATGTCCCCTCTATCCACAGGTAAAATATTTAGGTCTTATTCATTAACACCCTGTATATAGGGGGCTCGACAACATTTCTTTTGGGGGGAGGCACCCTTTGCTACGGGCCTGCAACCTGATTAATAAGACTGTGACTGTACTGAGGATAACTGCTTTTGTTCCAGGCCCTGGCAAAATCCCTAAAGTCAGAGAAGGGCAAACTCCACGCTATCAAATGCGACGTGAGCAAAGAAGCAGAAGTCAAGTCAGCTTTCCAGTGGGTCAGGACCAATCTGGGGGGAGTGGACATTCTCATCAACAACGCTGCCGTCAACGTACAAACAAACCTTGTCAGTGAGTGCCCAAGTACACCAAAACAACTTGGACCTATGCTCAATCAAACGTACAAGGTCAAGAACTGCGGAAGAGGATGGAACTAGCCGTGTGATTGCCATGTGTTTCTGTCTGTCTATGCAGCATAAAATTACGTTATACAGTAAAACTCGCTTTGCTTGTTGGGGGCTCTCCCCTCAAACCCCTTCAAGACGTTTTCATTTGAGTCATCTCGTCCGGTTTACGGAAATTACTTCAATTGGTAGCATGTCTAAAGATTTTGTCAAAGTGTATTGCAACTTCCAAAGCCCTATGTGAACACTGTAGGTAATATTGTTGTCTACCGTTGCCATAGAAACCGAGCCCTTTTAGGGAGGGGGGTTTAAAGCTAAAAATTAAAAAATAAACTTTTTGGAATTTTCCTGTGGTTTACAGCCAAAAAGCTATAAGTGTACTAAATATTAAGTTTCTAGCTCATGTGGAAGTGGGCAAACATTAATGTCAGAGAGTGAGTGAGTCAGCCATGTGGCTTTATATTATAGGGACTCGCTTCGCTCATTGGGGGCTCCGCCCCCAAACCCCCACTGAGGTTCTCGGGAAAAGTTTTTTAAAAGACCTATGAGAGATTTAGTGCGTGTAGTTAGTCTGCTGTATTGACTATTACGTTTTTTGCCACAATAATACTTATAAATTATAACACAGATAGAAGATAATGTTGTTATTTCAAGACAAAAAAAATGTTAATTATATTGAATTAATTATGAACCTGGGACCTCCAGAATGCGAGCCCAAGAGTTACATTTTCGACCACCCCGTTAGGTTTACGGAAATAATTTCTATACTTTAAGAGCCCTATGTGAACACTGTTTGACAATACCGTTGCCATGGAACCGAGCCCTTTTTTCGGGGGCTTTTAGGGCTGAGAATTTAAAAAAAAAAATTTTTTTGAATTTTCCTGTGGTTTACAGCCTAAAAGCTATATGTGTACCAAATTTCAAGTTTCTAGCTCATCTGGAAGTGGGCAAACAATGTCGGTGAATGAGTCAGTCAGCTTATATGTGGCTTTATATTGTAGGGATTAAACAAAACAGCAACCTTATTCAACAGTATTTATAATTATTAATTAATTTTAAACCAAATGCCACATAATTTGAAACGTTTTCGTAGCAAATTGACAGGTTAATTAGCCTATACAGCGTTCCCACACTGCACCACAGTCCAAAACGCCGGAGCTGTATTATTTATACTGTATGAATGCATATTACTTGCATAAATGGGCTAATTAATTTCCTGCAAAATATCCAATAAGGATCTAACTACAGGTATGGCTACAATGTTTGAATTCCCTGCACATCAGCCATTGCCTCTGCTGCTCGCGTTGGCGTATTTACTGCCCAAAATACTTCTGTGGCAGCATCGAGCAATGGAATTATTTGCAGCTGTACTGCCTGTCCTTTGAGACCCACAAAAAAGCTTTCCAAGGAAGCACAAGGCAGCGGCAATAGCAGCAGCACGATCAAACTGAGTAAGATGGTACATACTCGCCTGCCCACTGTCCTACTCACTGTCCTGCCCAAGTGGGGTATACAATATCAAACAAATCGTTTTTTATATTTATCCAAGAAGAATAGCATCAAGTCGTTAAAACACGATTTTGACTACGATTAGCCCGTGTCTCATCGGTTACAATACAAACAATGCAAATACAATATCATGAACAATGATTTCAGCTGCTTATTGCACTTGAAGATTTATTAACAAGGAAAGCATACCGACGACTGTGGAAAATACAAAGCGAGTCTTTTGTTATCCCTAAAAGAATGGCGTGAAGAAGTCATTAAAGTACGTTACTATAGTTACATTAACCTATAGGCCTAATTGGACAAAGATAATTTCTTGAACGTGAATTTCGCAATGCGATGGATCTTGATAGTTAAAACATGCAATGGCGCATGTCTGTATGTTGCGATTTGACACAAACATTATTGACCTATAAGTTTGACTGCAGAAAACTTCAGGGTGACATTTTGTCCTCTATTACAACAACAGCAATGGACAATATTATTTCCCTTTGAGGTGCACATTGAAGCAGTGTATCACTTTTTACAGGAAACATGTAAAAATAATAGAGGTTGACAATAATTTTTATCATACCATTCTTATTTTACATAAGCGCCAGAATATTACTTCCTCAGAATGGGACGGGAAAAAAGTCTGTCCGTCAGTTTGTCTGTCTGTCCGTGTGTCTATGTGCGGGATAACTCAAATACGCTTTATCAGATTTTCATGAAACTTGGTATACGCATTTATAACGTCCATGGAAAGAAGCCTGTTGGTTTTGGACCAGATTGGTTGACCGGTACCCAAGTAATACGCAATTTAGTGCCTATTTTATGGTAATATATTAGAAAGAATTTATGAAATGCAAACCGAGTTTTACAGTGTTCATATACGGCTTTGGAAGTTGCAATACAGTTAGCTTTGACAAATAACGCTACCCAGCATGACGTACACAAATTTAAGGTCTGTGTAGACCAATGGTCTACAACCCGCGGCCGACCCGTGGCATAATTTTTGGCGGGCCGCAAAAAAATACTAATTACAATACCAATATTGGCAAAGAAACAGTGCAAGGTCTCACATGTCCCTGTGCTTTGCAAAGTGGAACACACATTTATCATGTTACGATGTACTAATATAATTGATATATTTGTGTTAAGTAAGTATTATGTAACATTAGTGAGTCAGTTGGACAATTTAATGTTGCCACGTTGCCATGATAGCTCAAGTGGGAGCGCAGCGGCACGGAAACCGAAGTTCTGTAGTTCAAATCCCGGCTGTGGCATTGCATTTTTCAGTCTGACTGTACATTCCCAATAGTGGAGAGCGCGAACATACGGCAATGCTGGCTGTATCATCCGCTCCGTGTTCAGATTTCATTGCAAGATGGCAAGATTGCGTGGATAGAATACACCTACTGCTAGGCCTGCAGCTAAAGTCATTATATTGTCCTATCTCTTTAACCTCTTAGCTCCATAGTTCGATAATAATAATAATATTATTATTTTGATTTTGTATTATTTACAAAACGCGCCTCTATATAAACAGAGAAGCTTGTCTCGAAATACATTCGTATAAATGCATGATAAGAAAAACACACAGGTCTACACAGGCCTTAAAGTTGCGTACACCATACTGGGTAGCGTTATTTCTCAAAGCCCAGTGTACTGCAACTTCCAAAGCCGTATGTCAGCACTGCAAACAATATTGTTGGCATCTGATAAATTCAATGTAATATTTTCACAAATTAGACCCCAAATTGGGCGTTACTCCGGTACCGGTTGATCGATTTGGTCCAAAATCAAAAGGCTTCTTCCCATGGTCATTTTAAGTGTACATACCAAGTTTCATGAAAATCAGATAAAACGTATTTGAGTTATCGCGCGTACAGACACATGGACACACACAAATTTTCTTGTGTAAATTCAGAATAACCTATAAATATTGGCCCTGTAAACTTTTCACATTGCTAATAAAGATGTTTTATCTTTTCTAGATGGCAGCACAGAAGACTTCAATGCCATGCTGACTCTAAATGTCCTAGGTCTGAGTGTGTGCACTAAAGAAGCTCTGACAATTATGAAGGAGAAGGGCGTTGATGACGGACACATAATTCACATCAACAGGTATGTAGTCTCCCTGTTATGAGTGAAAAAGGGCAGAAAACGTGAATGTTTTGCGCTTTCGAAGCATCCGTTTTCGGTAATACATTTTAACTGTCAAATCAAACGCAGGTGGCTTTGCTATTTTTTTTTTCATAACTTGGAAATAAAAGCATCGCGATTTTTTCAACATATCGCATGGAATTACCGATCGCTTCAATTTTGTAAGCCCACCCTGGTCGATTTGTTTGTTTATAATGTCAAGGCACGCAGACGGAAGAGAGATAATGACTATAGGATTAAATGAACCAACATTGATCCGCAGAGGTTTTCTGGGCCAGAGAACTGGAATCTGAGGTCTTTTTTTCGCAGCCAGCGCTTTCTAATCGTGGAATGCACTCTAAAGTCGGATTTTTAGCTCTTTTATTTTAATTATTAATTGTTTAGTTTATGAATATTATTCGCGTATCATAAATATAATGCTTTAATTTTTATGCTCTTGATTTTAATTGTTGAATTAGGCCTAATTATCGGAGGCAAAGCCGCGAACACCTGCTAGTAGTAAATAAATAATTGAAGGTGTAAGTTTGGCTCAATGAAGAATAGAGGAAATGTAAACAATGGCGCTTTTCCCCCCTGTCTGGTGTACGAGATGAAGATGAACTTTCTAAACACAAATAAAACAAAATAAGAGTAATTTATTCAGACTCTTTCCTTCATAGTTTCCGTGGCGGACATTGAAGAAGTTACTTCTGAATTAGTTAAACCTCGGTGATTTAATTTTACAGATTTTAGGGGTTGAACCGTGAACGGTATGTAAGCAGTGCATGTGTCCATAATCTTGGGTGACCACGAAAAAGCCTTTAAACTCTTTCCATTAAATCAAACTCCCAGTTGGGATCGAAAACTATCCTAAATGATGCCTGTATAAAAGCCCTGCATTATTATTTTCATCTGAGGGGGTGAGTGAAGGCCTCCCCTGAGCCCGTTTGTTTATAAGTCCTGGGTTCAGTGTTGTAGGCCACACCCCGCCCATGGAAAGCTTCGCAATGTATGGAGCCACCAAACACGCTATCACTGTTCTTACTGAGGGACTTCGCCGTGAACTGGTGAAGCAAGGATCCAAAATACGAGTCACGGTGAGTATAAGTGTGGTGCCAAAACGTGAAATGTTTCATATGAATGTATGTGTCTTATCTTCCCACAGATGCCTTTGACAGACATGGCAGATAAAATATTTGGCACAATGTAAACGGTAAAGAATCTACTCTCATGCAATTCAACGGCCCTAAATAGCGTGCTCACTTCGTGAAACATCGGGTATACTCGGCGATGTTCGTCTCTCGCAGTCTAAACTTTCACGAAGACTACAAAATTAGGAAAACCGTTTCTTTATTATATAAGGCCTAAGTGAAAGGAACACAATGAACAAATATTATAATTTTATTTTTACAGTACTTACAATTTTCATAGCTCTGAATCACAAATATTTTTTTATAAACTGCCAGTGTAAATTTCTTTAAAATCCTGGAGTCAATTAATAATGGTGGACGAAGCCGCGGGCATCAGCTATAATAGCCTATATTGATAGTTTAACTCTGGAAGTATCGCAGACAGTAAAAATACAAACAAACCATTCCTTCCCTTGAAACATTTTATAATTTCTGAAAATTGCACTGAATTGATCAAATAAAATTCACATCATATTCATCTGTCAACAAATAGTTGAGAAACAATACATAATATGTGTTCACAGGTTCCTTTGGAACTGCATAATTGAATCTGAGATCGTTTTCCCAGGGGGCGCTTTCTAATCGTGGAATGTACTCTGAAGCCGGAATTTTAGTTGTTTCATTAATTACTAATGGTTTAGTGAATGAATAATTCGCGTGCAAGTGTTAATAAATATAATGCTTTAATAGTTATTATACTCTTAATTTTTAATTTTTCAATTAATTATCGTGGGTGAAGCCGCGGGCACCTGCTAGTGGAATACAATGTTTAATTAATAATATTACGAATGAGGGAAGCTGTGGATATCTGTAGGCCTACCATTGATGCTACAATGTTTTGTTTTATTGCTTAATTTAAAAACCAAAAAAGGAATAGACCTTAACGTTTCTCTTCACTCATGGCGTATAAAACATTTAACTTTTGTTTTCATAGGGACGGAAATTTGCCATTCGTTAGTCTTCGATTCCTGAGGATAAACCCAGCGAGAGTTTACAAGTTTAACTCTATGCAGCTCGCCCAGCATAGTCAGTCTCTCTTCCCACAAGATAGAAGCTGCGCCACTGATTATCCTAACTTCTTTATCAAGAATTTCGCGAGTACATTTCAGACAATTTTAGCACAGTAGGACTTCTAACTTGAACTTTTCGTCTGGACCATAATTGAGACCCTTAGAATGCAACATGTAAACTCCGTGGCGCTGCATCCCTGGAGGGACTTGTGGCCTACCACCCGACCGCTGCGTCATCTCCCGTAGGCAGATGGCAGGACTGGGGGGCATGTGGTCAGCATACCGACACCCACGGCCGTTAATGGTGGTTTTCTTGACCGGAGCCGCTACTTCTCTATCAAGTAGCTCCTCAATTTGAATCACGAGGCTGAGTGTACCCCTACCAGACCTCCCTACCTCAGAAAATCCGAGGAGGTACCGGGAATCGAACCCGGGTCGACGGATCTGTAGTCAGCGACGCTAACCACAAGACCACGCCGGTGGACAATGCAACATGTAGCATGACGTATACTCTTTCATGTCTGCTTAGCGTGAATGGTCGAAATTCCATTTGAATATAACGTGATGTTCGACCTTACGTGCTCTCGAGAATAGCAAGTCTTTTGCTTTAAAAGCTAAGAATAAGAGACATCTCGGTGTTTGCAGAGCTCGCAGTAATTTTTATTTACTGTAATTGGTCTTGAGTTTTTAAATTAATGTTTTAACCCTAATTATTAGTAATAGAAATCAAATTGATGGTATAAATGTTTCACTTTATTTATTTTATTAAGCTCAAGCAATGTGACTGTACATTTCATTCAGTGAAGAATATGTCAGTTTATGTTGTAGAGGGAAAAAATGTAGGGGCTCCTTGTCTATAGCCAGTTTTTTTATCTGATTGCCTGCCACAGAGCATCAGCCCTGGCCTGGTGAAGACAGAAATGCCTCCTGAGGACTTCCTGGATTCCATGCCCATTCTCTTCGCTGAAGACATCGCGGATGTTGTGTCGTACGTCTTGGGAGTCCCATCTCATGTCCAGGTGAGTTACATAATATCAATGGTGACCTAGGATTACTTCCACAAAGTCTCTGGCCTTGAAGACTTAACCCAGCCAGCGAGCTTCTCGTTACCAGCGTGCGCGGATTCGCTGCGCGTAAGATCAGTGAGCTACTGTTGAGCACAGAGTGAACATCATGCAGCACGTTGGCAGTCGTAGTTGAGTGGAGGGATAATGCCGCGTCGAGACAGAGGCAGACAACACGTGGAGTGGGATAGAAGAGTTGAGCCAATCAGGGTGCAGCTACCTCCCCTAGGCAGGAACTCTACGAACGGTGAGACTCGCTCCTGAGGTATATACGTAAAAACCCAGAGACTTTGTGGAAGTAATCCTACTCTACTGGATCCTTGTGATATCAATTAAAGGATATTTACATTGTTATAGAGAAGTTATCAAGCAGTTGAGTGTCAGCAATTAAGCCTGGTACATACACAAGCAGGTGCCCGCGATTATTTACTCAACTGCCAAACAATTAACACTGCCATCGTTTTACATAAATTGCAGGAATTTACGTAATTTTATTCTTCTTGTTTGTATTGTTTAAAGTTAAAAATATAAATAACTAGCTGAAAAGGCCTGGCGTCGCCCGGGCTTTGTATTTTTTAATTTGAAATTAACTTATGGAGGACTTTATGTATGTAAAACTGGAAATGAAGAAAAAGATTTATCACACTCAAACGATTCCATCAGAAAACGCTAGATACGCCTTTAGCTCTTTATGGTTCATAGAGGATGTCGAATGCTGCATTCCGTTGCTTCTACACATCATGCTTGGGAGGGGTTGAAATAAGAAGAAACATAAATTACATAAGATTGTATTGACTTGACGGAAAATTTTATTTATCATTCTCATGTTACCATACAACCGTTTCGGGGCTGAAATAAAAGAGAAATGCAGTATCACTTTCATACTTTCCTCCCCTAAAACCCGGGACATAATATACAGCGAGCATAGGACTGAAAATGTTCCATCCAATGCTTAGGACCTATGATAAACATCCCTATTTCTCAACTAATACAAAGCCTACAGGTATGGATAACTTATCAGAGGAAAGGATTATTTACAGACTTCTGATATAGCATACTCACACACTTAAGTTGTCCCTGTAATACGACCTCTTATTCTACATCAAAATGTGAAGTGAGAAAATATTTCTTATGTCGAAGGTAGAGAAAGTTATGTGACTACATCACACTGTGCTTTATTTTCGTGGATTTCATTTTCAGTAATTATTTTCGCCAATATATTACATCGATGGAATCATAATTCGTTAAAGTCCAGCATTAGGCTATATAGTTGCCAAGGCCCTATGTAATCACAGTAAACAATTCACTGTTGTCATGTGAACTGAACAGCATTTCATTTTTTTTCAGTATAATATTCTCAGAAATTATATAATTTTCAAGGGAAGGAGTATTTTGTTTGAATTTTAATGTTGGCCGCGTTACTTCCCCGGCTTAACAGGGTATGTGTGCAAAATTTCGTGTAAATTGCTGAAGAAATGTAGATTTGTATAAGGAACAAACATACATACATACATACATACACACTTTCGATTTTATATATTAGATTAACCGAACAAAACGAGTCATGTGCTGCCTGCCATATGTGCATACAAATTCGAAATGAAATAATTAAAATGAACCATAGATTCATGAACCTTACCCAATCATCCATAAAGAATTTTATTATAACGATTGATAATTAAGAAACTAAAACCCTGGCTTCGAGGTGCATTTCACGAACAAAATGCGCCGCCTGGGAGGGGGGAAGACCAAAGATTCGATCGAGTTCCCCAGCCCAAAAAATATACGCATAGTGAATTTCGACAAATCATTCAATGTTTTCCCATTTAGGTTAATTGGAAATTATCTTATGAAGGTCTTTCGATTTTTAAATTATAGGCCATTATATACGTATTTAGAATTTGAAATAGGAAGAACGACTTATCACACTCCAACTATTCCCTCAGAAAACGCTTGGTATAGCTTTTTATGGCTCATAGAGGATGTAGAATTTTGAATCCCATCGCTTGTACACAGCAAGCCTGGTAGGGGTTCAAATAAGAAGAAACAGAAATTCCGGTAACATAAAATTGTATTATCTTTGCGGAATATTTTATTTCTCACTCTCATGCTACCATAAAACCGTTCTGGGGATGAAATTAAACAGAAATTCAATATCACTTTTATACTTCTCTCTCTCAAAGAAAAAAAAGAAAAGAAAAAAAAAACCTGCGATATAATAATATACATATTACCATACCTCGTATTGTTTTCTCTATGTCCAGGGTAGAGAAAGTTATGTGACTGCATTATTTTCGTGGATTTCATTCTTTAATATTTATTTATAACATGGATTATATTGATAGTTTTCTAATCTGTCAAGTCTTGTTTTATTTATTTCCAAAGCCTTATGTGAAGACTGCCAACAATACTGTTGTCATGTGAACTGTGATTTGGATGTGATAATTCTGTGTAAAAGGGATTAAGCACTCTAAAAAAACATTTGATTTTTGGCATTTAAAATCAAAATTTTTCAAAATCCTTTCTTAGTGAGCTGAGGTGTGGTGATAACGAAGCAACGGTCTGTTGTATAAACATGGAAATAACTATAAAGGGAAGAAATTATCTTCTGAAATGGTGCAGGAAGAAAAACAGAATAATTTCCGTTGAGGTATGTAACTTTATAGTTATCCATTTCTAATAATATAATTTTTACCAAGATTTAATTTTTTTTATTTTGGACATAACTCACTGAATAACTTAGTCCCAATTAGTTCAGGGACTTCAGATTATATCGAATTGTTATGTTACAGTGTTGTAAAAATGTTTTTGCACTCCTTAACTAATTAGTGGTACTTACGAACGTTGTTGCCGTGGACCGTAAGTTGACATTCCCACACAGTCTTGTTGCTATGCGGTTAAATTACCTACGGTCCAAGCGCCACGTCATAATTCATTACGATACACTTCATAATACAAGCCTTTATGGCCCCCAGGACAAATATTCGGTTCCCATAACAACAAACACATGTGAATCACTTTCTGAAATATAACATCCATCTTCAATAGTGTATATACATAATATTTTCAGGTAATATCACAATTAATATAATTAAATTGATATAAAGTCCACCGCTATGGCTCAGGGGATGCGTCCAATCCTCTCACGCAGCGGGCCCGGGTTCGACTCCACGTCGGGACAAGTTACCTAGGTGAGGTTTTTCCGGGGTTTTCCCTCACCTATGAGACAAATGTCAGGTAACTTTAGGCCCTTGTGGTCCCCGGATATCATCTGGCCGTCATTATCATCTTCATCCTCATCCTCGCCTTGTTCTGAGTGAGTGTGTGTGTGAATGGTGTGTATCGTCCTATGTGTTCGTGTTGTCTCGGAGGTGGCCCCGGCATTGGGCTGATCACTCATCCGGGGAGGCCCTCCATGTCCTTGTCTGGTCAAAAAAGTATGTGTGTGATCCAAAGGTAATCCCTCTCCCGACAGGTTGCGGCCCTGTAAGGCCCGGGCGGCTTGGGTCGCTTAAATCCTAAAAGGGAGAGGTAAAACTACGAAAAAGAAAGAAAGAAAGAAAGAAATTGATATAAATAATAACCGTGCAAAAAATAGCATGCAATACACGTGTCTCGGAAAATTGAAAAATCGGCGCTCGCGCCGAGTGTTTTCAAACTATTTCCTCGATCCGTAATCATGCCTTACGGCCCTTGTATCGCAATATACTATATTGTTACTGTTGTATCTACTCTGCCATCATCTCCTATATTACTATTAATGTGTCTCATATAATTTTCTACTTTTCAGATCCATGAAGTTACGATTAAACCAGTGGGAGAAGTGTTCTAAGTCACGCAAATGAAACGGCAATAGACTTCAATGCTATCAACACATACTATCAGGAAAAAATTATATTCTTGTTTATTTTGTCTGTACAAAGAACATGCACGTATTCATGTTAAACAAGTCTATCTATGTAAATAAAAATAAATTGCCACATGCATACTGCCTGTCACAAAATTTATGAAAACTTGAGCTGAGAATATGGCAAGTTAAATCAATGGTTCTCACAGACTCCCAATAGTACCTGCTCTTCAGAATACAGCCTAACGCAATCCTCAATACATTCTAGATGTGCTCGGAGGTCTCTAAGAGTTTTCGATTTTTGAAGGAAGAACGAAGACAAAAATAGATGTGTCAATTCTTTACTCTACCGCTGTATTGTTTGCGCATCCGAAGACCTAGATTGACTACACACCTTGGGAGTACAGTTCGGCAAGCCTGATTTAATTTTTCATAAAATGCTTTGTACCGGATACAAATATTTATATCTTAACTTATCTTTTTATTGGCATTAATCCTAGTCAGATGGGAATGTTGTTTATTATTCAGACATGGACTGAAGCTGCATTTTCAAGGTCGCTGCCTTCTATTAAAATCCCCTCTATACCAGCCTTCCTTTTCAGCGTTCAACATTCCGCTTCTTGAAAATGGATCCAAAACATCAGAAATATCATTCCAACCTGCGCAGAATCTTTCGAAAATAATCTAAATGCGCGGATAATTCATAAATTAGCGTGTTTCAGCACTTATAGTTAATAAAAAGATAATCTTCCTATTGTTTACCGTCCGGTGAAATGTTCCACAATGCAGTCCCTGAAACAAGGCAGGGTTGGAGGCTTGCACACGCCACAATACGAAATGAAATAAATGAATGAGCATGATTGGTGGGTTTCATAAAGCGAAGTAACCAATAACATCCTTGTCCCCATCTAATGTTATTTTTTAAAATACAGATAATTAAGAAAAAGGAAATAAACAAATAAATAAGAGACAGACAGAAAAGGAAATAAGGAGAGGAAGAAAGCAAAGGATAGGCAGACAAACAGATAAAGAGAAAGACAGACAGACACACATAAATGCTTAGATAGATAGATAGATAGATAAATGGATAGATGGATGGAAAGAAATAATCAAATAACTTAATTGAATGAATAAAGAAACAAGTAATAAAGCTATAAATAAATACAAGTAATTAAAATAAAGTATAAATATTTAAAAATTAAAATATGACCGAAAGAAAATTTTAAAAGAAAACGATGGATCAAGAAAAATAAAAAAAGAGGCAAAGAAGGGCAGAAAAAAGTAAAGGTAGAACGGAATGGAAAAAGAATGAGAAAGTAAGACATAAATAAAAATATTATTTAATATAGTAACGATCTCTAAAGAGATCTTGATACAATTACATCCTGACTAGTTTTTACGCAAAATACTAGAACGAGTCGAGGGAAACTTCGCGTGACTTGATATCTTCTAATAACATATACAGAAAATGACAATACCATTGATCGTCTTTCAAAATGCGTTGCCATGGAAATGGAGAAGGCATTCACCTCTAGTTTCAAATTTCGCTGTGTAGCAAATATTCAGTTCCTGAGCGGTGCATGGAGGAAGGAACGCCTTTTCCACCTTCGGCGAAGGACAGGAAGACGCACTATATATGTCAACTGAAAAAGGAGTATCCTGAATTATTCAGAAGTGACGTCAGTATTTATCCTAGTTACACGCAGTTCAGACTTCCATAGTAAGTACAGTCATGCTTATAACTACCCTTCAGACAAAAATGTTTTGTTTCATCAAGGTTTTCTAGCTTAAAAATTTAGTTTACTTTTAGACACATACTTAAAAAAAACTATACCCATGAATAAGGACGTATTCAGAGGGGGCTGAGGGGGGCTACAGCCCCCCCCCGAAACGTCAAGTCATGCTTATACGAGGGAGAATCAAATGAAAACCGCAATTAATTTTTGTCCACTATTTTACTACAGGAAGAATGCTTACTTGTACATTATTTTTCCACATAGTCCCCTCCCAATTCAATGCATTTACGCCATCGGATAGGAAGTGCTTCGATACCTCGTGAGAAAAGTTATTTTGGTTGACGCTGTAGCCACTCGTGCACCGCCTATTGGACGTCTTCATCAGACTTGAACTTCTGCCCTCCAAAGATATGGAAATCTGATTGTGACAAATCTGGCGAGTATGGCGGATGTGGGAGGCACTTGAAACGAATGTCGTCGATGGTTTTCATAGTTGCACGAGCAGCAATTGGACGGGCATTATCATGTAGAACAAAACACCTGCACTCAGCAATCCCCGTCGCTTTATGAATTATTTAAGTGTAAGGGTTAATAAATCTGTATCTGTTGCTCTATATGCCCTACGTTGGGGCGAAGGGCCTCCAAGTGGAGATTTCTGTTGCCTATGCTAATTTTGTTACGCTTATTTTCCTAGAGAGGGCGGAGGGACAGGTGGTAAGCCCATCGCCTTTCAACCCCCCTCCGGAAGCTAAGGTATTGCTTGGACGTGAAAGGGCCGAGAAATTTTGTCCAGAGGCTCTAATTTAGACTTGAACGTCTTTCACGTGCCGTAAATCTACGACGCTACCTCTACACCACCGCGGCCGACACACCTTTCTGTAAATCTTTAGATAGTTATGAAGTAATAGGTCTAAAACTGCATTGGAACTACTTGAATTCCCAAATCGTATTTTTAAGTCTAAATTATAAATGACTGGTTGGTCAAAAATCCCTTTTATACAATTGACGAATTCTTTGAATGTAAGGAATTTGACATGTGAACAAATGTGAAATTTTACTCAATTAAGTAATTTAATTTAATTTAATCCAGTACGTCTATGGCTTGTATTTTATGCTTAATGACAATAAAATATTATTACACACACATAACATGCAGGAAAACGGAGCAATTTGAGCACTCTTCTAAAACTTTTCAAGTGGTTTCTTCAGAACAGACTGCACGAGAAGGGCTTTGCATGCATGAAAGTCATTCCACAATCAAAACTACCGAGATTGACTACGAAAAGTTTTCAAATAGGAAATTCCGTTTGAGATGTAGCAAGTCTAGTGTGTACATTCGATTAAATAATACACTGGCCAAAAAAAGTTAAGCATATAATGGTGATGCCTTTCAAAAATAAAATATCAATAATTTGACATATTTGTTTGCTTTAAACAAATGCACTTCAGAATAAAACAAACGAAGGAATTTGAGTTGGTCAACAATATATGTGCTACATAAAACTAAAAGAATCTTAAATATTAGGTATCATTGAGTAAAGTAGACATATGCTTAACTTTTTTTGACCAGTGTATATAACGTAATGACTTTATTAGTTCTATGTAAATAATTCCTTTCCCCAGCTTCTTCGTCTTTTCCTGTATCCCTTTTAGGGACGTCTTTCACCAGCCCGTAATTTAAATTGTTCCGGGAGACATCAGCTTTTTACTTGGGAGACAGACGTCATGGATGACTTGCTACAACGGAAATTAAACATTAACTTAAGTCAACCGGACACGGAAACATCAGGACATACCCAAAGCATTCTCAATACAACTTTCTTCGCAGGAGCGTATTCATTTGTTTCATCCTGATGCAAAGATGCAACTGTTTCAAGCCTCAGTTTGTAGAAAACAATGGCTGACTTTGATTGGTTTTTTAAACAGGTTCAAATAAAAGTTATAACCCATAGTACAAAATATTAACAAAAAATCAGAGCCGTTTCCGAAAAAAAGGCTAGAAATGAAATTTACTTCACTTCCTTAGAGTGATAGAAAACGTAAGGAAATTTCATTAATTTGTGGAAAGTATTTGTTCTGAGAAACTACGAACAGATTGAACACATGACATGACTTATAAATATTGTGTATTATATAAATGAGTTCTTTTAGTATTAATGTATGAAACTTATAGACTCAGGCTTTAAAACTTAGTGCCCGATCGAATATGTTAACAGCAACCGTACTGTATAGACTTTGCTCGGCGTATGCCCTAGCTACCATATGCTAGTTCACGTGATAGTAAACAAACCGCAATACAGATATAGGAATACCACAAAATAACTTCTCATTATCTAAACTCACATTACAAGCATGCAAAACGATACTTTCTCCTGTTTGTGTATAATATTCCCTCCCACATGTTTCAATATAAGTTTGCGTTTTAGAACACTTTACTTTCGGCATGCCGAACACGTATTATAAATTTAAACACGCACAATGACAAGGTACACTGTTGACCAATTTGTGAGGCACCGTACTACGAGCGAATTCACTCCTGTCAATGACTGTCTTATCAGCCTACGCAATCACCCCCACCCCCTATACTCAGGTTGTTGGTAACCGGAATCAACTCCCTCTGTGGGTTCGGGCACTAAGTTTTAAAGCCTTATAGTAATGCAATAGGGCATGCCGTTAATAAACAGTTATACCTTCTTACAGAGGGAAAGAGCTGTTGATGCTGTTGAAATGTTCTGAACAGTTTCCTGCATGGCACTTGACACTTATGTTAGCCAATCAGTCGGCTTTGTAAAGTGCCAATAAACCTGTGTAAGTGAAATCTGGTCTGTGATGAAAGACATTATAGTGGCCTCTTCCCCTCCTTAAAAAATAATAAAAAATAATAATAATAATAATACAAAATAATAATAATAAAATTAAATTAAAACAGGCCACTTGTTTTGGACCATAGCCTACATGTATTGTATAATGATTCCAGATCTTACGTATATTATTATTACTGTGATATCCAGTTGTGTTATATAATCTAATATTTATAATTGCTAGTTCGTGAAAATAATCTAACACCGTACAGGGGAAATGTGCATTGCTTCTGCTAGTGAGTGTACATCTCTTCTTTACTTCCCTCATGTCACCATCCGCCGCTACATCAATGTTTTTGTTGTTAAGATCAAACAACGGTAACTGACTAAGGCCTAGCCCTAACAGATCTACATGAAGAAAACCTCCTTCCAATATCCACGTGAAATGTTTTGAGAGACCCATCAATCTATGTACGGTGTTGTACGGTTGAGAACTTTACTGCTAAGATTTCTTGATCCTGATGAGCTATTATGGTTTAATTTAGTTACACTTCTTTCATTGTCCAGGGTCAAAACATGGGAAAAGTGTTACCACGGGGGCCACTTGATCGTGAGCTAAGATACTGAGGCGAAGGACGTCGACAAAATTAGTTCTCTTAGTGCTAAGTGTCAAATTGTTCATCAGACAGTTATTATTAAAAATATATAATTTTAATGATTTCATCATAATATTTTTCACAGAAAAATAGTACTTCTTGCAATCTTCTATCTGTATTCTAATCATACAGTGAAACGTATAGTAAGTTATAAAAACAATTAAGTCCCATAAGATTTTCATAGGTTATGTCCCATTTACCTAAATTCACCTGCACATAGTGTTTTAGCTCCTTTCTTAGCCCAAAAGCTTTCTAAATAATCCAAGCGAAAAACCAAATCAATGGCGTATTGTAAGAAGACTGCCATCTTGCGGTAACTCTCCACATTGCTCAGAGGATTTAGCACTTCTTGCAACTTTGTACTTCTCTATCGAAATTGTCTTTTTCTTTCTAAATTTGGTACTTAAGTAGAACATTTCTACAGGAAACTATCCAATTTGGATTTTGGGTTCTATGAAAAGCCTTATATCTTTGGGCCCATGCTTTTAAGTCCTTCCCCGAAAACCACGATAGTCACATGTTCCATGTATTGAGTACCGGTGCATTGAAAACTTAATTGTGGCACTGGAGCAACACATCGTGTGTTTCCATGGTGAATTTTATTTGTGGTACAGATAACGGCCAGAAATAAAAATAGAGATACAATTCTATTGTTTTTCCTCCTACTGTTCATAGACCGAGAGAGATAGACAGATTAGTCATATGATATGATGCTTCATTAATTATTACGGTTACTTAAAGGCGGTTGTGTATCAGTGGCGGCTCGTGGGAGAACAATATTAGGATAGATTTAAGGGAAGTAGAATTTATGAGGGATGGTTGGACGGTGTTAGCATAGAATAGGGTTGAATTGCGGGCTCATGTAAGCGCGGCAATGAACCTCCGGGTTCCATAAAATAAATAATATTCCTTTAACTAACTTATGAAATGTCTGTTACCATTGAGTAAGGAAGTAAGTATCAAGTAGTTGAGAATGAAACTTCCTTAGTACATACACGAGACCATTTGTTTCTTTTTCCTACGTGGATAGCCAAAATTAATAATAATAAAATCAGGTAAACTGAAGTAACAAAGTGCCAGTAGGTTTTTTTTAATCAGTTATGACTGAAATTATGATATGCAGAATATGTTTTTTTAATTGATTTCCAAGTTAAGCTCCAGATTTATTCATTAAGCAGGGCTTACGGAAGAACAAAGGTCTAGTTATTTTTTAATCAGATTAAAATCTTCCAGCATCAGCTGAACTGTACAGATTTGTGATATCTTGACAATCGCATACTTACATAGAAATACAAAAAAAAAAAAGTCAAATTGGCCGGTTTCGGAATTTGAACCATGGAACTCCAGAATGTGAGGCCAAGACGTTACCATCTCGGCCACCTGAGTCAGTTTAACGGTCTAGTTGGATAAGCGCATGTAAAGCAATAGTGTTTTTTTTTTGTCATAGGTAACTGTAATTTAATTTCCAAAGTCTTATAAGATCACAGTAACACAATAGGCTATGTTGTCAAGATAACTGATTTGCATTTATTTATAAATTCTTTGGAATACATATATTACCATACAATAGGCACTAAATTGTGCATTACTCCGAAACAGGTCAACCGATTTTATCCAATATCAATAGACATTTCCCATGGACATTATGAATGTGTATACCAAGTTTCATAAAAATCTGGTAAAGCCTATTTGGGTTACCGCGTCTTTAAAATAGACACTAAATTGGGTTTTACTCCGGTACCGGTCTACCGATTTGGTCCAATATCAGTAGACGTATTCCCATGAACATTATAAATGGGTATACAAAGTTTCAGGAAAATCCAATAAAGCGTATTTGAGTTATTGTGTCTTTAAAATACACACTAAATTGGGTTTTATTCCGGTACCGGTCAACAGATTAGGTTCAAATTCAATAGGGTACTTTTCATGGACGTCATAAATGCGTATACCAAGTTTCATGGATATCCGATACAGCGTATTTGAGTGCCTATTAAAATAGGCACTAAATTGGGCATTACTCCGGTAATCCGATTTGGTTCAATATCAATAGGGTTCTTCCCACGGACATTATAAATGTGTTTTCCAAGTTTCATGAAAATCCGAAAAAGCGTATTTGAATTATCGCGCATACGGACACACGGACAGACAGACATTTTTTCGTCCCCCACACAATCTCATAAAGTACCATATTGGCACTTAATAAAGCATTAAATGTCAGGTTATAACAAGTTTCAATAATATTCAGTTATGTACTGTATCCAGTTTAGTCATCAAAATATGAAAATTGTATTCTATTTTTATTTCAGTCCTGTAGTGTGTCGTCAACGTTATGTGAAGACCAGAGACTTGATTGAACAACAGTTCTTCAAAGAACTCGCCACCATGGAACTGATACAGTCCAGAGCTTTAGATGGAGTCCGAGTGCACAGGATATTCAGCCAAGGTTTTCGACTGCCGAAAAAGTTGGCCTTTCCAGATATCTTGAGTCCTGAAGACCGCAGGAAAGTAGAGAAACTCATGGGCGACGACAGAAAACTCACAGTTGATTAAACTCAAAGCTAATGCGCCTTATATTGTATTCTCTATCCCATTTAAGAACGATTCTGTTCAAAACAAAGAGGCGTGGCTCTCATACCCACATGTGCTCACCGTGTCAATGGAAGTTTGTTTATTCTCAGTACAACTCACCCGCAGGGTCGTCGTGAACAATGAATCCTTTGTTTTGTTTGCTAATTGATATACTATAATGATGACGATGCCAGTGAGAGTTTGTTATTTCACGTGTAAATGTTGATATTATTGTTGCATGAACTTACGAACACTCGTTAGCCACACCCTGGTAATGGTTCATGATAATGACATTACCCAATCACGTTTTGTCACATGATGCGAATTTTCCGCGAACTCTCTGTGAGTTCTCCTCCCCTTTGTTTTGACTAGGATCAAACTAGAATGGGATCAATTATAATTTAATTAATGACGTATGCATGTGTGTGTGAATGTTACATGTTTCAGATTGATGGACAGGCAAATCAATTCAGCACTTCGAAACTGAATCTTCAATTGAAAAGAGAATATGATGCAATTTCTGGGCCCTGTTTCATAGAAGTTGCTAATAATATTAGAACTCATAATATTATTCACTAGTTATCAAAATCTTGTTTCATAGAAATATGAACACTACTCATAAAATATCTTCACTAATATTATTAGTTCATTAGTCAGCTGATTGATTTGGAGGTTATGTCTGGATTGTTGTTTGTGTTTTTGTCTTTTTGTCAATACTATTTCAAAGCAGCACAGCCTACATATATCTTCATGAATATAACAAATAATAACTAGCTCCAAGAAATTAATAAATCAGCCAGACAGTTATTAAATATAGCAGTAGGCTTATGTACTATAATCTAACCTCAAATCCTAAAAACTTATGACAAAAATTCCTTTGATAGTGTATGTAAGCTTTTTCTAAACTAATCATTAAATCAGAGTGATTCATTTACCACAATTTTAAGATCACGAAATCTGAATTACATTGGTTTGATAGTCATAAGTTATGGGTCCAAAAACACTTATACAAAAACACCTAATATTATCAGAAATTTTTATTAGTTCTGCAGTCTATGAAACCTTTAAGTAATAATATTAGCAAAATTTATTAATAATTTAAAGCCATGAACTCATAACTAATATTATTAGAAAATATTCTTATGAAACAGAAGACTAATAATAATAATAATAAATATTATTACGTATTTGCTAATAATATGAGTATGAAAGTTATATGAAACAGGGCCCTGGTCAGACACAAATTAGAGGTGTTGCAAACCTTAATTGGAGGGGGTGATAAAAGAGACCCGGGGTAGGGTGACCAGATGTCCGGCTTTTGGCCGGACTGTAAGGCTTTTTGCCAAGTAGTCCTCCATCCGGCGCAGCTTTATGCCGGACGCTGATTTGTCCCTCTTTTCGAGACTCTGGTGGATCGGTGAAGAGTATTAATAACATTTGTATTTTCCCGTATGTTCCTGCCAATCCTAAGGTTGGCACGCTTGTCGATACTATCATTTATTTCGTTGGTGCCACGGAAAAATCTTAATCTATTCCTAACGTTGACACGCTTGTCCATACGATGATAGCGTACTATCATTTGTTTGGTGCAGGATGTGGCGTTGATTGTTGTTCAAGTCTCCATTTCCATTGTACATTCTTTGCAGTTTGCCGTGTTTTTCTCAATTACCAAAATGCCAAAACGAAAGACTTCTTTTAATCCTCAGTGGGTCAAAGAATTTCAGTACATTTCAAAAATCAGTGTATAATCATTTATGTTATATAGGCCTAAATGCAGTTATTAAGTAAAATTAGTCAGGGTTATAAAATGTAATATCTGCTGTCCAGCCGTCCATGCCCGAAGTTTTATACTATGCTAGATTACCGAAGAAGTGTCCTCCTTTCTGACATTTTAGAAATGGCCACTCTAGCCCGGGGGGATTATAAAAATATATTTAAAACCTATAATTTGGGGAAGACATATGCATATGATTCATCAACCACAGATTATTGTCTCTGTTGGATATTATATGATAATATAATAGGAGAAAAATTCCTCTGACACTGGGATTTGAACCCAGCACCTTTGGGTATCCATGCCAATGCTCTACCAACTGAGCTAAGTTACAGTTAACTTTTTTCTTATTTTACTTTTCAATTTTTCTTTTAAGAATTTTTTCCCTGTAATATTCTCATGTAGGCCTAATGTCCTACAGAGACAATAATCTGCGGTTCATGTATGCATATATATCCACCTTGAATGTTACTGTACAATAAGCTCGGTCACAAAATCACTAATTAGTGTGCCTCACAGTACTTGTCTGTCCGAGAGGTCGACCATTAAGGGCAAACAATCATAGGAGAGAGGTTCCATCTGGCGTTGTGAAGCTAACTCTGACTTAGCTCAGTTGGTAGAGCATTGGCACGGATAGCCAAAGGTCCTGGGTTCAAATCGCAGTGAAAGAGGAATTTTCTCCTATAATATTACCATAATTTGGGGTTTTTGTACTGATTGTGGTGGAGGGCCCGATATAAATGATCAAAATCAATTTAAGTTAAGAGGTGTTGAAAAATTAATATCTTTCCATGTCTACAGATTTGATTGATGAATCTCGTATCCGTACTCATATTGTACTTAAAATGTGCCACTTTATACGACAATCTACGGATACAGACAGGTTTTATTGTGATACAAGGTTGCTATCTATTGTTTTGTTTAACTGCCGTGTTAAAACTTATGATGAATATTCAAGTGGTTTGTATCAATTGCATTTGCATAATTTATTTAACATTCAAGGTCACACCTAACATACACATATGTCAATTTGACACTAGTTTTAAAGGCGGTACGTTTTAAGTACAATTGTATAGATTGGACCCAAACATAATTGTTGAACACCTTAAATATTTTCTTAAGGCACAGTGTCCTGAAATACAAATTGAACCCTTACCGTCCTCGAATCTCCAGCAATACTCTTCCTTTAAAATAGATGTAAAGGTAGGGGGGGGGGGGAAGGCGGACCGACTAAAATATCTAAGTTGCCGATATGAGCCACTGCGCATGCCTAGCGGCAATCACAGGATAGCAGGGAATGTATTGAAATTTGTTTTAGTGTCGACCCCATTTCGAAACCCATTAGAGGTAATGTGAGAGGGTCGTAACTTGAGCTATAGCGTCACAATTTCCTGTAAATATTCTCATACTTGGGGAAATCCTTCCCCCATCAACTCAAAGACTAGGTCCGCTTTTTTTCTCTGCCTGTACATGAAAACAACATACCGCTTTATAAGATAAAGAATGAAATCTAACCTTATGTAACAAACAGGTGGAAACAGTTACAAAATTTACGTATAAGCAAAGTTTATTACCAACAACAGCACAAATAAAAGGCAAAAACAATTATTTATAAGCATATAAGAATCAAATGACAGTGTGGAAATTGGAATTAAGAGCTGTTTAAATGCTATAGGCCCAAAGAATATTTAAAAAACAATCATGTAATCTTTATCATCATTAAACTTTTTACGGCCTGTGAATACACGTGTCTGATATTTTATTCATCCACGTCCAAAAAAATAAAATAAAATAAATAACGAAGAGAAGAAAGAATGAGTGTAAATTATGATCTTCAACGAGCCAATTGATGTTCTCTTTACGAATATACAATGCTTACGAAAAATAGTAGGCTACAGCAATTAGAACTGTGTTTGAACGAAAGTGAACGTAAAATTGCATGTTTCGCAGAATACTGGATGAACGAACCTTCATGGCAAGTTGTTTTTGTCGTACTACTCTGACACATAGTGGTGTAGTTATTGTCAGGAACGGCATCGACTTCAAGGTCATTGACATGGAATCATAGACTTTGAAGTAGTAGCAATTAATCTTACATGTTTACAAATAATAGTTGTATGTACGTATATACCGTAGTCCGTCTGGTAATTTTGATAATGTTATGAGTTATGACCAATTTCGAAGCAATGTTATTAAATTGTATCAACTCCAAATTTAAGAAAATACTCGTAATATATGGGGATTTTAATATTAATATACTACTTGAAGATTATGGTAGCACAACATTTTAAAATTTGTTAAGATCTTATGGTTTTTACAGTTCCGCTGTGGCTCAGGGATGCGTTCAATCCTCTCACGCAGCGGGCCCGGGTTCGATTCCTGGTCGGGAAAGGTTACCTAGGTGAGGTTTTTCCGGGGCTTTTCCTCACCTATGAGTCAAATGTCAGGTAACTTTAGGCCCTTGTGGTCCCCAGATATCATCTGGCCGTCATTATCATCTTCATCCCTATCCTCTCCTTGTTCTGAGTGAGTGTGTGTGTGTGTGAATGGTGTGTCTCGTCCTATGTATTCGTGTTGTCTCGGAGGTGGCCCCGCGTTGAGCTGATCACTCATCCGGGGAGGCCCTCCATGTCCTTGTCTGGTCAAAAAAGTATGTATGTGATGCAAAGATAATCCCTTAGAGGTCGCGGCCCTGTAAGGCCCGGGCGGCTTGCGTCGCTTAAATCCTAAAAGGGAGAGGTGAAACTACGAATAAGAGAGAAGAGAGAGGTTTTTACTATTTAAACTTTAAACCCACAAGAGATTCGCATGATCACTAATTTTAACAAAAGTCAATGTAGGCTAGAGGAGATGTAATTGATTTCAGATCACAGCTCTGTAATATTAAATCTTGATGATAATTGGAAGAATACCGACAGTAGCCAGTATACTAAATGAGCGCTTTCTCGGAACATTTCCCCAAAGAATATGAATAATTTCAATTCTTGTCTTAACAATGTACAAGTAGGGGGGGGTGGGAGCGGACCGACTAAAATATCTAAGTTGCCGATATGAGCCACTGCGCATGCCTAGCGGAATTCACAGGATATCAGGGAATGTATTGAAATTTAGTATACAGCCGATAAATTGCTTGAATTGAGAAATAATTTCACGTACTTTGCATCGCTTGTGAAAATAAACGTTTCCGTTACATCTCTTACATTTATTTACGTATCACAAGGCTCTGAAATCAGCTACAAGAGCCGGTCCTCTTTTTTCCCTACCTGTACAATGGGATACTGCAATTTCCGACCCGACCAATTTTAATAGTTTTTTTTAAATACTAACAAATCTATTTGTTGTGTGCTTTTCATTAAGGAAGGTAACATTTTATCATAACAGAAAATCTCGAAATAAGAGTAGACCTGCCTGGTATAATGATGCTTTAGATCAGTGGTTCCCAAACTTTTCAGTCCGCGGACCCCTCTGGGTTTTGAAAAAAATATATATAAATACTTTGATTCAAATGTATTTAATTCAATAGACAAAATAACGCTATCAATGATAACAAACAGAGTTTAGCCTACTCCTTAATGTGAACAGTGAAGCTGCTTTAGAAAAATATGTAATTTGAGAAAATTACGGGATATCCTATTTCTTCTTGAACCGCCAGCGGACCCCCTGAAACACCATCGCGGACCCCTAGGGGTCCGCGGACCCCACTTTGAGAATCACTGCTTTAGATAATAAGAGTATACAGGTCTTAGCATTAAACACTATCCACAAGGTAACAGAATCTAGTAATGTACTGAAAGTGTACAAAGATCTCAGAAAAGAATACAGAAGTGATCTGAAAAAATCCAAATTGGAACATAATGCCAAACTAATTGAAACTTCTGATATAATAAATTATAATGCAACATGGCACATTCTCAATAAGGAGATTAAAACTCCAAGTTATAATATCCCAATACAAGCGGAACATTTTAAATCCTATTTTTCTATGTTGTTCAAGAGGTTAATGAAGAAACTATTAATCAGTCCACGGAATTTTTGGTCACAGCTGATGACTTTTTAAGAAACAAACTAATTCCACATTATATCAATTTTAAATGGAAACGGATTTCTGAATGCTACGTTTTACGGGCGGTGAATAACTCAAAACAATCTGATGTGAAAGTCACATAACTTCCTCTGCCCAAATAAAAGTTAGCAGTATTCACATATCCACGACAAAACACAATTTTACTCTAATTATGCTATAAATACCTTATAGCCTCTTCTTTGAATGTTGCGACTAAAAACGCAGGCTATGGACAAAATAATGACTGCAACCGTTTATTGAACTATCCGCCATTCAGAATGATTTCCGAAATTTATCGAATATTCCTCTCAGATATTTCTTTACTGTAAGCATGGCCAACAATACATATTTCCCACTTCACGTACTTATATAGGATAAGAGGCCGTGAATGTCCGCGTATTGAGTTGTTCACCAGGCAAGACAAGAGTTTCTACAAACAAGCTTACAACCATCTTTCAGAGATTTTTTTTTTTTTTTAAGTTTCAAATAACAGTTTTAGCTCTTGGTATAAGCACTCCATGTACAGAATTTAAAGGAAATCGTTAGAGCCGTTTTTGAGAAAATCATGACAAACGAAATTTATTCGTGTAAAGTCCCCTTAAAAGTAAGAGAAAGTTGTTACCACTCTTCGTGTCACATCCTCAGAAGGTACCTAACCCAAATACAAAATTTTGTTTTCCTACAATTTTCCGTTACAAGAGGCCGAATTGCGAAGAGCGCGTATTTACAGTGGCTGGTTTATAACTACCCTTCAGAGAATTTGCTCGAAAAAATGTTTCAAATAAACGTTTTAGCTGTTGGTATAAGCAACCCGTAGTATGCAAAATTTAAAGAAAATCGTTAGACCCCATAAAGAAAGTAAAGGGTCGTCAAGTCAGGTGAACGTGGAGGCCAACGAAGAAGTTATTTATCTACATGACGAGCACGACCAATTTACTTGTTGGGTAGTCTGGTGTTGACTTCACTGTGAAAATGTGGGGGAACCATCTTGTTTAAAGATGAAACCTCCAGTTGAGGCAGGAGCCACAGTTGTAAGACATCATGGCTTAAAGCAGCGTTGCTCAACCTATGGCCACTGGTGGTCCGCGAAGATGGTGCAGATGGTCCGCAGACATAATTAAAAAAATATAAAACAAGTGGAAAGTAAAGAAGTAAATTTTTTTAACATAATTCGTTATAATGACCAATAATTAATACTCCAAATATTAAGAATATAGGCCTTCTTTTAAAAGTGGGATGTAAAATTAGGGGTCCGTAAAATTTTTTAGGCATTTTAGAGGTCCTCGGGTTCAAAAAGGTTGAGAAACGCTGGCTTAAAGCATAGAACACATTAACCTTAGGAGAGTCCCGGATATATTGCATGTAAGTGCTGGGATTTTGTGATCCCAGATTCTAACGAGTAGAAAGTACCTGGACGGAAACCGACAGGCTTGATGTGGGTTGACATTGAACGTCTGTGAGGTAACTGAACAAAACTTGTTGAGTTCCTCTTTCTATTGAAACTAGTTTGATGTATCTGAGTTTCATTAATGTAAGTGACGAGTGTTCGAAACCCGAAGGTACATTTGTGGGAACCTTGTTTATTAGATTATCTTTATCTCACGTGTTGAAGGCCAAATGCAATTCACGGTATTACGAAATGCGATACATTTACCTAAACGCAGAGATAAGATTAGCAGACTTTCACGCTGATAGCTAATCCAGCGTTTTAAGTGGACTTCATAATCGATAAACATTACACAACTTGGAGCAATTCCTTTCTAGAATGTAACATTGTGTAATTAATAGGGCAAGGCATTAAATGACCATAAAATAGTGAAAAATAAAAAAATAAATGCTTTTTTGACCTAAAATAGTGAAAAAATTACACAAAATTAAAAAAAAACAATAAATTTTCCATTATTACTTATACTGTATTTAGTTTTTTAAAGTAATGAATTGCCAGAAGCAATTTAACGGATGAGAGTCCGTTATAATGAATTTACGATTTAAAACACACTTATTTTGTTACTAAAGAAGTAAGTCAATTTATACTAACTTACTTGGTCACCCTTAACGAAAAATAAATTCTTTCTGAACTGGCATGCCCATCAAATTGTCCCTAGCTAATACGTGCCATTCAAAAATAATTTTTTTACTAGTGCAAGACAAACTGCTATGGTGTTTACAATAAACCTGAATTAAAATTAACTATGAACACTTGGTGGAGATTCTGAAATAAAAACGGTTGTCTGTTGTCTGAAAGTAACGATTTGTACATGGAAAAGCTCCTCTCTACCTCCACTGAAATATGACCTTAAATGCCGAAAAAGAGCTAAAAACGCAGAAAATTACCTAAAAATGCAGAAAATTACCTAAAAAGGCAAAATAAAGCAAAAAATGACAAAAAATAGCCCTTATTTAATCAATTATTGCATAATACACATTTGTATATATTGGAGGTATCTTTCAACTTTCATATAAGAAAGATGCAAAATCATCAAATGCTTTGCCCTATTACACAATAAACTCTTAAAAGTTTAAAGCGAATTTCCAACGAAAAGGTTAAATTTATTCCTACTAACAGTTCGATATTCATTCAATTGCAATCAAATTGATTCACACTAGGTCTATCAGTTACTAGGTGATTGCTTCTAAAACCAAGCATGGGGAAAAGTGACTGGTTATTGCAAGAATAGGCCTATTGCCAATGTTTTAAATTCCGTACTGTAAAAGTATAGATAGGCCTATTGAGTCTTATTTCTTCTCTCATGCACTTAGAAAGCTAAATCTTGCAAAAAGGGTTTATTACCTCAATCATTTATATCGTTGTGGGCCCACAGTTACGTCAATTTTGAAATCAATCCTAATTTGGACTGTTTTGCTCCTTGAAATTACGCCTATGTTCTAAAATCCACCTCTTACAATTCTGGAGTGTCAGCCTTAGAAAAATACGCGCTTCTTACAACCAAATTTTACACATTGAAATATTTACCCCCTTATTGTGAAAGAATTAGTTAACAAAAGTATGCATAACAAACATTTGATATGATTAACAAGTTTAAAATTACACTGAAGTAAAGTGAGAGGATTCGGCCATACAGCTGTGAAGTATGTATATAGATGCACTGACTACTGTAAAATTGTAGTCACATAGGCCTATCAGTTAGTGACTTACTCACTCATTCAATGGCAATAGACAATTCCTCAGAAAGCTAAAGGAATATTATGTATTTTATGGAACCCGGAGGTTCATTGCCGCGCCATTCAACGCTATTCTGTATTAACTCCATCCAATCATCCCTACTTCCCTTAAATCTATCTTAATATTGTCCTCCCATCTACGTCTAGGTCTTAACAGCGGTCTTTTCCCTTCTGGTCTCCCAGACAATATTTTTGAGATATGTCTTTCCTTCCCCATTTCATCTTCCGTGATTTAATTACCCTTACTATATCCGGTGACGAGTACAGATTATGAAGCTCGTCGTTATGCAGTTTTCATCTCTCTTAGGTCTGAATATTATCCTAAGCCCCCTGTTTTCAAACACTCTTACAAGATTGTATCATATTCATTATTTAATATTGTAATAAAATTACTGCAAGCTATTACGTAATTTCATCCAATTTATTATTTGAGGACATAAGGTGGAAAAGTATATCAATACATAAATTCCCTCAAAGGACATTATGCAACTCATTAACAATTAAGAAGGGACTTGGAACTTATAACTACACTTCAGACTTTTAGGTCGCTAAAAATGCTGTTTTAGGTACCTAAAATAGGCTCTAAAAATTGAAAAATAGGTTTTAAAAATCGTAAAATGGTCTCTCATAAAATCAAAGTTGCCAATTTCCTGAAATATCTGAATTGCAATGCAGAATATTATATTTATTGAAGAAGTCACCACTAATCAGTAATCATGATAAATCACAGATATAGGCCTATGGTACACAGAATTATATAGACCTTTTACTAGGCCCTGTATTACTACCATAACAGTGAAAACCTAATCCCTGCGCCCAGAAGCTACGCATATCATACTAGCATATTCAACCCCTTGTATCCCTCAGGGATTCAGAGATTTTTTTGTTTTTGTTTTTTACTGGATGTGGGAGTCGGGAGAAAAACACTACATTTTTCTTGGGAATTCCAAGGAATTTTTCTACTGAAGACGAAACATTCCTTACTATTTAACCACGTCATAAATGTGTCATGTACTGCACTTTCCGAGCTAAAAATTCAGTTCGAACTGAAAATAAATGTTGGAATTTATAACAAAAAGTAACTTATTTTGAACTTTAGACGAAAAACAAGTAAAAAGGCAATATTAGGCTCTAGCGTAAAAATAGTCTGTTTTAGGTCCTATAAAAGTATCAGTTTTAGGCATAGTCACTTATGAAACATGCATATACAAGTTTTCGTCCATATATCACTTAAGGATTAAAATAGGTTTTTACCTAAAATCCGAGTCTACTTATAACAATGGCCGGGTTATGCATAGCTACAACACAAGATTTAACTATCTGTGGTAAGATGGTCAAAATAGAAAAACTGGTTTAATTCAATATCTTCAGAGCTATTTAACAAATTGCCTCCAGGCACTTTACTAAATTTAAGAATATTCTACACTGATGGCTCGCTGAAAATCCTTTTTATGATGTGAGCGAAGATTTTGAACATGTACGAACACTCGATTTTTAACGTTTTTATATTTTACTTTTGGCAATGTCCACACGTATCTTCTGTAAGTTATGTTGATGACTGCAATTGATTAAATTAGATTAAATACTGATAACAATAGATTAGTTGAGATTGTTGCACTATTTATATGTTTTTGAAGTGAAACTTCTTTATCCGCGGTAGGGGTAAATCCAGACCTTGTGTCACGCTCAAAAATCGTCAAGAAATTAGTGAGTTGTGACGGAACGGACTGCACAGAAAACAATCAACTCAATGATTAGGAGTAATCAACTGCTATTCGATTTAAAGGACAAAATAAAATCCAAAATTGAAAAAATCTAAAAATCCAAAATTCAAAAATTCAAAAATAAAAATTTAAAAAATCTAAAATTAAAAAAAAATTCAAAGATTCAAAATTTAAAAAAGCTAAAATCCAAAATTTAAAAATAAAAATCCAAACCTAAAAAATCCGAATTTCCAAAATAAAAAATCCATAATTTAAAAAATAATAAAATGCAAAATTTAAAAATCCAAAATTAAAAAAAATTAAAAAATTCAAACATTGAAAATTTAAAAAATCAAAAATTAAAAAACTCAAAGATCCAAAATTAAAAAATCCTAAATTTAAAAGTGCAAAAACCCAATATTAAAAAGTCCAATAATGCAAAATTGAAAAAATCCAACAATCAAAAATTGAAAAAATTAAAATTAAAACAAGTTTCACTTCTGTCGCGTGGCGTTTCACGCACACATTTTTTTTAGTCACTATTTATTCCAATGTTTCTGACATAAATTAATTCTGTCAATAAGTGTTGTTAGTTACATAATATGTACCAAAAGAAAGATAAAAATGAGATTTGCAGATTTGAACAGTAATTTTTATTGTATTTATTTTTTAATACATCAAAAGTTCAGTAGCCCTAGAATTTGATACAAATAGCAATTTTATAAAGTGTTTAATTTGTCAATCACTGTCAACATAAGAATGTCACAATATTGAACTTTTTGGTCAGATAAATTGGTTATTCAGATAAACTGTACCTTTGTGAGTTATTTTTATATTATTAGACGTGGTTAATTAAAACATATATATAACTATTTAAATTATTCTACTGAGGTTGATTGTTTGATTAATATACGTCGTTTTTAATTTGATTTGTCTTAATTTTTTAGACAATATCATTCCATGTACTAATCTGTATTGGTATTCTAACCTAATTCATCTTGAATATCTTTCGTTGCAATAAGATTGATATCATATTATCGAGATATTCCACCCCCACACATGAGTTATTTCTCACTTCTTTGTGTTGCTTTACTAATGAGAGCATAAGGCTAATTTTAATACTTCTATTCAAGTTTCCCTCATTTACAAAATGAAGTTCATTAATAACTTAAGTTGTGTGTTTAAAAAACTGAAATTTGTCGAAGAATTTAATAAAAATCAAGAATGTTAAAATTTGCCCTGCTTGAAGCCGGGAGCGAACTTAACAAAATTAACATTAGGCTAAATATCTAATATATAAAGTCGAATGTGTGTTTGTGGGTATGTATGTATGTATGTATGTATGTTTGTTCCTTATACAAATCTACATTTCTTTACCAATTTACACGGAATTTTGCACACATACCCAATTAAGCCCGGGAAGTATAGCGGTCAACATTAAAATTCAAACAAAATACTCCTTCCCTTGAAAATTATATAATTTCTGAGAATTTTATACTGAAAAAAAAATGAATGTTGTTCAGTTCACATGACAACAGTGTATTGTTTACTTTGATAACATTGGGCTTTGGCGACTATAATTATAATGCTGGACTTTAACGAATTATGATTTCATCGATATATTGGCGAAAATAATTACTGAAAATGAAATCCACAAAAATAAAGCACAGTGTGATGCAGTCACATAACTTTCTCTACCCTCGACATAAGAAATATTTTCTCACTTCACATTTTTATGTCGAAGAATAGGTCGTATTGCAAGGGACAACTTAAGTGTGTGAGTATGCTATATCAGAAATAGGTAAACAATCCTTTCCGCTTATACGTTATCCATAGCTGCATGCTTTGTATTAGTTGAGAAATAAGGATGTTTATCATAGGCCCTAAGCATGGGATGGAACATTTTGAGTCCTATGCTCGCAGTATTTTATGTCCCGGGTTTTAGGGGAGGAAAGTATGAAAGTGATACTGCATTTCTCTTATTTCAGAACCGAAACGGTTGTATGGTAACATGAAAATGAGAAATAAAATTTTCCGTCAAGTCAATACAATCTTATTTAATTTATGTTTCTTCTTATTTCAAATCCTCCCAAGCATGATGTGTAGAAGCAACGGAATGCAGCTTTCGACATCCTCTATGAGCCATAAAAAGCTATATCTAGCGTTTTCTGATGGAATAGTTTCAGTGTGATAAATCTTTTTCTTCATTTCAAGTTTTACATACATATTATATAAGCACCTAGAGTTTCAAAATCGAAAGTCCTCCAAAAGTTAATTTCAAATTACAAAATACAAAGCCCGGGCGATGCCGGGCCTTTTCAGCTAGTTTATTATAAATTCTCGTACTCTTTATTATATCGCAGGTTTTTGGGGAGGGGTGTATGAAAGTGATATTGCATTTCTCTTTAATTTCATCCCCAAAACGGTTTTATGGTAACATAAGGGTGAGAAAGAAAGTATTCCGCAAAGACAATACAATTTTATGTTACCAGAATTCTGTTTCTTCTTATTTGAACCCCTATTAGGCTTGCTGTGTACAAGCGATGGGATGCAAAATTCTACATCCTCTATTAGCCATAAAAAGCTATACAGAGCGTTTTCTGAGGGAATAGTTTGAGTGTGATAAGTCGTTCTTCCTATTTCAAATTATAAATACTTATATAATGACCTATAATTTAAAAATCGAAAGTCCGTCATAAGATAATTTCCAATTACAAAATAAAAAACCCAAGCGACGCCGGGCCTTTTAAGCTAGTAATGTAATATGCTTCTGTTTTTAAATTGCTTTTGGTGCTTTTAGCAATTTATTTCACTTGAATTTTCAACAGACCTATATACTGTGAAAAAACACTTAATCATCACCTTGCGTTCAACAGATTGCCTTGTCGATGAGACGCTTACAGATAACAAAAGACTTATATAAGCTGATTCTCCCGTCACTTGCTACAGTGCTCAGCGAAGGGATCTTCTTGCTCCACGTAGTAATACATTGTAAGTAAAGTGAGTCTAATATTGCCATTTCATCTTTAAAATTTTCGGTCAGAGTGTGTAAAAAGACATAGTTGTGTCCAACTTTCTTCGGGTACAGTATTGCCATTTTTCATGTAACGTTTTGCCAAAGAAATGCTGCTATATGAAATTATGTGACTATTTAAGTTCTATTTTTAAGAGTTCAATACTTAGTATTTGATTGTTAATTAATTTTATTCATTTCTGCTATGTTGTTAATATGTAGCTTAAGTATAAAAATTAAGCAAAGTCTAAATGAATGTAAATTGCATTAATTAGCAAAGCAACTAAAACCCTAGCATATCGAAAGGCAAAATAGGATTAATTCAATAATAATAATATGGGGTACTTTGCTTAACTTTCTTACTGGGTGTACTCCATGACGGCAATTCTTAAAGTGTCATAACCTGGGCCCGGATTCTGATGCCCTAAAATTGTTTGAAAAATTACCTATAAAATGACCCTAAATTTTAAAGAAAATGACTTAATAACCATAAAAAATGACCTAAAAACTGATATTTCATTTATAAAAAAATTATTATTGTACACACAAAGTCATAGACTAGTTAGTACATAATTGAAAAAATTGTAATGTTGTGAATGTTCTTTTCTCACGGAAATTTATACTGGCACTGAGGCACTGGCGAGTCAAAATTCGACACATCCTTTTGTGGTCTGCCGGATTATATTGTTGTTTATTGAGGGTAAACAGTAGTTTGCACTCTCAAATCCAAGCAGGTGCCAAGTCAGTCTAATAACAATAGTAATACAAAATTTTGGCGTTTCTTTGATTCTCACTTCCGACGGAGACATGTCAACACTTTAACGCCGAATTTTTCCTTCTTGCATTAAGCAAACAACACTTCAAAGACAGCACCGCTAGCGACGAAAAAAAGTTAATACACTCAATGTAAATTAATGAAAATGACTAAATAAGGACGAAAATGACAAAATAATGACCTAAAATTCAAATAAATGCCCTAAAAACAAAAAATTGCATAAAATGACAAAAAATGATCTAATAAAAATGCATTTTTATAATCTACAGGCCTTGAATAGGATTTATCCACAAGTTGGCAATGTCTAGGCAGCATCAATAAAAAGATGGCATGTCATAAGAATCCGTTTCATCATTATAGCTATGCTTTGCAACATACAAGTAGTTTTATTATTCAAAATGAACTATTGGATAAGAGGAAACTAAATGCTTTCGTAATATGGCAGGTCAAATATCCAACCTTGGAAGCAAATTCCTTTCTAAGCTTGGTAAAGAACTCGTGATTCTTCATTTGAAAAGAAGATTACTAAGTCCGTGCGGCCAAGAACGTCAAATTGACGTCATCAGTCTCTATCTATATAAGCCGCTTTGTCTTGACTTAATGACTGACAGAGAATCAACGTAGAGCCTAAACTAGGGTAGATCTATAGTAAATAGGGACTTGGAATTTTGACAGTACCTTCGTTTCATAATGTAGGTCCTCACTAAGAAAGAATTTTGAAAAATGTTGATTCTTTAAGTCAAAAATAAAATGTTCTTGAGGAGACGAATTACCTTCCATAAGAAACACATGAGAAATTCGATTATTGTGCAAAACACTATTCAATTGTGAAATTAATTCTAGATGGCCTTGCTCCATTGCTATCTCGATTCATTTGTTTACGATTCACAGAGATCTGATTCTTTTAACATAGGTGGGCAGAAAGGGATCATGAAAGTACGCCTAAATGGGAAAACACTGAATGATTTGGACGAAACTCACTATGTTTTTTTTTTTACTAGAAAACTTGAACCTAAGACCTTCCTCCCCCCCCCCCCCCCCCCGGACTGCAAACTTAATCGTGAAATGCATCTCGAAGCCAGGATTTCAACTTTTTAACTATCGATCTTTTTAATTATTTATGCATGATTTGGGTAAAGTTCAGTGGTTCGTTTTAATCGATTCATTTCGAATTTGTATGCCCATATGGCAGCATAAGATTAGTTTTGTTTGTTTAATTATTTATAAATATTTAATGTTAAACAATATAATTAAAAATAAAATTATGTAATTCCTGCAGTTTATGTATAAACGATGTTAGTGTTAATAAATCTAATGGTTTAATTATTTTCTGTTAAATAAATTATTTAAATAAAACATTTAGCGGTAGAGTAAATACTGTACTTGTATGTTTCTTTAAAGATATAACTTATTTTAATTTTATTGTATTAACTTTTGTATCAAGTAACTGCTCACTCACTTACTCAATGGTAATAGACAATTCCTAAGCAAGTTGATGGAATATTATCTATTTTATGGAACCCGCGATTACCCGAGTCCGCCGTTCAACCCTATTCTGTGCTAACTCCATCCAACCATCCCTCGCAAATCCAACTTCCCTTGAATCCGTTCTAAGATTGTTCTCCCACCTATGTCTAGGTCTTCCACGTGGTCTTTTCCCTTCGGGCCTCTCCTCCCCCATGCATGCATCATGTCCAGCCCATTTCATCCCCCGTGATTTAATTACCCTTACTATATCCGGTGAAGAATACAGGTCCTGAAGCTCGTCATTATGCAATTTTGTCCAGTCCTCATTTTCATCCCTCTTGGGTCCAAATATTTTCCTAAGCCCCCTGTTTTCGAACACTCTCAGATTATGTTCTTTCCGAAGAGTAAGGGACCATGTCTCACTTCCATATAATGCAACCGGCAGGTTAACAGTCTTATAAATCTTTATTTTTATATTTCTGGACAGAAGACGAGAAGATAAGAGTTTCTGAACTGCATAAAACCAAGCATTTCCTGATTTCAGTCTACACTTAACTTCTGCCTTAATATTATTTGTATCTGTAATTATTGTTCCCAGATATTTGAATTTCTCCACTTGTTCGAACGATTTATAGGCTATTCTAATATTTTGTGGAGCATTATTTTGACGTTCCATGATTATAATAGATTTAGTTTTTTTTTCTGTATTAATTTCCAATCCAACATTCCTGCAGGCATCGAAAATACTTTCTGCATTTATCTCGATTGTGTTTACGTCATCGCCCAACAAGCAAACATCATCTGCATAAGCTAAAATTGGATGACTGCCATTTAATTCTTGGCCTACTTTGTTTTCCTGAACTTTCCTAATTACATATTTCAAAGCGAAATTAAAATGATAGTGCATCTCCTTGCTTCAAGCCACCTCTAATGGCAAACCTATCTTATATAAATTCCCTACCCTGACTCTGCTATAGGTTTCACTTAGACACATTTTGATATCAAGTAACTACTGACGACATAAAATGTATTGTAATATGACTGTTATGTAAGCTATTCTAACATTTTATTTACATAAGATACGGAAATCGGGTTTTTCCGGGGTTGAAAGTCTGGAAACCTTCGCTCCTTGTGGTCCCTGGATATCTTTCCATCCGCGCTGTTCGTCATGATCGTGTATGCAAATAGTGTGGCCTTGTCTGGTCAACAAAGTATATGTTTGTTTCCAAAATGTCGCGGTCCTGTAAGACCCGGGCGGCGTGGGCCGTATAAACGTCCCTTCAAAGGGAGATAAAGAGATGGAGATAGTACTGTTTACGGTTGAGTTTTTAATTACATATCTGAAGAAATGTATCATAAGTTAATAATAAATACAATAACAGTTATAAAAAAAAAATCTGATGTGAAAGTCACATAAAAGCCCAAATAAAAGTTAGGAGTATTCACATAACCTTGTACAGAAACGCAAGACACAATTTAACGCTAATTATACGATAAATACCTGATAACCTCTTCTTTGAAAATGATGCGACTAATAAAAGTGCAGACTATATAGCAAACAAAAACAAGTGACTGCAGACATTTATTGAAACTTCCGTCGTTAAGAATAATTTCCGAACTTTATCGAATATTTCCCTCCAATATGTTTTTCTCACTTCATTCTTTTCTAATATATACAATCGAAAGTGTGTATGTATGTATGTATGTATGTATGTTTGTTCCTTATACAAATCTACATTTCTTTACCAATCTACACGAAATTTTGCACACATACTCAGTTAAGCCCGGGAAGTATAGCTGTCGACATTAAAATTGAAACAAATCAGTCCTTCGCTTGAAAATTATATAATTTCTGAGAATATTATGCAAAAAAATGAAATCCCATTCAGTTGTCAAGACAACAGTGTATTGTTTACACAGTTCACATGGGGCTCTGGACACTACATAATAATTTAATGGACTTTAACCAATTCTGATGCTATCGTTTTGTGAAAATAATTCTTGAATAAATCCACGAGAATAAAGCACATTGTAATACAGTCACATAACTTTCTCTACCCTTGACACAAGAAATATTTTCTCATTTCACATTTTGATGTAAGAGGTCGTATTGCTGGGATAACTTAAGTGTGTGAGTATGCTATAACAGAAGTAGGTAAATAATCCTTTCCGCTTATACGTTATCCATAGCTGTATGCTTTGTATTAGTTGAGAAATAAGGATGTTTATCATAGGCCCTAAGCATGGGATGGAACATTTTGAGTCCTATGCTCGCAGTATTTTATGTCCCGGGTTTTAGGGGAGGAAAGTATGAAAGTGATACTGCATTTCTCTTATTTCAGAACCGAAACGGTTGTATGGTAACATGAAAATGAGAAATAAAATTTTCCGTCAAGTCAATACAATCTTATTTAATTTATGTTTCTTCTTATTTCAAATCCTCCCAAGCATGATGTGTAGAAGCAACGGAATGCAGCTTTCGACATCCTCTATGAGCCATAAAAAGCTATATCTAGCGTTTTCTGATGGAATAGTTTCAGTGTGATAAATCTTTTTCTTCATTTCAAGTTTTACATACATATTATATAAGCACCTAGAGTTTCAAAATCGAAAGTCCTCCAAAAGTTAATTTCAAATTACAAAATACAAAGCCCGGGCGATGCCGGGCCTTTTCAGCTAGTTTATTATAAATTCTCGTACTCTTTATTATATCGCAGGTTTTTGGGGAGGGGTGTATGAAAGTGATATTGCATTTCTCTTTAATTTCATCCCCAAAACGGTTTTATGGTAACATAAGGGTGAGAAAGAAAGTATTCCGCAAAGACAATACAATTTTATGTTACCAGAATTCTGTTTCTTCTTATTTGAACCCCTATTAGGCTTGCTGTGTACAAGCGATGGGATGCAAAATTCTACATCCTCTATTAGCCATAAAAAGCTATACAGAGCGTTTTCTGAGGGAATAGTTTGAGTGTGATAAGTCGTTCTTCCTATTTCAAATTATAAATACTTATATAATGACCTATAATTTAAAAATCGAAAGTCCGTCATAAGATAATTTCCAATTACAAAATAAAAAACCCAAGCGACGCCGGGCCTTTTAAGCTAGTAATGTAATATGCTTCTGTTTTTAAATTGCTTTTGGTGCTTTTAGCAATTTATTTCACTTGAATTTTCAACAGACCTATATACTGTGAAAAAACACTTAATCATCACCTTGCGTTCAACAGATTGCCTTGTCGATGAGACGCTTACAGATAACAAAAGACTTATATAAGCTGATTCTCCCGTCACTTGCTACAGTGCTCAGCGAAGGGATCTTCTTGCTCCACGTAGTAATACATTGTAAGTAAAGTGAGTCTAATATTGCCATTTCATCTTTAAAATTTTCGGTCAGAGTGTGTAAAAAGACATAGTTGTGTCCAACTTTCTTCGGGTACAGTATTGCCATTTTTCATGTAACGTTTTGCCAAAGAAATGCTGCTATATGAAATTATGTGACTATTTAAGTTCTATTTTTAAGAGTTCAATACTTAGTATTTGATTGTTAATTAATTTTATTCATTTCTGCTATGTTGTTAATATGTAGCTTAAGTATAAAAATTAAGCAAAGTCTAAATGAATGTAAATTGCATTAATTAGCAAAGCAACTAAAACCCTAGCATATCGAAAGGCAAAATAGGATTAATTCAATAATAATAATATGGGGTACTTTGCTTAACTTTCTTAGTGGGTGTACTCCATGATGGCAATTCTTAAAGTGTCATAACCTGGGCCCGGATTCTGATGCCCTTAAATTGTTTGAAAAATTACCTATAAAATGACCCTAAATTTTAAAGAAAATGACTTAATAACTATAAAAAATGACCTAAAAACTGATATTTCATTTATAAAAAAATTATTATTGTTCACACAAAGTCATAGACTAGTTAGTACATAATTGCAAAAATTGTAATGTTGTGAATGTTCTTTTCTCACGGAAATTTATACTGGCACTGAGGCACTGGCGAGTCAAAATTCGGCATTTCCTTTTGTGGTGTGCCGGATTATATTGTTGTTTATTGAGGGTAAACAGTAGTTTGCACTCTCAAATCCAAGCAGGTGCCAAGTCAGTCTAATAACAATAGTAATACAAAATTTTGGCGTTTCTTTGATTCTCACTTCCGACTGAGACATGTCAACACTTCAACGCCCAATTTTTCCTTCTTGCATTAAAAAAACAACACTTCAAAGACAATACCGCTGGCGACGAAAAAAGTTAATACACTCAATATAAATACATGAAAATGACTAAATAAGGAAGCAAATGACACGAACATGACAAAATAATGACGTAAAATTGAAATAAATGCCCCAAAAACATAAAATTGCATAAAATGGCAAAAGTGACCTATTACAAATGCATTTCTATAATCTAGAGGCCATGACTAGGATTTATCCACAAGTTGGCAATGTCTATGCAGGATCATTAAAAAAGATGACATGTCATTAGAATCCGGGCCCTGGTCATAAGAATCCGTTTCATGATTATAGCTATGCTTTGCAACATACAAGTAGTTTTATTATTCAAAATGAACTATTGGATATCAGGTATCTAAATGCTTTCCTAATATGAAAGGTCAAATATCCAACCTTGGAAACAAATTCCTTTCTAAGCTTGGTAAAGAACTCGTGATTCTTCATTTGCGACCAAGAACGTCAAAGCGACGTCATCAGTCTCTATCTATGTAAGCCGCTTTGTCTTGACTTAATGACTGACAGAGAATCAACGTAGAGCCTAAACTATAACAGGTAGAGACTTGGAATTTTTATTTTTATGCCAAAAATAAAATATTTTTGAGGAGACGAATTACCTTCCATAAGAAACACACGAGCTATTCGATTGTTGTGGAAAACAGTATTCAATTGTGAAATTAATTCAAGATGGCCTTGCTCCGTTGCTATCTCGATTCATTTGTTTACGATTCACAGAGATCTGATTCTTTTAACATAGGTGGACAGAAAGGGATCATGAAAGTACGCCTAAATGGGAAAACACTGAATGATTTGGACGAAACTCACTATGCTGTTTTTTTTTACTAGAAAATTTGAACCTAAGACTTCCCCCCCCCCCCCCGGACGGCACCCTTGAATCGTGAAATGCATCTCGAAGCCAGGATTTCAACTTTTTAATTATCAATCGTTTTAATTGTTTATGCATGATTTGGGTAAAGTTCAGGAACATGTGGTTCGTTTTAATCGATTCGTTTCGAATTTGTATGCCCATATGGCAGCATAAGATTAGTTTTGTTAGTTTAATTATTTATATCTTTAATGTTTAAACAATATAATTAAAAATAAAATTATGTAATTCCTGCATTTCATGTAAAAACAATGTCAGTGTTAATAAATATAATGCTTTAATTATTTTTCTGTTAAATAAAACATTTAGCGGTAGAGTAAATATTGTACTTGTATGCTTCTTTGACGATGTAATAATTTATTTTAATTTTATTGTATTAACTTTTGTATCAAGTAACTACTCACTCACTCAATGGCAATAGACAATTCCTAAGCAAGTTAATGTTATATTATCAATTTTATGGAACCCGCGATTACCTGAGCCCGCCATTCAACCCTATTCTGTGCTAACTCCATCCAACCATCCCTCGTAAATCCTACTTCCCTTAAATCCGTTCTAAGATTGTCCTCCCACCTATCTCTAGGTCTTCCACGTGGTCTTTTCCCTTCGGGTCTCCCAGTCAATACTTTTGAGATATGTCTTTTCCCTTTTGAGTCTCCCAGTCAATAATTTTGAGATATGTCTTTGCTCCCCCATGCGAGCAACATGTCCAGCCCATTTCATCCTTCGCGATTTAATTACCCTTACTATATCCGGTGAAGCTCGTCGTTATGCAATTTTCTCCAGTCCCCATTTTCATCCCTCTTGGGCCCAAATATTTTCCTAAGCCCCTATTTTCGAACACTCTCAGATTATGTTCTTCCCATGTCTCACTTCCATATAATGCAACCGGCAGGTTAACAGTCTTCAAAATCTTAATTTTTATATTTCTGGACAGAAGACGAGAAGATAAGAGTTTCTGAACTGCATAAAAAGAAGCATTTCCTGATTTCAGTCGACACTTAACTTCTGCCTTAATATCATTTGTCTGCTCCCAGATATTTGAATTTTTCCACTTGTTCGAACGATTTCCCGTATATTCTAATATTTTGTATCGCATTATTTTGACGTTTCATGACCATATACTTAGTTTTTTCTGTATTAATTTCCAATCCAACATTCTGCAGGCATCAAAATGACTTTCTGCATTTCTCTAGATTGTGTTTACGTCATCGCTCTACAAGCAAACGTCATCTGCATAAGCTAAAATTGGGTGCCTGCCATTTAATTCTAGGTCTACCTTGTTTTCTTTAACTTTCCTAATGGCTTATTCCAAAGCGAAATTAAAAAGTAAAGGCGATAGTGAATCTCCTTGCTTCAAGCCGCTTCTAATGGCAAACCTATCTTATATAAGTTTCCCTACCCTGACTCTGCTATAGGTTTCACTTAGACACAAAGTAACTACTGACGACATAAAATGTATTGTAATATGACTGTTATGTAAGCTATTTTAACATTTTATTTACATAAGATAATACGGAAATCGGGTTTTTCCGGGGTTGAAAGTCTGGAAACCTTCGCTCCTTGTGGTCCCTGGATATCTTTCCATCAGCGCTGTTCGTCATGATCGTGTATGCGAATAGTGTGGCCTTGTCTGGTCAACAAAGTATATGTTTGTTTCCAAATGTCACGGTCCTGTAAGGCCATATAAACGTCTCTTCAAAGATGGAGATAGTACTGTTTACGGTTGAGTTTTTAATTACATATCTGAAGAAATGTATAATAATAAATACAAAAAAACATTTATAAAAAATAAAACAAATTCTTAACCTCATGTAAAGCACTATATATATATATATATATATATATATATATATATATATATATAGGGGAAGGTTGCCTATGTTGGACCGATTTTATATTTTGTTACCCCACGCCTTTATTATGTATTTAATTGATACAAAATATATTGTACAATAATCTACATTTTATACACTTTCAACTAGCAGTATTATATTTTGAATAGATATATATCTACAAGGCCTACAATTTAAAATTTACAAGTCTGCAAATGGTCCGAATTAGGAAACCGGTTGCTTAATTTGAACCTTCGGTTGCTTAAGTTGGACCGATGGTGAAACTGTCAGTAAAAAAAATAATAATTGTAATATTTAAAGAACCTGTATCTTAACAAATTTATTAGGCACAAATGGCATTTAAAGTAAGTTAGTTAGGGCCTATTATAAAAAAAACCATTAATTATAATTTGTAAATTAGAAGCAAACTGTTTTATACTGATAAAGTGCTTCAAATAAGAAAGAATGAAAACTAGGAAACAAAGTACATTGAAAATGTAAAAAACAAATTGGCACAGTAAAATATACCAAATCTACCTATACGCTGAGATCAAGAATTGAAGTTATGATGGTCCAAATTAGGAAACACGCAGTGGTCCAACTTCGGCAACTGGACGCCATGTAAGAAAATATGATGCTACAAGGACTCACAAAATGTAAAACTAGTTTTACGATATCTAGTTATTAACTAATGAAAGGCACTTGTAAAATATCGCTTAGGTAATTGTTTTGCTTATTTTACTCTGCACAACAGCTTATGATTTGTAGCGCGACTCTTGTTACACAAACGAGGAGAACACAATAATTGCCGTTATTCTTTCTTCAAAGGCTGCAGCCAACTGACCATTGGATCACGCGTCTTTGACAACATTTCTCACCAATAGAGCCAACTTGAAAGTTTAAGTTACTAACACATAGCGAAATATGAAGGAGGTCCAACTTAGGCAACGGTCCAACTTCGGCAACTCTCCCCTATATATATATATATATATATATATATACAGTCAATCCTTGATACAATGCCACCATCCGTTCTCTAACATTTAGTGGCACAAAGCGACGGTGGAACTAAAACGAAATGTAATTAAAAAATAAAAAAAAAGGAAAAAAACAAAACAAAACATATTATAATACAGTTCTGTATTAATTTACTGTAACGTATTCGGAAAAAATAAATAAAAGGCAAACAGAGAACTTGAGCACAAAATAAAATACTGTACAGTAACTCAATTAATTACAGCATATATGCTACACAAAGGGGTTGAAAATCATGTGAGTAACTGTAACTGAGTAATTGTAGTGTAGTGTTCAACAGCTGAATGGATACTGGACTAAAAGAAGTGAAAGTTTGGAAGGGTCTCTTTCTACCTGCTCCACCCTCATGCAGGCTGCATGTCCGACTTCTTAACATAGCTTCCTCATTCCACCGCATTACATTTACACTCACTTGGAAATACAGTACAGTATGTTTCTTAAATAATCTTCCTAACATTGATGCCAGTTTTAAAAGAATTGTGCAAATGAAAAAAAATTATTGCACGCTATATTTTGTAAAAATCCTGTCTTATATTCACTGGCACTAAAAGAATTGGCACAATAACGAGGTTTCTTATGTATTTTATATGGGAGAAGATCCGTTCACTTGCATTTATTGGCGCAGTGCGAGGGTGGCACTGTAAAGAGGGGCATTATATCGAGGGTTGACTGATATTAAAAGGCATTTTATGGCGAAGAAAGTTGGAGAAACATTGGATTACTTACTCAGTACGGATGTCTCTGGCAGCCTCTCTGTCGAACTGCCCGCCCTAGAACACAGAAACAACCCATATTACAACATTTCCCCCTTGTAGTTCAGATACCGTGTTGAGCTGTTTGCCATGCAAGGCTTAAAGCTCTATCCACAAGATTCGAGGCTACTTTTACGGTAACTTTACTGACAGTTCGATTTTACAATATCTGGTTAGGCGTTAACTGTTGGTAAACATCTCTTAACTGGCAGTAATCTTTACTGTAGGAAAATGTACAACTAAACTTCTAACCAGAGGATTTTTTGAGATTATACTTCTCACGAACTGTATTAAAATGGAGAGATGAAATTATTTAGCTGCTTTCGTAATGTCAGTGGTGATGAAGATCAGTGCCAATATATGTAAAAAAAAAGTACTGAAAACTAGATAAAACTATTATGAAAGTTTGGACAATCAATTACTTTACTGTTTGCTTCCTCTACCCGTACATCAGATCATATTATTTGGGTTTTGCATCCTTCGGGGATGGGGTTAGAAACGTGGTAATTTTACAACCATTTTACTTGAGGAGGAGTTTATTCTTCTTTAATTTTTTTAGAAAACAGCTTAACAACTTTTAGATTTTAACAGGAATTGTATAAGCGTAATATATGAAATATATAGGCCTGTATATAATGTATTTTAATATGTTATGCTAAGAGCTAATAATTTCGTTTGAAAACATCTCGTAATATATCCTGTAGTTATTAGCTACACATTTCATACACAAACTTATTAGGTTTTAGGTCTTGCATCGCAAATTATGCGACCGTTTTAGGCTAAGAGAACTCTTTCCGAGCTTTGCTCTTATGGTCACACATTAGGCCTACTTATTTATTTTGAATTATATGACGCTTTTTGTCGATAATATTCAGGAAGAATTGCTCTTCGCTTGAAAAGAAATTGGTGTCTCTATTTTTTTATTTCAGCCATAACCTCATTATCCACTGCAAAATCAAACCAAACAATGAAAACAGATGAAAACTGCTGCAAACAACTGAGAAACGCTCGTACCAACTGCATTGACTTTTGTCTGATTGCGTTAACTGGGAGTAAACTTTAACTAGGAGATGATAAGAACAAAGAAGCGTTTACTGGAACTTTACTCCAGGCCCGTTCTTACGATGTCCAGTTAAGTAGGAGTGAATGTTAACTGGTAGTTTATTTTACGGTCGGAGTAAAGTTTCAGTAAACGCTTCTTTGTTCTTATCATCTCCTATTTAAAGTTTACTCCCGGTTAACGCAATCAGACAAAAGTCACAGCAGTTGGTATGAGCGTTTCTCAGTTGTTTGCAGCAGTTTTCATCTGTTTTCATTGTTTCGTGTGATTTTGCAATGGATAATGAGGTTATGGCTGATATAAAAAAAATAGACACTGCAATTTCTTTTCAAGTGAAGAATAATTGTTTCTGAATGATATCGACGAAAACGTCATATAATTCAAACTAAATAAACACACAGTAAGGTGTGGCCATAAGAGCAAAGCTCAAAAAGACGTATCAGAAAAACCTATTGTGAAATATATAACTTCCTCTGAATTTAATTATAGTTTGCAGAACACAGAACGGGCAGTAGTGTGCAATCAGTTGTCTATGTATAGGTCTATATAGTTTATATATTACGCTTATTATACAATTCCTGTTAAATAAGAATAAAATCCTCCTCAAGTAAAGTGGTTGTAAAATGAAAAGAAAGGTACCACGTTTCGAAACCCCATCCCCGAAGGATGAAAAACCCAAATATGATCTGATGTACGGATAGAGGAAGCAAATAGTAAAGTAATTGTTTGTCCAAACTTTCATAATAATTTGATCAAGTTTTCAATATTGTTTTTATTTATTTTTACATATATTGGCATTGTTCTCCATCACCAGTGGCATTACGAAAACAGCTAAATAACTTCATCTCTCCATTTTAATTCAGTTCATAAGAAGTATAACCTCAAAAAATCCTCCGGTTAGGAGTTTACTTGTACATTTTCCTACAGTAAAGATTACTGCCAGTTAAGAGCTTTTTACCAACAGTTAACGCCTAACCAGATATTGTAAAATCGAACTGTCAGTAAAGTAACCGTAAAAGTAGCCGTAAATATTTTACTGGAGGTGGTAATAGTCTTTCGTATAAGCACCCCGTGTACAAAATCTGTTCTTAGGTAATCCCACGAGAGTTGACGAGTTTATCGATAGATTTCATTTAATGAAACTCATCAACTTGAGTTGGATTTATTAATACTATTCCATGAATAAAACTGTATGGATTGTACAAATAATAATAATTACTTTCGTGCTTTGTTATTTTAAAACAAAACTAACAGCTGCGAGATCACGGCATACGATGAATCAACCATCCATGAATCGATTCCAGTTACCATGTTGTAACCAGGGCTACCAATGGTGCATATAAGACATAGTTTAGGTTACTTCATTCAGGTAAGCTAACAGCAGAACAGAATAAAAGCACACCAACTGGCTTGCTGAGGAATCGAAATTGTGTTCTTATTCAATGTGCATTTCTATTATTTCAATTTTCAAACAAGTTATGTTGTATAAAATACTCTGTTTTCGTGCTCTTTAGTGGCAGCGTGTGACATATTAATCACTGCACACTGATGCTTACGTGTCCAGTAACCAGCAGACCGTTTTACCAATAAAACTTCATCCTCATATTAATAGCAAGCATTTTACAAGATGAACGATCGTGATTGGTCTATATCCGAGGAATTGCTAAACGTCATTGGTCAATATCAAACACGCGGCGTATGAGTGGAATAGTCACTGTAATATGGCAGTGAAAGGACAGGAAAGACTTGGTCGATCTTCGTGCCACATCCCCAAAAGTTATTAAACCCCACTTAAATTTTTTGTTTTTATAATATGATTCTTCGTTGTCGACCTTTACTGTTCACAGATCCACATACACATAGACATATTGTGAAAATATAATTCGTGGATCTAATTAACTTTAAAAATTGTATCAATAGAGGAAATTCGACTTAATTTTAGTTACTTCCAGTGCATATAGTAGCTATGATATAGTGCAGTTATTCATTGGATGGCCAGGCGGCTTCAAAGAGATAAACCATTAAGTCGGTGTTTCTTTATGTTGATTGATCTGACTAAATCGTTCTTGGGTTCCTCTTTCCAAAACAAAAGCAACGTTGCAATATTCTCTCATTGTTATCACTGACCTCAGTTCTTCCTTCGCTTTAATCAATTCACACGTGTTACTGTTTACTGTAATTAGATTTTGCAACCCCGTGTTTCACTCCACGTTGAGTTGACGAGTAGCTGTCATATCTGTCGCAGGACATTCTTAGATTCTGATTGGCGGGGTAACTAGCTGATTGGTGCGGTAAAAATAAAGGTTGGGCTGTCGGCAAACATTGAGTGGTATAAATAAAACGAAGCCACTGCTACCAAGCCGTTGCTCATGAGAAGGTTGAGAATCAAGCACCCGCTGTCTCTTTCGTAAAAATAAAAACTTCCCCTCCCTGCCAAGCCACTGCTCAGGCAACTGGCAGCAAGTGCTTGGACACCTGCATCCCATACCGCCCGGCACATGGCAGCTGAGTAAACAAACATGCCACTTGACTGTCTGTGTACCGATTTAAAATTTAAAGTTCAGTATATTATGTATAAAAGTATTGAATTTAAAGAAAGAAAAGCTACTTTGGGAGAAAGGAAAGAGACAAGAGAGTGAGAACATGTCCCCGTAGTTGTTACATCTCTAGGCCTAGTATTAAAAGGTCCTGGGTTCAAGCCCCAGTGTCAGAGGAATTTTTATCCTACAGTATTCTCTAGTATTCATGTTTTATTAGAAAACCTTGATTTTAGGGCACTAAAAATTATGTTTAGGCTTGTAAATTAATGAATTAAGCATTTAACTAAAACAGTAGACAGATATAATTTTACTTAATTTTAATAAACAAAAGTTAACATTTTATACTAATAAGCACATTTCGATATTTTGCTTACTTGTACCGTCATAGAAACGTATTATAGTTTAAAATTTTAAATAATACTTAACAGAGTAGGCAATTGCCCTAAAATCACAAGTCTACTTAGTACCTATTAGGTAAATAATTAGGATATTTTATAATCTTAGCATTTTTAATAGTTTGCTCTTGTGCAGACTGTACCACTGAAGAGTCTAAAAGCTGGTGCTCTACCCCGTTTCTTTCATTCCCTCCAAGTATTTATGTTTGTTTGAAGAGGGGGCATAGTCAAATTGATAGCAAGACAAACAAACCCGGATAAGCTTTTAAGGGTGTGAGATTTGTTCAGATCAGCTTATTTTGTCCCACATTAAATAGCTTTGTAAGAGGATGGAGTTTCCATTTTTATTTCAAAATGTTTTGCTATTAGTAAAAAAGGTAGGTCTACATACATATGTAGTTCCTTTATTAATATTTAATTATTTTCCATAATTAATTCATAAAATACGTTCGTTTTGAATCTACTTGCTACATAATAGATTTGAAGTTATTTAGTTCACAGTATTACAATTAGAAATAGTGTTAAAAGAATGAATCACGTTTGAAATATTTTAGTTCATATTGATAACAGTAAAATATGAGAATGTGTTAGACCTATAATGATATATTATTTCGTGATTATTATTATTATAATAATAAAGAAAAGTAACAAAGTTAAGTTACACATGTTTTACAATTTTATTGTACAACCGGTTCTTTACATCTGTGCACATCATAATCCATACGTTCCATATAAATTACTCATATTCGTTAAAAAAAACACCCCCATGAACCCCGCCAATACGATTAAAAACTTCACTTGAGCAAGCTGAGTCCGCAAATGAGGTACCTCAGAAAAAAGCAAGCCGCTGCTACCAACAGAGAGCCGCGGCTTAGTTTTATTTATACCAAATCCCAAGCAGTGGCTAAGCTGTCAAGGTCGTTGAGCAACGGCTAGGCAGGTGGCTGAGGAAGCCGCGTTTTATTTATACCAAACCAAGCAGCTGCTAGGAATTAGTGAGTTTTGAGCCGCTGCTTGGTCTTATTTATACCACCAATTATCTCCTAATGAAAGGAAGCCGCCTGGCCATGCAATGAATAACTGGACTATACATGACTATACCTTGGTTATACTTGTTTGTGCAACAGAGACATACAACAATGGAGAGGTGGTCAGGTCGCGTTGCCGTGGTGACAGGAACCAGCTCTGGAATCGGAGCCGCCATTGCCAAGGAGCTCGTCAAGAAAGGACTTAAAGTGGTGGGCCTAGCCAGAAGGGTAGAAAGAGTAGAGGTAAGTGTTTTCCATTTGTTCCGAGAATATAAAACATGTTTAAGGTGTAAATAAAAACAGTCAGAGGCATAAAGTACATCGGCATTATAAATTATTACAAATCATAACTTGTTTAGACAGTTCTATGCCAAAAATAGGCTATTTCCAACTTTCCATTAAGAAACAATAGTCATTAGAATAATTCCCAGGCTTTCATTTAGAATAATTACAACTCTTCTTTGTCCACACAACGCGTTCAATTCTTATATTTTAGCAGCCTCAATAATAAAAGCTGCTTATATCTGCGTTGAACGGTTGTTTGGTTGATTACCGCGCAAGTTCTACATAAGCCAAGCACAACTGCCAAGGGTTTTACCGGGTTTAAATGTGAAACGTCATCATACAAGTCACGCTATTGATGACGTTATTAGCCCGCGGCTATGAAGGACTGTAGAACCCCAATGTCGCCATGTATCCGAACAATGAACAGATCAGAATTGTGTTGTATGCCGAGAGAAAATCTAGTTTCAGTATTTCATTATAATGTTTTCAGAAAGCTGTAATCATGGGTAAAATTATGGAAATATATCCCGAAAACCAGGAACAATGTTTATAATTCCGCAAAAAGCAGCTCAGATTACCTTAAGAATGGAAGTATGACCTCAAAATTCAATCTCAGACATCTACGAAACGACCGGCTGTTGCGGATATCGGCCATCTTGATTATTTACGTCAAGCTTATACAAGGGGGCCAGGCTGTGTAAAGTGTTGGACGCATTCAGCCTTATGCAACGATTATTAGTACATTTTTCTTCCTCAGCTGTGTATATTCCTGGTATAAATGTTACAACTGGATTATTAGTAATACCGCAAGATTAAAAATCCTGTCTCCACTGAATTTGCAAGTACGTGCCACATGAGTACCAGTAATAGCTATGGGTGAAATCAGCATTATGCAGATATAATTTTATACCCACTTATTTACATTTGCAGGCTCTGGCAAAATCCCTCAAGTCAGAGAAAGGCAAACTCCACGCTATCAAATGCGACGTGAGCAAGGAAGCGGAAGTCAAGTCAGCTTTCCAGTGGGTCAAGTCCAATCTGGGGGGAGTGGACATTCTCATCAACAACGCTGCAGTCGCCAAAGACTCGACTCTTATTGGTGAGCTCAATAGCAGTTTTTATTTTGCATATAAAGTCATATTTTGGTCAATTTCATGGTCTTGGTTATATTTTAGCCACATTTATCATTTAACGTCATATTTCAGTTATAAATTCGGTAAAGGAGCAGAGTTATAAAGTGTATGTACTACATAGTCAAGTTAAATTTGAAATTTATTTAATTAATTTCATGTTTATGACAAATTAATAGGTAAATTATTGAAAGTTAATGCAATTGTTCATATTTTATGGGGACTTGCAAGATCTACAAAATATTATGTGTACTTGGAGCTGAAGAAACGAGCAAATAGGAACAAATTCTTTAAAAACAGTCCACTACAAGAAAAACTATAAATCACCAAAATTGTTAAAAAATGATTATCCGATTGAATTCGTGTGATGTGTGTCTTTAAACGTTTTAAATAGAAACATTTATTTTGTTTAAAATACGTTATTTTATTAGGTCATATTTAGTAATTTTTAAGGGCACATTAGCAGTCATATTTTCCACTTTTTTTGGTCATAAACATCCGAACCCTACTTATAAGAATTATTTATACAGGCCATTAAACTTAAAAGAATTCCAAATACAACACAACGTCTTAATGTCTACGGCACGACACACTGCTCTACTGTCCCCAACAGCAAAGAAAGTCTCCGGGGAATGAGGCGCAGGGGGAAAATTCCTGTTTTTATGGTACACGGGACAGCTCGGTTTCAGTTTACAGCCCATTCAAAAACCCTTGGTCAACATCTGGTGTCACGCTGAAAGTTCCGCAAGCAGCGGGACTCATGTTTTTTAATGTTTATTCTGTAGTATGTTTCCTCGAACAGGTACGAGTCCACACATTCATGCCATGGCCTTACTCTCTGTTGGCGGACAGTACTCACGTACAGCTGTCGTTTTATATCTGTGCCTCTCGCCGACCGTTGGAATTTTGTTACAAGGAGCAGGTAGTCCGTGTATTCCAATACAAAAGACATCCAGTTCCCTTTCTAGTCATTGCTTGTCCGAGCTTAAGTCGGCTGCCCGTTGTAAATTTAAGACATGTTTTTGTGCACGCTAGTAGAATCTCTTCTCCTACCAGGAAATAGTCACTTGACAGACCGGCAGAGATATAATACGATGTCTGTAGCACAGCCAGAGCATGCGCAGTGGAAGCTTCAATGAGATCGTCGCGGCTGAAGCTAATTCATCACTCGACACTGTAGTTTCTAGTTTTCCCGGTGAGAGAGTTACAAAATACATCTCCGTTTTGCTCGCATTTTTACCTTCTCCATTAAGTAGTGTGTGACAAAAGGAAATTAAAATGTATCTAAGAGAAGTAATTTAAATTTTCTACTATTAGAATTTATATTCCTAAATAATAAACAAATTGTATGAATCAACTAGAACAACATTTGGTTATGTATAAGTTATACCATATAATTTTAACAGGTGATTTTAATGGAAAGGTGAAGTCAGAATGAAAAATGCAATGCCATAACCGGGATTTGAACCAGTATCTTCGGCTCTCCTTGCCGATGCTCTAACCAACTGAGCTACAATGGCAACGTGCCGGTACAACAATGAAGGAACATCGAATAAGACTTACCCCAACTTAGTCTTAAGGGCATTTTTTTAAACTAACTTCTCTTGGATACAAATTTATATTACTTTGAGTTTTATTTAAGTTGCCTCCTTTGGTTAACTCAATCATGTCCAACTTCTAGATACAAAAATTATATTTTTGTAGTAAAACTAATTAGAATCAGTCATTTTAAGCGCTCTAGCAAGGAAGTATCAGATCATGCAATAAGATGTGTGTATATATAAATAAAATTTGTTGTTTTGTCACTTATTAGTTCTTGCTGTTTGCTTCAGATGGCAGCACGGATGACACAAAGGCCATGTTGGATATAAATGTCCTAGGCCTGAGTGTGTGCACTAAAGAAGCTCTGAAAATTATGAAGGAGAAGGGCGTAGATGACGGACACATAATTCACATCAACAGGTATGTAGTCTCGCTGTTGCTTGAGTAATATTAATATACAGAAAAGCCCCGATTATCCGTGGGTGGCGGATTATCTGTGCGGGAAAATTTTAATTTACCGCGCTTAATTTTGAATATATGGCACTTTATTTCGAATTATCAGCACTTTATTTAGAATTTATGTGCACATTATTTCGAATTTCCCGTACTTAATTTGGAATTACCCGCATATTATATCTAATTTGATGAACATCATTTCGAATTTTTCGCACTTTATTTCGTCATATTTTTAATTTCCCGCACTTAATTTCTACATATGCACAATATGTAGACAAAGTGCGGGAAATTCAAAATTACGTATTCGGTTAATTTTCACATTTGTACTATCCGTTCTTTTCAATTATTTGTGCATGTCTCGGTCCCAATTAACATTGATTATGGGGAGTTTAAGGTATTACATTTAACATAATAAATTTCAATCAAAAAATTTTCAAAACTTGTGAAGGTTTTTTGTTATAAATTTCATTAAAGATTGCAAGAGAAAATGGTAAGGTATGAAGAAGTCTGTTTAATAGTGAATTTGAAATTAAGACAGGACCAACATAAGTCATGGGATAAATTCAATATAGTTCCGAATGGACATTCAAGTTTTCCATTCAACACATATTAACTTGGATGTCCAGACAATGCAGTTGAGCAGCAACAAAACCAGTTTTCAGGAAGTCATTGTAAACTATTTCGGCTATTGTAAACTATTGTAAACTATTGGACAGAATGAATTTCTTACACCAAAGCAATGAAAATAAAGTCAGTTACGAGGTTGTGAAATTGTCTGGAACATTAGTTTGTTTAGGAAGTACAGTCGGTCAAATAAAACACGTCGGGACTCGTATGCTGTTAAAATTAAAGTTTTGACGCATTAGTTCACAAGTTTCCTATAAAAAACACAAAATACAGGTCATTTTCGGAACATATGAGGCCATGCGGCAGGAGGGAAAATATGAACAAGGAGGGAAAAAATGAAAATCGCGGAAAGCGCAACACACGATATTCAACTTAATGCATTGTCATAATTCATTTTGCTTTGTGTCATCGCCACATACAAATGCTAACGTGAGAGAAAGTGTAATTAGGGCTGTAATTGACCTGCATTTTTCGGTCTCTGAAGCAGCGAGAAGGTTCCGTATTTATGAAAGAGCAGCTCAGAGGAGGGAACTTGACTATAATGCGACCGGAAGTTTTCATAGCAAACGTTGATCTGGCCGGACGCGTATTTCGATGCTAAGATTGGTTGCAGAAGTTGAGCGTAAGTTATTGATTTTGCACTAGAAGTACCGGTATTATAAAATAAAATCTAAAAAAAAATGCTCCTTGAATAAACATATTCCTCGCGAATCTAATTATTAATATTATAAAAATTTCCAACCAAGAATATGGCGGATTTGAGGCATATAGCCACAGCCTTCTATACATGTTTGTTTTGGAACAAAACTGACTAAATAATCAAGAAAATACATGGATAGACAAGAGGCGTGTGTGAACCTAACCTTAAGTCTTCCTGTACATGCGCATATGCTCGTTCGTGATACTTAATCAAATACCGCCCGACGTTTTTTATTTGACCGACTGTACATGCTATGTTTATCATCAGTAGTTTAAGCTTGTAAGTTAAGATAGTTCGTATTGTGTGTCCATTTCCTTGTGTATTCCAATATTACATTGATACATTTTACGATGTTATGAAGTGCCAGTATGGTACTTTATGAGATTGTGTGTGGGGACGAAAAATGTCTGTCCGTCTGTCTGTCTGCCCGTCCGTGTGTCTGTACGCGCCATAACTCAAATACGTTGTATCGGATTTCCATGAAACTTGGTATACTCATTTGTGACGTTCATGAGAAGTGCCCTATTGAATTTGAACCTAATCTGTTGACCGGTACCGGAGTAAACCCCAATTTAATGTATACTTTAAAGGCGCAATAATTCAAATACGCTTTATCGTATATTTATGAAACTTCGTATACGCATTTATAATGTCCATGGGAAGACGTCTATTTATAATGGATAAAATCGGTTGACCTGTTTCGGAGTAATGCTCAATTTAGTGTCTATTTTATGGTAATATACGTATTCGAAAGAATTTATATTAAAAAAAATTAAAATCAGTTATCTTGACAACACTGCCTATTGTTTTACTGTGATATTATAAGGCCTTGGAAATTAAAATACAGATAGCTATGACAAAAAACACTATTTATTTACATGCGCTTATCCAACTAGACCGTTAAAATGACCACGGTGGCCGAGATGGTAACGTCTTAGCCTCACATTCTGGAGTTCATGGTTCAAAACCCGAAACCGGCCAATTTGATTTTTTTTTTGTATTATTATGTGAGTGTGCGATTGTCAAGATATCACAAATCTGTACAGTTCAGCTGATGCTGGAAGATTTTAATCTCAATAAAAAAAACTAGACCTTTGTTCTTCCGTAAGCCCTGCTTAATGAATAAATCTGGAGCTTAACTTTGAAATCAATAATTAAAAAAACATATTCTGCATATCATAATTGCAGTCATAACTGATTAAACAAAAACATACTGGCACTTTGTTACATCAGTTTACCTGATGTTATTATATTGTGAGTCTGTAAGAAACAAAACAAACCCCCTCGCAGCCATGGTGCCCAAACAGAAGCCAACCCCAGAAACTATAAAAAAAATACTCGTGTAAAACCTACAAAGAGGTCATTTACAAGGGAGAAGAAGGTAGGAAAGCCATTCGTCTAGTTAAGCTGCAACAAATAACTCAAAGATGCCAGCAAGCACAAACACAGAAGACATAATCAGAAAAACGCAAAATTAACCCAAGAAAGAAACACCAGTAGCATACGTCATATTGTGGGTGCCACTTCTTAAAATACTTATTTTCCAAGAACTGCCTCTACCTGCTGCCACCCTAATCCTCTCTGACGTGTCAATCAGTGATTAGAAAGGTCTGCAGTCAAGTACTATGTTGCCAGCACGTTTACTTCTTTGAGAAGTGGTGAATGACAGCGGCAAAACTGGGGGAAATCCACGCGACTACAAGAGCACCTGTTCTTTGTCGGTGCAGATTTTCGGATTAGGGAACAATACAAGCAATACAAACCAAATTGAAAGTTTAACAGAAACCGTATGTCTATATTTGCCGTAGAAGCATACACCCAGCCAATAAAGAACGCACCTCTTATTTGTCAAGAGAAATCAACTGGCGGGGGAAAAGACAGTCCAAGTTCAAGGGAACATAGTCTGAAAGGGAAATGAGTTCAGTAGAGATTTGTTTTCCTTTCACAGCGTGGCTGGCCATTCACCACCAGGAGAGAGGTTCGCTATGTACGCGGCCACCAAACACGCCGTCACTGTTCTTACTGAGGGACTTCGCCGTGAACTGGTGAAGCAGGGATCCAAAATACGAGTCACGGTGAGTATCTATATTAATAAAAGGAAGTGTCTGTCTGTCTGTCCGCGATGCCCAGCGAAATCTACAGAACGCAGAGATCTGAAATTTTATACATAGGTAGACTGAAGGGTCGGGAAATGCACCTCGAAGCCGGAATTTTAATTTTCGCTTTCGTTCGTGAGTCATGAGTGAAAAACGGGCAGAAAACGTGTATTTTTTTTTGCGTTTTCGAAGCATCAGTTTTCAGATACATTTCAATGTCAAATCGATTACAGTTGACTTTGGCTATTTTTGTCGTACCTTGAACATAACACCATCGCGATCGCTTGAATCTTGTAGCTCACGCTGGTCGATTCAATTGTTTATAATGTCAAAGCATGCAAACATATGAAATTTTCAACCTACACCGAAGAGGATTATAATAATAATAATAATAATAATGAGAATTATTATTATTATTATTATTATTATTATTATTATTATTATTATTATTATTATAAGAGGGATAATCAATATTGGCCTAAATATGGTCAAACGTTGTTCGATTTGGACGAAACTCACTATACAGGGGTTTTCTGGGCCAAAGAACTCGAATCTGAGGTCGCTTTTACCAGGCGACGCTATCTAAACGTGGTATGTAATTCACGTGTTAATAAATAGCCTATAATGATTTAACTATTATGCTCTTAATTTTTAATTTTTGAAATAATTATCGCGGGCGAAGTCGCGGGCACATGCTAGTATTTCATACCAGAACAAGTTAATTTTCATCTTAAAGCTTCAATTTTGATTTGTGATTTCGGAATCGAATTGAGAATATCTGCTTCATACTTTTGTACTACTGTGTAGTAGCCAATGGGTACCTAGGCAAAGCCCAAAAGTGCCTTGGCTTGTACGGTAGGGATGGTTAGCAATGTTCCTGGGTATGGTGTACGGTACTCCAGTCTAATTTGTAATTTCGTGCTTTTGAACGTACCTGATGGAGAACCGGAAGTCCTAAGCGACAAAAATTACTTCAGATTATTAAAACGTGTGCATTATGAAGTTAATTAAAACACAAAATTTTAAGCAATTCACTTTCTAAAGTACAAAATAATGTAGTCCATATATTCATGAATGTAAATGAGAACAATTATTTTGTGACTGAGGTCATGCTTCATCTCAACCGTTCTTAACTTTCTTGGCTTGGGTACCGTAGACCGAACTCTGCTTATCCCCTTCAAGGAAGACGGTTCTCCACTAAAAACACTTCCTCTTCTTGACTTTACTTCACAACCCCAGCCACACAGTTCTCACAGTAGGCCTACTTATTCAAGCGGGACGAGGGAGGGAGGACGCTACCTGATCAAGGTCAGTTGACCCCTCCGAAGTTCCGTTACCAACTTAATAGAACCCGCATTCATCTGAGTTCATTGCAGAGAAAGTTTTGAAACACCCGTTTTTATGAAACATTCTAACCTCAAATTTTTTTTTCGCTGAGGGGGTACGAAGGAGTTTACAATCAAATTAAAAGGCATAAATTACTGTGGTCTGCATTTTCCCTTCCTTGGCCGGTCAGTACAAATACAAAAGGTGCTAATGCAGATTTATGCTTGTTTGATTTCAGAGTCTCAGCCCTGGACTGGTGAAGACAGAGATGCCCCCTGAGGACTTCCTGAAAGCGATGCCGGTTCTGGCAGCCGAAGACATCGCCGACGGCGTCTTGTATGTTTTGGGAGTGCCGCCACATGTGCAGGTACGTCATCATTATCATTACCATCAACATGCTGAGTGGGAAATCTGTAGAAGCTATTAGTAGAGTAGTATCATAATATTCCGCAAGTCTTTTCATGCAGCTTACATTCAAGTTTAAAGGTTTTCAAACATTTGTTTGAGGGGGTACGCTATAACGTTATTGGTTGAAGTAACCGGAAGGTCGAAAGTTCGATCCCCGATGAGGTCATTGAGATTATTTCATTGGACTAATCTTTCTGGTGGCACTATGGCTCTGGAGTCGACTCATATTGTAACAGAAATGAGTACCAAGAGCAATCCTGAGAATAAAGGGGGTCGAATGACTCAACTATATTGGATTCTCAACCTCCGAAACCCTAAGAGACTTACGGGCTGTTAGGGACCATTTTACCAGATATCTGTTTGTGCTTAAAGTTCGCCTGTCTTAAAGTATTACAAAATCTAGTTTCAATGTTCTGGACGATCCTCTATTCTAACATTTTATGGATTTATTTGATTTCACTTCTGAATTTATGAGTAAATATAAAGAGTGTTATTGATAAATTTCATCTTTTTTCTTTGAGGGAAATCACATTGATCAACTAAAATCTTTTTACGCCTTATACCCTCAAATAGCAATAAAAGGCCAGGAAGTATATATTCCTGTTACAGCATAAAATCTCTCAGGGCATGGCCACCACTGACTTCTAACATGTGAAAAAATTGCAAAACAAAAGAACTTCGTTGTTAACACTGGAGTTATGAATAAATAAATGAATGAAAAAAAAAAGACTAATGCAGTGCTGGCCAGTCATGTGATTAGTCTGTAAATTTTGCAGATGATGGAAACACTAAAATATGATATATCTGATGAAGAATGATTAAGAATCAGGTTTTATCGATCACTAAGAAGGCATGCAGTCAATTTAATGACAATTTGAACCTTATTTCGCTTCGTAATTGACTTTTGAGCACCAAATTCTAATGACTTTAATGCCCTGTAGCATACAAATTTTACATCATACAGCAAAAATCTTCTAATGAAAGTTGCTTGTCTATGTCCCCTCTATAGAAAGGTAAAATATTTCGGTATAATTCATTAACATTCTGTATTTCAAAGTATACAATGCAGTATGGAAAGAAGATTCATAATGTTAAAGATGAGTTACTCATTTATAAAAGTTACACAAGTTATTGTGAACAATAACACTTGTAAGGATCTTCTCAAAGCTAGTGGGATGATACTTAAACGCTATGAATATTTTTTAAATTTGCACTTTATTATTTAATGCGATATTTGTTTTTCAGATCCACGAGATTACCATTAAGCCGATTGGAGAGCTGTTCTAAACCACAGACTGCCATCAACATCCATCAGACACTTGTAAATACAGTCGCATAAAATCATCACACTCTGTACATGTATAATAATAAAACTTATGTGAAAAATGTCTGTTTGGTAATGTCATTGACTAAAACCCTATCTACAATGTCAGTATTTCCATCATGACTGCAATCGGTCATGCCTAAAGTATTCTTTGTTTTGGCCAATACCTCTCGATATGACCTACGTTCTCCTGGGCAAATCCCTGCACTTCTTCATCCCTTCATAATATTACCATTGATATTACCACTCACTTTCACATAGCTTGTTACTTTACATTTGAAAGACTTCTAGCTTTAGCCTATAACCGATGACTAACTCCAGAGAGATCGTTTTTTAAAACTTTTTTGACCCCTCCCCCCCCCCCAAAAAAAGCTTTGGAACACTGTTGATGTGAGGAATTTTAATAATACAGAAATTTGTATCAGATAGGTTTGCCATTAAAAGCGGCTTGAAGCAAGGTTTACTTTTTAATTTCGCTTTGGAATATGTCATTAGGAAAGTTCAGGAAAACAAGGTAGGCCTGGAATTAAATGTCAATCAACTGATTTTAGCTTATGCATATGACGTTTGTCTGATGGGCGATGACATAAACACAATCGAGAGAAATACAGAAAGTTTTTTCTATGCCTGCAAGAATGTCGGATTGGAATTTAATACAGAAAATACTAGGTACATGCAGGGCCGTAGCTAGGCATTGGCGAGATGGGGCCCTGCCAAAGAGGTATAAAGAAGGCACAAAATTAATCATAAAAAATACCACCTTTTCTAGACTGGTGCAATTTATCAAGCAATAAAAATTCTAGATTTTATGAATGAATTATTTTTTAAGTAGTTCAATCGTCTGAAAATAGGGTTTTAGTACCTTGAAAGTCCAAGTCTTAGTTCATTTTCAAATTGAGTTTTAGCTTTTCTTTGATAATAACAGTGTTTTTATATTAAAATAATAAACAATTTTACAGAAATTAAAAAAAAAAATTGTTCAGACCTCCCAATATTGGAGGGCGCAGATTTGTTAGACTCGCCAAGGGTGCAGAATGACCTTGCCACGGCCCTGGGTACATGGTCATGAAACATCAAAATAACGCACTACAAAATATTAGAATAGCCAGTAAATCGTTCAAACATGTTGAGAAATTCAAATATCTGGGAGCATTAATTACAGATATAAATAATATTATGGTAGAAGTTAAGTGTCATCTGAAATGCTCGATTTTATGCAGTTCAGAAACTCGTCTTCTGTCCATAAATCTAAGAATAAGAATTTATAAGCGAATTATCCTGCCGGTTGTATTGTATGGATGTGAGACATTGGCGCTTACTCTTCGGGAAAAACATAATCTGAGAGTGTTCGAAAACAGGGGGCTTAGGAAAATATTTGGGTCCAAGAGGGATGAAAATGGGGACTGGAGAAAACTGCATAACGACATGCATCCTTCACCAGTTCATTTAATCACGGAGGATGAAATGGACTGGACATGTGGAGGAAAGAAAATATTAACTAAAGGGAAAAGACCACACGGAAGACAAAGACATAGGTGGGAGGACAATATTAGGATAGATTTAAGGGAAGTAGGATTTGCAAGGGATGATTGGAAGGAATTAGCTCAGAATAGGGTTGAATGGCGGGCTCTTGTAAGCACGGCAATGAACGTTTGGGTTCCATAAAAATAGATAATATTCCTTTAGCTTGCTTAGGAATTGTCTGTTGCCACTGAGTACGTAAGTAAGTGTTATTAGTTGATAAACTTAACTGCAATAATGTTGATAATACTATACGATAGAAATTCCTCTGACACTTTCCTAAAATCATTTAATGTCAACAGAGACAATAACATGTGGTTCACGAATGCATATGCTTAAATATCTACACAGTACCCACGCAGCACGACATGTATAATATACGTAAAATACCTATAATATACGTATATTATACATATCGTTCTGCGTGGGTAATGTTATTTGACAGAGTACAATGAGGATTTCTGCATTGATTTTTAAACATTAAAATTATATGCTAACTCCATCCAATCATCCCTCGCAAATCCTACCTCCCTTGAATCCATGATAACATTGTCCTCTTAACTACGTCTAGGTCTTTCGCATGGTCTTTTCCCTTCTGGTCTCCAAATCAATACTTTTGAGATATGTCTTTCCTCCCCCATGCATGCAACATGTCCAGCCAATTTCATCATTCGCAATTTAATTACCCTTACTATATCTGGTGAAGCGTATAGGTCTTTCTTGAGATGACTTCTCTTAGAAAATGTTTTGAAACATACATCATGCTCTTTCTCTTGTATGAGTAAGAACATGAGTTTTCAGAGAACTGTTTTGAGAAAATGTTTTGCAACATATATCACATTAGAAAGCTTTTTCCCCTGTATGTGTAAGCAGATGGTTTTTGAGATTACTTCTTGTAGAATATGTTTTGAAACATACATCACATCTGAAAGGTTTTTCTCCTGTATGGGTAAGCAGATGATCTTTGAGACGACTTTTTCGAGAAAATCTTTTCCTACAGACATCACATTTGAAAGGTTTTTCTCCTGTATGAGTAATCAGATGAGTTTTGAGAATACTTCTTTGAGAAAATATTTTGCTACATACATCACATTTGAAGGCTTTTTCTCCTGTATGTGTAAGAAGATGAGTTTTGAGACGACTTCTTAGAGAAAATCTTTTGCTACATACATCACATTTGAAAGCTTTTTCTCCTGTATGAGTAAGCAGATGTACTTTGAGATGTCTAAATTGAGAAAAAGTTTTGCTACATACATCACATTTGAAAGCTTTTTCTCCTGTATGAGTAAGCAGGTGAGTTTTGATAGTACTTCTTTGAGAAAATGTTTTGCTACAAACATCACATTTAAAAGCTTTTTCTCCTGTATGAGTAAGCAGGTGAGTTTTGAGAGAACTTCTTATAGCAAATGTTTTGATACAGACATTACATTTGAAAGCCTTTTCCCCTGTATGTGTAAGCAGATGTACTTTGAGATGACTAAATTGAGAAAATGTTTGGCTACATACATCACACTGGAAAGCTTTTTCTCCTGTATGTGTAAGAAGATGAGTTTTGAGATGACTTCTTAGAGAAAATCTTTTGCTACATACATCACATTTGAAAGCTTTTTCTCCTGTATGTGTAAGCAGATGTCTTTTGAGGTTACCTCTAATAGAAAATGTTTTGCTACATATTTCACATTTGAAAACTTTTCCTGCTGTATGAGTAAGCAGAGGTGCTTGGAGACTGCTTCTTTTAGAAAATACTCTTTTGGTGACATCACCGGAGACACTTTCTGCACCAGTATAATGACTTAAGTCATAAAACTGGAATTGTTTTTCACTAAGCATGTGCTGATGTTTATTTCGTCTTTCAGAATTACCTTTGGAATTTTGTTGTTCCGGAACCAGTATTTCTACATTTTGTACTGTATTAGATAATGGAGAGTCAATGTCCTCACACAGATCTGTATTCTCAGTCTTAATGGGCACAGGAATATTACGATCTTCTGTAAAGAGAAGTTCTTCGTTATTTCTTTCAGGAAAAGTTTCCACAATTTCGTTGCACGACGTCGATGTCTCTAACTTCGGAACTGCTCCTATATCCTCACGTTTAATTCGGCGTGTCTCAACTAAATTGTAGGTTATTGGTATATCTTCAGACTTAATAGTATGTTCGTGTTTTACACATTGCGATTGGAAGTCTACTCCTTTTATTTCTGTTCCCGCAGTCTCCATTACATACAGGACGGAACTATGACTTATTTCAGATGTATACACATCAACAAATTTGTACAAAAATTAAAATTTCGTATTGTAAAACTTATCTGGAGACTGTGGTTCCCTTCAGTGGTTAGGAGTAGTAGTACTAGAGGCAATGTCTCGTGTATCTCATAGGCCGTGACTGCCGATTTGCTTCGGCTATATGCGTAGTTCAATCAATCAATCAATCAATCATATTTAGAGATGGGAACCACTTACTTTTTTTGGAACAGTTACGCTACTGTTCCAGTTACACGAAAGTAACTGTTATTTATAACCGTTACCTGTTACTTTTTTTTATATTACGTAGTTAATGGCCAGATCACTTCCCACTTGTAGGGGAATACCCTTTTATCTCCCCCCCCCCCCCGATAGGGACGTAGCCAAGGCTGTGGCTCAAGGGAGGAACCCCCGAAATCAAATAACCGTTGTAAAATTAACCTTTCAATTAGGAAAGAGAATCGATAGTTAAAATATCGAGGTTAAAATCGGAGATAACCATCGATATGATGATAATATCGATCTTAAATCATCGATGTATTTAGAAAAAAAATCTATGTATGATTTAAAAAATGCCATGGTATAAGAAAATTAGGCAAATTTCATAAATAAACAGAAGTATTTCCATGAAAACAATCGATGTAAAAAATCAATATTTTGGGAAATTAAGCCCCTGTAAATAAAATTATATTGTAGAACCAAGGTAGCCTATTAATCTTCTTTTTGTTACAAAAACATCGATGTAGGGGAGAAACATCAATGTAGCAAAAACATCAGTTGTTTTCCATCGATGTAAAAAACATCGATTATCGACATGAAAATAAACGTTTTGAAATTTTCCTGTAGATTACAGCCTAAAAGATATGTGTACCAAATTTCTAGTTTCTAGATCATCTGGGAGTGGGCAAACATTAATGTCAGTAAGCGAGCCCTCTTTTCAGGGTTTTCAGTGCTAAAAATAAAAAAACTACTTTTTGGAATTTTCCTGTGGTTTACAGCCTAAAAGCTATAAGTGTAAGAAAAATTAAATTTTCTAGCTCATCTGGAAGTGGGCAAACATTAATGTCAGTTAGCGAGCCCTTTTTCGGGGGTTATAGGGCTAAAGATTAAAAAATACTTTTTTGGAATTTTCCTATGGTTTACAGCCTAAAAGTTATATGTGTACCAAATTTCAAGTTTCTAGCTCTTCTGGAAGTGGGCAAACATTAATGTCAGTGAGCGAGCCCATTTTTCGGGAGTACTTAGAGATAAAAATTAAAAAAATACATTTTGGAATTTTCCTGTGGTTTACAGCCTAATAGCTATATGTGTACCAAATTTCAAGTTTCTAGCTCATCTCGAAGTGAAAAAACATTAATGTCAGTGAGCTAGCACTTTTTCGGGGGGTTCTAGGGCTAAAAGTAAAAAAAAAAAAAAATACTTTTTGGAATTTTCCTGTGGTTTACAACCTAAAAGTTATATGTGTACCAAATTTCAAGTTTCTAGCTCATCTGGAAGTGGGGAAACATAATGTCAGTGAGCCAGCCCTATTCGAGGGGTTTTAGGGCTAAAAGTAAAAAAAAATACTTTTGGGAATTTTCCTGTGGCTTACAGCCTAAAAGCTATATGTGTACCAAATTTCTAGTTTCTAGTTCTTCTGAAAGTGGGCAAACATTAATTTCAGTGAGTGAGCCCTTTTTCCGGAGTTCTTAGAGATAAAAAAAAAAAAAAAAAATTTGGCATTTTCCTGTTTTTTTACAGCCTAATAGCTATATGTGAACCAAATTTCTAGTTTCTAGCTCATCTCGAAGAGACAAAACATTAATGTCAGTGAGTGAGCCCTATTTCGGCGGGTTTTAGGTCTAAAAGTAAAAAAATTACTTTTTGGAATTTTCCTGTGGTTTACAGCCTAAAAGTTATTTGTGTACCAAATTTCTAGTGTCTAGCTCTTCTGGAAGTGGGCAAACATTAATTTCAGTGAGCGAGCCCTTTTTCGGAGGTTTTTAGGACTATGAATTTTAAAAATTACTTTTTGAAATTTTCCTGTGGTTTAGAGCCTAAAAGCTATGTGTGAACCAAATTTAAAGTTTCTAGCTCATCTGGAAGTGGGGAAACATTAATGTCAGTGAGCGAGCCCTATTCGGAGGGTTTTAGGGCTAAAAGTAAAAAAAAAAAATACTTTTTAGAATCTTCCTGTGGTTTACAGCCTAAAAGCTATATGTGTGCCAAATTTCTAGTGTCTAGCTCTTCTGGAAGTGGGCAAACATTGATTTCAGTGAGCGAGCCCTTTTTCGGAGGTTTTAGGACTAAACATTTTAAAAATTACTTTTTGGAATTTTCCTGTGGTTTAGAGCCTAAAAGCTATGTGTGTACCAAATTTCTAGTTTCTAGCTCATCTCTAAGTGAAAAAACATTAATGTCAGTGAGCGAGCCCTTTTTCGAGAGTTCTTAGAGATAAAAATCAAAAAAATACATTTTGGAATTTTCCTGTGGTTTACAGCCTAATAGCTATAGGTGTACCAAATTTCAAGTTTCTAGCTCATCTCAAAGTAATAAAACATTAATGTCAGTGAGCGAGCCCTTTTTCGGGGGGTTTTAGGGCTAAAAGTAAAAAAAAAATCTTTTTTGGAATTTTCCTGTGGTTTACAGCCTAAAAGCTATATTTGTACCAAATTTCTAGTTTCTAGCTCTTCTGGAAGTGGGCAAACATTGATTTCAGTGAGCGAGCCCTTTTTCGGAGGTTTTAGGACTGAAAATTTTAAAAATTACTTTTTGGAATTTTCCTGTGGTTTAGAGCCTAAAAGCTATATGTGTACCAAATTTCTAGTTTCTAGCTCTTCTGGAAGTGGGCAAACATTGATTTCAGTGAGCGAGCCCTTTTTCGGAGGTTTTAGGACTAAAAATTTTAAAAATTACTTTTTTGGAATTTTCCTGTGGTTTAGAGCCTAAAAGCTATGTGTGTACCAAATTTAAAGTTTCTAGCTCATCTGGAAGTGGGCAAACATTAAAATTACATTTTTTAATTTTTTTTTTATTATTTATATTTTGTTATTTTTTATTTAATAAAAATATTTTTTGTTATTTTTTATTTTTTTAAATTAATTTGTTTTTGAAATATTGGAAATAACAGATGTAACGGAACGAGACGAAAGTCACGGATAAAACACTTGTAACAGAAATATTAGAATTAACTGTAACAGGTGGAAGTAACAGTAACAGGTGGAAGTAACAGTAACAGGTGGAAGTAACAGTAACAGGTGAAAGTATTAGTAACAGGTCAGGGTAGCTGGAACAGGAGAGAGTAACAGTAACAGATCGCGTAACTGGAGCAGTGAGAGTAACAGTAACAGTTCGAGTAACTGGAGCAGTGAGAGTAATAGTAACAGGTCAGAGTTACTGGAGCAGGTGAAAATAATGTAACTGGTGTAATTCTCGATATGTTACTCTGTTCCAGACCAGTTACATTCGCTCGACACCCACAAATTTCTCAACACAACTAATAATAATAATAATAATAATAATAATAATAATAATAATAATAATAATAATAATAATGATAATAATAATAATAAATAAATAAAAATAATAAAAAATATAAATTAAAAAATAATACAAAAAATAAAAAAATATATAAAAAATAATTAAAAATAAAATAGCAATAAAAGAAATAAACATATTAAAAAAATCCTGAGAAAAGAGGAGCTGCTGAGAAATTTGGAGAAACCATACAGAATTCCTATAAATATTTATATATATTTACACGCTAGCGGCCGTAATTTTGAAGATATTTGAACCAAATTTTATTATGTTATTTCTAGGCCCAATAGTTAATGAGCAATATTGGCCCAAGGGGGGGTCGTGGGAGGGGGTTGAAATTAAAAAAAATATAAATATATCTCGGCCCCTGTGAAGTATAGAGAAACTTTGTTGGAATAAATTAGAGTACTCCCTGTGGAGTTCTCAGTGACACTAACGATTCGGGGGATTTGGGGGTACGAGTAGGGGTGGGGGATGGAAATTCGAAACCACGTCTTGTGGGGTATCGTTGAAAAGCTCTTGATGAGTACTCTGCAAATCAATAACTAGTTTCTCGATAGCTCTCATATAAGGCGAGATTTGAATGTTTGAAAAAGTGGTCTTTCCTCTTTTTTGCAGTTATTATTGCGGGTTTATCATGCCAAGGCTAAAGAAGAAGAGAACTGCGCAGTGACAATAAATTAAACCAAAAGCACTTAGAAATCTACCTCAGCCTGTAGGCCTGCCTAAAGGGATTTTATTTCACTTCACACAAATGCAATTCTCCGCATTTCATGCAGATCTCTAAACTTAAGTAGTTGAATTTTCGCTTTTTATCGTAATGATTATTCGATGGCGTAGTGGGTAATATGCTAGCGGTCCCGTGTTCGAATCTCCTTAGGTCGAACATTTAAAGGATAGGAATAGATAGGTAGGGTAAAGGAGAAAAGGGATTGAATAGTAAAGTAAAGTGATCCCTATACAGGCCATGGAGGCCCAGAGGGTTCCAGGAGGTTGAGGCTCCCAGATTTTGGACACTCGGCACATGAAGGTGGTGGCTGACAGCACCGGCCGCCTTTACCCCTAGGATTGCTCATTTCTGTTAGAGGCTGAGTCGACCCCAGGGCCATAGTGCCACCAGAATGATTAGGCCAATTGAAAAATCTCAACGACCTCATCGGGAATCGAACACGCGACCTTCCGGTTTGAAGCGCAGCGCCTCAACCAATACGCTACGGCGTACCCCGGATTGAATAGAAGAAAGGGGAAAAGAAGTGGAGAAAAGGGGGGGGTCAGAATTTTTAACACTGCTAGTAGTTCCACCATTCACATGCAGAAGCGCCGACTTGAAAATATTTCTGGGGGGGGGCAAGAGCTGGATTTTCAGTAGCTATACATAGGCCTTACATGATAAAATCTTAAGTCTTGGGGGGGCAGAAAGTACCTTGCTCCCCCCTTAAGTCGGCGCCTATGTTCACATGTAGACGTCACGAGTGGGAGGAGCTAAAGGGACGACCTGTTTTTCCCTCGTTTTTTAATCAAAATCCCCGGGGAGGACCTCCGACCCTCATTTTTGGGATATTCCATACCCCACACCCCAAATAATAGCAAACTTTTGTCTGTGTCGGTCCCTCCTTTCAGTATTTTCTGGTTCTGCCATTGGTTGAGACGAAAATAAGATATCCTAGGAGGAGCTTTGGTAACTACAGATCCGTCGGCTCGGGTTCGATTCCCGGTACCTCCTAGGATTTTTCTGAGGTAGGGAGGTCTGGTAGAGGTGCACTCAGCCTCGTGATTCAAAGGAGCTACTTGATAGAGAAATAGCGGCTCCGGTCAAGAAAACCACCATTAACGGCCGTGGGTGTAGGTATGCTTACCACATGCCCCCCAATCCTGCCATCTGCCTACGGGAGATGACGCAGCGGTCGGGTGGTAGGCCAAGTCTCTCCAGGGATGTAGCGCCACGGAGTGTAGTGTATATGGCAGCATAAAAAGAGCAATAAGAATTATCTCTAGAGCATCGCCTACAACATCCTACAAACCACTCTTTACAGAACTTAATATACTTACATTACCATCAGTGTTTGTTTTGAGCTGTCTTCTCTATATAAAAAAGAATGTACACTTGTATAATAAATGCTTTACTCTACCAGAAATAAAGAAAACTTGTATATAAATAAATGTTAATTCAGCACAAACCAAAAAAATTTTGAATATGTTGCCCTCAGACTATTTAATTCATTGCCGAACAAAATCAAGGAGCTATCATATGTTCCTTTTAAAAGGACAATTAAAGCTAACCTGATGTCAAACACCCTGTACAGTGTCAAGGACTTCAATGACATTAGCCTATCTGGTGAAATGTGTACTTGTATATTCTATCTCATTTGTGTTTATTGTTATTGCTAATACATTGTACAATGTCTGTCGCAAATAAATCTAATCTAACCTAAGATTAGTTTTGTTCGTTTAATTATTTATATCTTTAATGTTAAACAACATTATTAAAAATAAAATTATGTAATTCCTGCACTTTTTGTAAAAACGATGTCAGTGTTAATCAATATAATGCTTTAATTATTTTTCTGTAAAATAAATTATTTGAATAAAACATTTAGGGGTTGAGTATATAATTGCGGGCACCTGCTAGTAAATATTGTACATGTATGTTTCTTTGACGATATCACTTATTTTAATTTACTGTATTAACTTTTGTATCCAGTAACTACTTACTTACTCATTGGCAATAGACAATTCCTAAGCAAGCTAAAGGAAGATTATCTATTTAATGGAACCCGAAGGTTCAATGCTGCGCTTACCTGAGTCCGCCATTCAACCCCGTTCTGTGCTAACTCCATCCAACCATCCCTCGCAAATCCAACTTCTCTTAAATCCGTTCTAAGATTTTTCTCCCACCTATGTCTAGATCTTCCACGTGGTCACTCCTCCCCCATGCATGCAACATGTCCAGCCCATTTCATCCTCCGTGATTTAATTACCCTTACTATATCCGGCGAAAAGTACAGGCCCTGAAGCTCGTCGTTATGCAATTTTCTCCAGTCCCCATTTGCATCCCTCTTGGGCCCAACTATTTTCCTAAGCCCCCTGTTTCCCATGTCTCACATCCATACAATACAACCGGCAGGATAACTGTCTTATAAATCTTTATTTTTAGATTTCTGGACAGAAGACGAGAAGATAAGAGTTTCTGAACTGCATGAAAAGAATAATTTCCTGATTTGAGTCTACACTTAACTTCTGCCTTAATATTATTTGTGTCTGTAATTATTGCTCCCAGATATTTGAATTTCTCCACTTGTTTGATTGATTTACCGGCTATTCTGATATTTATAGCACATCATTTTGACGTTTCATAACCATATTCTTAGTTTTTTTCTGTATTCATTTCCAATCCAACATTCCTGTAGGCAACGAAAAGACTTTCTGCATTTCTCTCGATTGTGTTTATGTCATCGCCCAATAAGCAAACGTTATCTGCATAAGCTTATCGGGTGATTGTCATTTAATTATGGACCTATCTTGTTTTCCTGAACTTTCCTAATGGCATATTTCAAAGCGAAATTAAAAAAGTAAAGGCGATATTGCATCTCCTTGCTTCAAGCCGCTTCTAATGGCAAACCTATCTGATATAAGATTCCCTACCCTGGCTCTGCTATAGGTTTCATTTAGACACATTTTGATATCAAGTAACTACTGACGACATAAAATGGATTGTGATATGACTGTTACGTAAGCTATTTTAAAATTTTATTTACGTAAGATAATATTTGTAGAGGGTATAAAGTGCAATACATTTTAATATGGAAATCGAGTTTTTCCGGGGTTGAAAGTCTGGAAACCTTCGCTCCTTGTGGTCCCTGGATATCTTTCCATCCGCGCTGTTCGTCATGATCGTGTATGCAAATAGTGTGGCTTTGTCTGGTCAACAAAGTATATGTTTGTTTCCAAAATGTCGCGGTCCTGTGGGCCGCATAAACGTCCCTTGAAAGGGAGATGTTAAACTAAGAAAGAGATGGAAGTACTACTGTTTACGGTTGAGTTTTTAATTACATATCTGAAGAAATGTATAATAATAAATACAAAAAACAGTTATAAAAAAAAATAAAGCAAATTCTTAACCTCATGTAAAGCACTATATATATACAGTCCATCCTTGATACAATGCCACCATCCGTTCTCTAACATTTAGTGGCACAAAGCGACGGTGGAACTAAAACGAAATGTAATTAAAAAATAAAAAAAAAGGAAAAAAACAAAACAAAACATATTATAATACAGTTCTGTATTAATTTACTGTAACGTATTCGGGAAAAAAAATAAAAGGCAAACAGAGAACTTGAGCACAAAATAAAATACTGTACAGTAACTCAATTAATTACAGCATATATGCTACACAAAGGGGTTGAAAAGCATGTGAGTAACTGTAACTGAGTCAACTGTAGTGAAGTGTTCAACAGCTGAATGGATACTAGACTAAAAGAAGTGAAAGTTTGGAATGTCTCATTGTATGAAGGGCTTTTTCTACCTGGTCCATCCTCACGCAGACTTCCTATCCAACTTCTTAACATAGCTTCCTCATTCCACCACACTACGTTTACACTCACTTGGAAATACAGTACAGTATGTTTCTTAAATAATCTTCCTAACATTGATGCCAGTTTTAAAAGAATTCTGCAAATGAAAAAAAATTATTGCACGCTATATTTTGTGAAAATCCTGTCTTATATTCACTGGCACTAAATGAATTAGCACAGTAACGAGGATTTTTAAAAATATATTTTATATAGGAGAAGATCCGTTCACTTGCATTTATTGGCACAATGTAAAGAGGGGCATTATATCAAGGATTGACTAATATTAAAAGGCATTTTATGGCGAAGAAAGTTGGAGAAACATTGGATTACTTACTCAGTACATCTGTCACTGCCCGTCTCTCTGTCGAACTGCCCGCCCTAGAACACAGAAACAACAAATATTATAACATGGGCAATACAAATACAAATGGGCAATTCTTATCTACCCTTATACAATTCAACGGCCCTAAAGAGCGTGCTCACTCCGTCACTTCGTGAGACATCGAGTATACTCGGCGATGTTCGTCTCTCGCAGTCTAAACTTTTACGAAGAGTACAAAATTAGGAAAACCGTTTCTTTATTATATAAGGCCTAAGTGAAAAATTGTCATAGCTCTGAACCACAAACATGTTTAATAAACTGCCAGTGTAAATTTCTTAAAAATCCTGGAGTCAATCAATAATGGCGGGCGAAGCCGCGGGCACCAGCTATAATATATTGACAGTTTAACCCTGGAAGTATCGCGGACAATAAAATCCAAACGAACCACTCCTTCTCTTGATAAATTATATAATTTCTGAAAATTACACTGAGTTTATCAAATCAAATTAGCATCACATTCATCTGTCAACAAACAGTTGAGAAACGATACGTATCATCAGGTAGCTTTGGAACTGCATAAAACTTACAATTACAATTTCTGAAATCTATGTACTGGTAGGAACGAATAATAGTCTAAAGGAAAAAGCGATATTTTAAATAAAAATTGATGAAGCTAGCGCTGACTTTTGTAAATGTATTGTCAGTGCCTTCAGGATTCTAGACCTGTAAGTTTCGTATTTAAGCATCATTTTAATATTGGGTAAAGCCACGGGCTATTTTCTAGTTCTGATACAGAATAAGATGCCGTGTTGAGCTGTTTGCCATGCAAAGCTTAAAGCTCTATCCACAATGTGCAGCCGGTAGTCGGTAGTTGGTAGTCTGGAAATTCATCTTCGACTTCAGACTGCAAGTAACATATTACGAGATTGAAAATTATTTACTAGTACAAATAAATAGAATAGATCACTATGAAAAAGCAAGATACACATCTTGCTTTTTCATTACATATATTATGTGTTATAAATCGATTACAATACATTTTTTGTACTCTAAAATGTTTCCCTAACCTCAATGCCGACTGCACATTGTGGATAGAGCTTAAGGCCCAAATCTGTACAAATGATGGATGGCTTATAACTACCCCTCACAGAATATTTTCTAGAAACATTCGAAATGAAAGTTTTAGTCTTTAGTATAAGTACCTTATGTACAAAATCTGTTCATACCACGAGAGTTAACGAGTTTATCGATAGTTTAACTGTTGAAACTCGGCAACTCGAGTTGGATTTATTAAGACTATTCAATGAATAAAAATATAACGGATTATACAAATAATAATTACTTTCGTGCTTTGTTGTATAAAAACAAACAGCTGCGAGATCACGGCATACTATGAATCATCCATCCATGAATTGATTCGAGTTACCATGTTGTATGTAACCAGTGCTACCAATGGGTCACATATACATAGTTAACTTAATTCAGGTAGGGTAACAGCAGAACAGAATAAGAGCACACGAACTGGCTTGCACCGAATCGAAATTGTGTTTTTAATCAATGTACATTTATATTATTTCAATTTCCAAGGATGTTATGTTGTGTAAAATAATCTGTTTTCGCACTGCTTAACGGCAGCATGTGACGTATTCATCACTGCACACTGATGCTTACGTGTCCAGTAATGAGCAGACGTTTTACCCGATAAAACGGCATCCTCGCGATTCCTACAAGGATATTATAAGATAAAGGATCGTGATTGGTCTATATGCGAGGAATTGCTAAACTTTATTGGCGGCATATGAGTGAAATAGTCAATGTAATATGGCAGTGAAAGGACAAGAAAGACTTGGCCGATCTTCGTGCTACATCCCCAAAAGTTATTAAACCCGAATTAAATTTTTGTTCTTATAATATGATTCTTCCTTGTCGACCTTTACTGTTCGCAGACATGCATACACACATACACATAGACATATTGTGAAAATATAATTCTTGGATCTAATTAACTTCAAAAGAATATGAATAGAATATGAATTTTAGTTACTTCCTCTGCATATAGTAGCCATGATACATGACTAGGGACCGGATTCTTAGGTTTTTACCTATTTTTTTCCTTACTTCCAAAACAAAAAGCGCTCATACACTTTTTCGAATCATGTCCATAGGATTCACCCACATTAAAGCTGTGGCACCTAAAAATACCTAAATGGGGTATAAAAACCTAAATATACCTAAACGGGATATAAAACCTAAAATACCTAATTTAGGCTCCTTTTTTTGTATTTTTTGTTTGTCAGTTGAGAATTCGATATTTTGCGGGGAGAGAATCATTCTGTCGGGTAGAAATTAATACCACCAGCGGTTCATTCAACCCATTGTCGTCTAGGATGGACAGTATCAAGAGAGGAAAAGAGTACCGGCGTATTCCTTTTAAAATATTCGTACGAAAACCATTGTTGCCGTGTATGAACAAGGAAATAGATTTCTGTGTTTTAAAGCGCTTGTTTTTTGTTTGCCTTTAGTACTTCCCTGTTATTCGTACTGAGTGGTCACACTGTGAGTTTTAAGAAGACGTGTTAATTATGTCGAAACAAATGAAATTGAGTTTATTACGGCAGTGGATTGGCGACGATCTGATTTTCACTACAGATTGCAAAGTAACATTTTGTCAAGCCTGCCAGAAACACGTATTATTTGCCTTTCTAGAAAAGGGGGAAGTTTTCGTCCCTAGTTGATCTGTTGTGCGGTTAGCATGCGTAACAACCGGAAAAAAGGAAAATAGTCAGTTTCACATTATCCACGTCCAACCATAAAGTATTTTACTCACTAATTAGAAGCATCGGATTCGAATCCTGAGAAGAGTAGATACAGTATTAACTATTAACTAAGAGATAACAGGAAGAACTTCACAGTTGAGAATCTTGAAAGATATTTAGTGATATACTGTAACCAGGTTATGTGAGGCAATCTTATTTTCACTGCTTCTTTTGATTGTTTATGCTTTCTTTCTTCAATTCTTTAATATTGTCCTAAAGCAAGTTTACACAAATTTAAGTCAATTTTGTTAAGTTAAACTTTACAAGTATTATGTACTCAATCCTATGTAGCACATTCAAATTCATTAAACCAATTATTCTACCCGAAAACGATATTTTGGACAAAAAACCTAAAAAAAAACTATTTCACCCAATGGAAAACCTAAAACAGTGTTTTTAAAAACCTAAAAATCCGGTCCCTATACATGACTATACCTTGGTTATACTTGTTTGTGAAACAGAGACATACAACAATGGAGAGGTGGTCAGGTCGCGTTGCCATGGTGACAGGAACGAGCTCTGGAATCGGAGCCGCCATTGCCAAGGAGCTCGTCAAGAAAGGACTTAAAGTGGTGGGCCTAGCCAGAAGGGTAGAAAGAGTAGAGGTAAGTGTTTTCCATTTCCTCCGAGAGTATAAAATATGTTTAAGGTGTAAATAAAAACAGTCAGAGGCATAAAGTATATTAGCATTATAAATTATTACAAATCATAACTTGTTTAGACAGTTCTATGCCAAAAATAGGCTATTTCCAACTTTGCATTCAGAAACAATAGTCATTAGAAGAATTCCCAGGCCTTCATTCAGAATAATTACAACTCTTTTTTGTCCCCACAACGCGTTCAATTCTTATATTTTAACAGCCTTACTAATAAAAGCTGTTTATATTTGCTTGATCGGTTGTTTGGTTGATCACCACGCAAGTTCTACATAAGCCAAGCATAACCGCCAAGGGTTGCACCGGGTTTGAATGTGAAACTTCATCAAACACGTCACGCTGGTGATGACGTTACTAGCCCGAGGCTAAGAAGTACTGCAGAACGCCAATGTCGCCATCTGTCGGAGAAATGAACAAACAGAAATGCATCGTCTACCGAGAGAAAATATAGTTTCAGTACGGTAATTCATTATATTCTTTTCAGAAAGCTGTATTCATGGGTAAAATTATGGAAATATATCCCGAAAACAAGGAACAATGTTTATAATTCCGCAAAAGCAGCTCAGAATATGCATAGCCTCAAAATTCAATCTCAGACATCTACGAAACGGCCGGCTGTTGCGGATATCGGCCATCTTGATTATTTACGTCAAGCTTATACAAGGGGGTCAGGCTGTGTAAAGCGTTGCACACATTCAGCCTTATGCAAGGATTATTAGTACATTTTTCTCCTCAGTTGTGTATATTCCTGATATAAATTTTACAACTGGATTATTAATATCACCGTAAGAGTAAAAATCCTTTCTCCACTGCATTAGCAAAGCTTTCAGTTGCAAGTACGTGTCACATGATTACCAGTAATACTTGGGTGAGATCAGCATCATACAAATATAATTATATACCCACTTATTTACATTTGCAGGCCCTGGCAAAATCCCTAAAGTCAGAGAAGGGCAAACTCCACGCTACGTATCAAATGCGACGTGAGCAAAGAAGCAGAAGTCAAGTCAGCTTTCCAGTGGGTCAAGTCCAACCAGGGGGGAGTGGACATTCTCATCAACAATGCTGCAGTCGCCAAAGACTCGACTCTTATTGGTGAGCTCAATAATAGTGCACCATTCGCTGCATATTTCATATGTATAAAACTAAAGAAAAGTTATAAGTATTATTTATACAGGCCATTAAAATTAAAAGGATTCCAAGTACAACACCTCTTCATGTCCACCGCACGACACACTACTGTACTGTCCCCAACAGCAAAGAAAGTCTCGGGGGGGGGATTCCTGTTTTACAGGGGTCCGCAACGCCTGATCTATTTATGGTACACGGGACAGCTCAGCTCACCGGTTTCATTTTATAGCCCATTCCAAAACATCTGGTCAACGTCTGGTGTCACACTGAAAGTTCCGCACGGAGCGGTTCGCATGTTTTTTGAATGATTATCTGTAGCATGTTTTCTCGCACGGTTACGAGTCCACACATTCCTGCTAAGGTCTTACTCTCTGTTGGCGGATTGTAATCACAACCAGAGCTTGCGCAGTGGAAGTTTGACTGAGATCGTCGCGGCTGAAGCTAACATCACACGACATTGTAGTTTGTAGTTATCCCGGTGAGAGCGCTACAAAATACATTTTCCTCCGTTTTGCTTGCATTCAAAGACAATAGGAGACATGTGTTGTAACACATTAACACATGACGCCCCTGATTTTTACCTTCTCCATTAAAATGGCGTATGACAAAAGAAAATCAACACGTTGAGTATCCAAGAGAAGGAATTTAAATTTACTGTTATTGGAATTTATATGCCTAAATAATAATCAAATGGTATGAATCAACTAGAACAATATTTGGTAATGTATCATTTTAACAGGTGATTTTAATATCAACATTTAAATGATACATTCCTAAATATCGCACCACTTTAACATTTTAGTAAATCCTTAGGTTTCCTTCAATGTTATATTTTTCCAACATTGGTTACTGAAGGTACCGAACCTGAAATTGATAATTTGTTTATAAATAATCCGGTTATATACGTATAAAATACACATAATTATGTAGTCTATAATACTTATATAGACCATGATCTTACTGATCTTGTTGGTCTTTGCAAATCACAACAGATTTAATGAAGATAACAGTAATAATGTTAAAGAAACAAAAAATGAAGTTTAAACTTATATAAAGAATACGATTTCCAAAACCTTGATAGGCCTATGTATTTTGGGCCTACTACAAACAATATTGAAATCATGCCTCTTAAATTGATTGAAAAATTGGTCAAATTAATAAAACGCAAGCATGTTTTAACTCCGTAAAGTGAATAGGCCTACATACCACAATATACATTTTAAAGATGAATATTGAATAGGCCTTTATGAGGTTACGACTATTTTGCTAAGCAACTCAATAATGGCTTAAATAATTCTAAACAAGTCTGGAATATGATCAATGGAGTTGTTACTTATGTCAAAAATAAAATAAATGGCATTATTCAAATCATGAATCCTCAAGGTAATATGATTGATTATTTAAAAGATATTTCAAATTCCTTTGAATAATCATTTTGTAAATATTGGTACTAATCTAGCAAAACAAATTTCAGATATACAAAATTATGACTTGAATAGGCCTACTTGTTGTATTACTAACGTACCGATAAAAGAAGTTATCCCGTATTTTTTTTATCCAGTCTAGTTTCTCGAAAAGAAGAAGTTACTTTGATTTCTTCATTTAATAAGAAAATTAATAAGGATCAATTTATTATTTGTGAAAAGCTGAAAAGGAGAGTAAGACTGAAAAATTAAATGGCATAGCGGGGATTTAAACCACAGATCTTCGGGTCCCGTGCTGCTGCTCTGCCATTTGAGTTACCATGGTAACGTGCCGGTACAACAATGGAGGAACTTTAATACAATATCCTCGATGAAGACTTACCTTAACTTAGACCTTAAGGGCATCTTTGCAACTAACTTTTCTCTTGGATGCAGATTTAAGTTTTTTTGATTAGATTGTGTTTAACTCGACATAATCATGACCTTCCTCTAGATATCAAGCATTACACTTCTGTAGTAAAACGAATTAGAAATATATATATATATAATTTTTGTTTTGTCACTTAATTAGCTCTTACTGTTTCCTTCAGATGGCAGCACGGATGACACAAAGGCCATGTTGGATATAAATGTCCTAGGCCTGAGTCTGTGCACCAAAGAAGCTCTGAAAATTATGAAGGAGAAGGGCGTTGACGACGGACACATAATTCACATCAACAGGTATGTAGTCTCGCTGTTGCTTGAGTAATATTAATATACAGAAAAACCCCGATTATCCGTGGGCGTCTTATCCGGTTTGCAGATTGTCCATGCGCGAAAATTTTGATTTACCGCGCTTAATTTTGAATATTCGGCACTTTATTTCGAATTATCAGCAAATTATTTCAAATTTCCCGCACTTTATTACGAATTACCCGTTCATTATTTTGAATTTCCCACACTTAATTTCGAATTTCCGGCACTTAAATTACGAATTTCCGACACTTGAATTTCGAATTTCCGGTAATTTGTTTCGAATTACCCGCACACTATTTCGAATTAGCAGCAGATTATTTCAAATTTCCCGCATATTATTTCAAAATTTCCGCACTTAATTCAGAATTAACCTTATAAAATATCCAATTTGCTCTACTTAATTTCGAATTTTTCGCACCTAATTTCGTCAAATTTTTAAATTCGCGCATTTAATTTGTACATATGCACAATATGGCGACAAAGTGCGGGAAACTCAAAATCTCGGATTCTGTTAATTCTGACATTTGTATTATCCATGTTTTTCGGTGCATGTCACGGTCGCAATTATAATCGGTAGTTTTCTGTATTGCATTTAACATAATACATTCCAATAAAGAAATTTTCAAAACTTCTAAAGGTTTTTTTTTCCCCTATTAATTTCATTAAAGATTACAAAAGAAAATGTTAAGGTGTGAAGAAGTTTGTTTAATAGTGTCATTTCATTCAGTGAATTTGCAATTAAGACAGGACCGACATAATTCATGAGATAAATTCATTTTCGTTTCCTCCAATATAGTTCCAAATGGATATTCAAGTTTTCCATACTGATCGCAACATATATATTAACTTCAATGTCCAGACAATGCAGTTGAGCTTGCATAGTGCAGCAACAAAACCAGTTTTCAGGAAGTCATTGTAAACTATTTCGGCTTAATATACATCAGACAGAATGGATAATGAATTTCTTACACCAAAGCAATGAAAATAAAGTCAGTTACGAGGTTGTGAAATTGTCTGGAACATTAGCTTGTTTAGGAACTACATGCTATGTTTATCATCAGTAGTTTAAGCTTGTAAGTTAAGATAGTTCGTATTGTGTGTCCATTTCCTTGTGTATTCCAATATTACATTGATACATTTTACGATGTTATTAAGTGCCAGTATGGTACTTTATGAGATTGTGTGTGGGGACGAAAAATGTCTGTCCGTCTGTCTGTCTGCCCGTCCGTGTGTCTGTACGCGCCATAACTCAAATACGTTGTATCGGATTTCCATGAAACTTGGTATACTCATTTGTGACGTTCATGAGAAGTGCCCTATTGAATTTGAACCTAATCTGTTGACCGGTACCGGAGTAAACCCCAATTTAATGTATACTTTAAAGGCGCAATAATTCAAATACGCTTTATCGTATATTTATGAAACTTCGTATACGCATTTATAATGTCCATGGGAAGACGTCTATTTATAATGGATAAAATCGGTTGACCTGTTTCGGAGTAATGCTCAATTTAGTGTCTATTTTATGGTAATATACGTATTCGAAAGAATTTATATTAAAAAAAATTAAAATCAGTTATCTTGACAACACTGCCTATTGTTTTACTGTGATATTATAAGGCCTTGGAAATTAAAATACAGATAGCTATGACAAAAAACACTATTTATTTACATGCGCTTATCCAACTAGACCGTTAAAATGACCACGGTGGCCGAGATGGTAACGTCTTAGCCTCACATTCTGGAGTTCATGGTTCAAAACCCGAAACCGGCCAATTTGATTTTTTTTTTGTATTTTTATGTGAGTGTGCGATTGTCAAGATATCACAAATCTGTACAGTTCAGCTGATGCTGGAAGATTTTAATCTCAATAAAAAAAACTAGACCTTTGTTCTTCCGTAAGCCCTGCTTAATGAATAAATCTGGAGCTTAACTTTGAAATCAATAATTAAAAAAACATATTCTGCATATCATAATTGCAGTCATAACTGATTAAACAAAAACAAACATACTGGCACTTTGTTACATCAGTTTACCTGATGTTATTATATTGTGAGTCTGTAAGAAACAAAACAAACCCCCTCGCAGCCATGGTGCCCAAACAGAAGCCAACCCCAGAAACTATAAAAAAAATACTCGTGTAAAACCTACAAAGAGGTCATTTACAAGGGAGAAGAAGGTAGGAAAGCCATTCGTCTAGTTAAGCTGCAAAAAATAACTCAAAGATGCCAGCAAGCACAAACACAGAAGACATAATCAGAAAAACGCAAAATTAACCCAAGAAAGAAACACCAGTAGCATACGTCATATTGTGGGTGCCACTTCTTAAAATACTTATTTTCCATGAACTGCCTCTACCTGCTGCCACCCTAATCCTCTCTGACGTGTCAATCAGTGATTAGAAAGGTCTGCAGTCAAGTACTATGTTGCCAGCACGTTTACTTCTTTGAGAAGTGGTGAATGACAGCGGCAAAACTGGGGGAAATCCACGCGACTACAAGAGCACCTGTTCTTTGTCGGTGCAGATTTTCGGATTAGGGAACAATACAAGCAATACAAACCAAATTGAAAGTTTAACAGAAACCGTATGTCTATATTTGCCGTAGAAGCATACGGCCAATAAAGAACGCACCTCTTATTTGTCAAGAGAAATCAACTGGCGGGGGAAAAGACAGTCCAAGTTCAAGGGAACATTGTCTGAAAGGGAAATGAGTTCAGTCGAGATTTGTTTTCCTTTCACAGCGTGGCTGGCCATTCACCACCAGGAGAGAGGTTCGCTATGTACGCGGCCACCAAACACGCCGTCACTGTTCTTACTGAGGGACTTCGCCGTGAACTAATGAAGCAAGGATCCAAAATACGAGTCACGGTGAGTATCTATATTAATAAAAGGAAGTGTCTGTCTGTCTGTCTGTCTGTCCGCGATGCCCAGCGAAATCTACTCAACGCAGAGATCTGAAATTTTATACATAGGCGGACTAAAGGGTCAGAATGTGCACCTCGAAGCCGGAATTTTAATTTTCGCTTTCGTTCGTGAGTCATGAGTGAAAAACGGGCAGAAAACGTGTAATTTTTTTTTGCGTTTTCGAAGGATCAGTTTTCGGTAATAAATTGCAATGTCAAATCAATTACAGTTGGCTTTGGCTATTTTTGTCTTACCTTCGACATAAAACTATCGCGATCGCTTGAATGTTGTAGCTCACGCTGGTCGATTCAATTGTTTATAATGTCAAGGCACGCAAACATAATGTGAAATTTTCAACTACACCGAAGTGGATTATTATTATTATTATTATTATTATTATTATTATAGGGATAATCAATATTAGCCTAAATATGGTCAAACGTTGTTCGATTTGGACGAAACTCACTATACAGGGGTTTTCTGGGCCAAAGAACTCGAATCTGAGGTCACTTTTACCAGGCGACGCTATCTAAACGTGGTACGTAATTCACGTGTTAATAAATAGCCTATAATGATTTAACTATTATGCTCTTAATTTTTACTTTTTGAAATAATTATCGCGGGCGAAGTCGCGGGCACATGCTAGTATTTCATACCAGAACAAGTTAATTTTCATCTTAAAGCTTAAATTTTGATTTGTGATTTCGGAATCGAATTGAGAATATCTGCTTCATACTTTTGTACTACTGTGTAGTAGCCAATGGGTACCTAGGCAAAGCCCAAAAGTGCCTTGGCTTGTACGGTAGGGATGGTTAGCAATGTTCCTGGGTATGGTGTACGGTACTCCAGTCTAATTTGTAATTTCGTGCTTTTGAACGTACCTGATGGAGAACCGGAAGTCCTAAGCGACAAAAATTACTTCAGATTATTAAAACGTGTGCATTATGAAGTTAATTAAAACACAAAATTTTAAGCAATTCACTTTCTAAAGTACAAAATAATGTAAATGAGAACAATTATTTTGTGACTGAGGTCATGCTTCATCTCAACCGTTCTTAACTTTCTTGGCTTGGGTACCGTAGACCGAACTCTGCTTATCCCCTTCAAGGAAGACGGTTCTCCACTAAAAACACTTCCTCTTCTTGACTTTACTTCACAACCCCAGCCACACAGTTCTCACAGTAGGCCTACTTATTCAAGCGGGACGAGGGAGGGAGGACGCTACCTGATCAAGGTCAGTTGACCCCTCCGAAGTTCCGTTACCAACTTAATAGAACCCGCATTCTTCTGAGTTCATTGCAGAGAAAGTTTTGAAACACCCGTTTTTATGAAACATTCTAACCTCTAAATTTTTTTTTCGCTGAGGGGGAACGAAGGAGTTTACAATCAAATTAAAAGGCATAAATTACTGTGGTCTGCATTTTCCCTTCCTTGACCGGTCAGTACAAATACAAAAGGTGCTAATGCAGATTTATGCTTGTTTGATTTCAGAGTCTCAGCCCTGGACTGGTGAAGACAGAGATGCCCCCTGAGGACTTCCTGAAAGCGATGCCGGTTCTGGCAGCCGAAGACATCGCCGACGGCGTCTTGTATGTTTTGGGAGTGCCGCCACATGTGCAGGTATGTCATCATTATCATTACCATCAACATGCTGAGTGGGAAATCTGTAGAAGCTATTAGTAGAGTAGTATCATAATATTCCGCAAGTCTTTTCATGCAGCTTACATTCAAGTTTAAAGGTTTTCAAACATTTGTTTGAGGGGGTACGCTATAACGTTATTGGTTGAAGTAACCGGAAGGTCGAAGGTTCGATCCCCGATGAGGTCATTGAGATTATTTCATTGGACTAATCTTTCTGGTGGCACTATGGCTCTGGAGTCGACTCATATTGTAACAGAAATGAGTACCAAGAGCAATCCTGAGAATAAAGGGGGTCGAATGACTCAACTATATTGGATTCTCAACCTCCGAAACCCTAAGGGACTTACGGGCTGTTAGGGACCATTTTACCAGATATCTGTTTGTGCTTAAAGTTCGCCTGTCTTAAAGTATTACAAAATATAGTTTCAATGTTCTAAAATTTTATAGATTAATTTGATTTCACTTCTGAATTTATGAGTAAATATAAAGAGTGTTGTTGATAAATTTCATCTTTTTTCTTTGAGGGAAATCACATTGATCAACTAAAATCTTTTTACGCCTTATACTTTCAAATAGCAATAAAAGGCCAGGAAGTATATATTCCTGTTACAGCATAAAATCTCTCAGGGCATGGCCACCACTGACTTCTAACATGTGAAAAAATTGCAAAACAAAAGAACTTCGTTGTTAACACTGGAGTTATGAATAAATAAATGAATGAAAAAAAAAAAGACTAATGCAGTGCTGGCCAGTCATGTGATTAGTCTGTAAATTTTGCAGATGATGGAAACACTAAAATATGATATATCTGATGAAGAATGATTAAGAATCAGGTTTTATCGATCACTAAGAAGGCATGCAGTCAATTTAATGACAATTTGAACCTTATTTCGCTTCGTAATTGACTTTTGAGCACCAAATTCTAACGACTTTAATGCCCTCTAGCATACAAATTTTACATCATACAGCAAAAATCTTCTAATGAAAGTTGCTTGTCTATGTCCCCTCTATAGAAAGGTAAAATATTTCGGTATAATTCATTAACATTCTGTATTTCAAAGTATACAATGCAGTATGGAAAGAAGATTCATAATGTTAAAGATGAGTTACTCATTTATAAAAGTTACACAAGTTATTGTGAACAATAACACTTGTAAGGATCTTCTCAAAGCTAGTGGGATGATACTTAAACGCTATGAATATTTTTTAAATTTGCACTTTATTATTTAATGCGATATTTTTTTTTCAGATCCACGAGATTACCATTAAGCCGATTGGAGAGCTGTTCTAAACCACAGACTGCCATCAACATCCATCAGACACTTGTAAATACAGTCGCATAAAATCATCACACTCTGTACATGTATAATAATAAAACTTATGTGAAAAATGTCTGTTTGGTAATGTCATTGACTAAAACCCTATCTACAATGTCAGTATTTCCATCATGACTGCAATCGGTCATGCCTAAAGTATTCTTTGTTTTGGCCAATACCTCTCGATATGACCTACGTTCTCCTGGGCAAATCCCCGCACTTCTTCATCCCTTCATAATATTACCATTGATATTACCACTCACTTTCACATAGCTTGTTACTTTACATTTGAAAGACTTCTAGCTTTAGCCTATAACCGATGACTAACTCCAGAGAGATCGTTTTTTAAAACTTTTTTGACCCCTCCCCCCCCCAAAAAAAAAGCTTTGGAACACTGTTGATGTGAGGAATTTTAATAATACAGAAATTTGTATCAGATAGGTTTGCCATTAAAAGCGGCTTGAAGCAAGGTTTACTTTTTAATTTCGCTTTGGAATATGTCATTAGGAAAGTTCAGGAAAACAAGGTAGGCCTGGAATTAAATGTCAATCAACTGATTTTAGCTTATGCATATGACGTTTGTCTGATGGGCGATGACATAAACACAATCGAGAGAAATACAGAAAGTTTTTTCTATGCCTGCAAGAATGTCGGATTGGAAATTAATACAGAAAATACTAGGTACATGCAGGGCCGTAGCTAGGCATTGGCGAGATGGGGCCCTGCCAAAGAGGTATAAAGAAGGCACAAAATTAATCATAAAAAATACCACCTTTTCTAGACTGGTGCAATTTATCAAGCAATAAAAATTCTAGATTTTATGAATTAATTATTTTTTAAGTAGTTCAATCGTCTGAAAATAATGTTTTAGTACCTTGAAAGTCGAAGTCTTAGTTCATTTTCAAATTGAGTTTTAGCTTTTCTTTGATAATAACAGTGTTTTTATATTAAAATAATAAACAATTTTACAGAGATTTAAAAAAAATTGTTCAGATCTCCCAGTATTGGAGGGCGCAGATTTGTTAGACTCGCCAAGGGTGCAGAATGACCTTGCCACGGCCCTGGGTACATGGTCATGAAACATCAAAATAACGCACTACAAAATATTAGAATAGCCAGTAAATCGTTCAAACATGTTGAGAAATTCAAATATCTGGGAGCATTAATTACAGATATAAATAATATTATGGTAGAAGTTAAGTGTCATCTGAAATGCTCGATTTTATGCAGTTCAGAAACTCGTCTTCTGTCCATAAATCTAAGAATAAGAATTTATAAGCGAATTATCCTGCCGGTTGTATTGTATGGATGTGAGACATTGGCGCTTACTCTTCGGGAAAAACATAATCTGAGAGTGTTCGAAAACAGGGGGCTTAGGAAAATATTTGGGTCCAAGAGGGATGAAAATGGGGACTGGAGAAAACTGCATAACGACATGCATCCTTCACCAGTTCATTTAATCACGGAGGATGAAATGGACTGGACATGTGGAGGAAAGAAAATATTAACTAAAGGGAAAAGACCACACGGAAGACAAAGACATAGGTGGGAGGACAATATTAGGATAGATTTAAGGGAAGTAGGATTTGCAAGGGATGATTGGAAGGAATTAGCTCAGAATAGGGTTGAATGGCGGGCTCTTGTAAGCACGGCAATGAACGTTTGGGTTCCATAAAAATAGATAATATTCCTTTAGCTTGCTTAGGAATTGTCTGTTGCCACTGAGTACGTAAGTAAGTGTTATTAGTTGATAAACTTAACTGCAATAATGTTGATAATACTATACGATAGAAATTCCTCTGACACTTTCCTAAAATCATTTAATGTCAACAGAGACAATAACATGTGGTTCACGAATGCATATGCTTAAATATCTACACAGTACCCACGCAGCACGACATGTATAATATACGTAAAATACCTATAATATACGTATATTATACATATCGTTCTGCGTGGGTAATGTTATTTGACAGAGTACAATGAGGATTTCTGCATTGATTTTTAAACATTAAAATTATATGCTAACTCCATCCAATCATCCCTCGCAAATCCTACCTCCCTTGAATCCATGATAACATTGTCCTCTTAACTACGTCTAGGTCTTTCGCATGGTCTTTTCCCTTCTGGTCTCCAAATCAATACTTTTGAGATATGTCTTTCCTCCCCCATGCATGCAACATGTCCAGCCAATTTCATCATTCGCAATTTAATTACCCTTACTATATCTGGTGAAGCGTATAGGTCTTTCTTGAGATGACTTCTCTTAGAAAATGTTTTGAAACATACATCATGCTCTTTCTCTTGTATGAGTAAGAACATGAGTTTTCAGAGAACTGTTTTGAGAAAATGTTTTGCAACATATATCACATTAGAAAGCTTTTTCCCCTGTATGTGTAAGCAGATGGTTTTTGAGATTACTTCTTGTAGAATATGTTTTGAAACATACATCACATCTGAAAGGTTTTTCTCCTGTATGGGTAAGCAGATGATCTTTGAGACGACTTTTTCGAGAAAATCTTTTCCTACAGACATCACATTTGAAAGGTTTTTCTCCTGTATGAGTAATCAGATGAGTTTTGAGAATACTTCTTTGAGAAAATATTTTGCTACATACATCACATTTGAAGGCTTTTTCTCCTGTATGTGTAAGAAGATGAGTTTTGAGAAGACTTCTTAGAGAAAATCTTTTGCTACATACATCACATTTGAAAGCTTTTTCTCCTGTATGAGTAAGCAGATGTACTTTGAGATGTCTAAATTGAGAAAAAGTTTTGCTACATACATCACATTTGAAAGCTTTTTCTCCTGTATGAGTAAGCAGGTGAGTTTTGATAGTACTTCTTTGAGAAAATGTTTTGCTACAAACATCACATTTAAAAGCTTTTTCTCCTGTATGAGTAAGCAGGTGAGTTTTGAGAGAACTTCTTATAGCAAATGTTTTGATACAGACATTACATTTGAAAGCCTTTTCCCCTGTATGTGTAAGCAGATGTACTTTGAGATGACTAAATTGAGAAAATGTTTGGCTACATACATCACACTGGAAAGCTTTTTCTCCTGTATGTGTAAGAAGATGAGTTTTGAGATGACTTCTTAGAGAAAATCTTTTGCTACATACATCACATTTGAAAGCTTTTTCTCCTGTATGTGTAAGCAGATGTCTTTTGAGGTTACCTCTAATAGAAAATGTTTTGCTACATATTTCACATTTGAAAACTTTTCCTGCTGTATGAGTAAGCAGAGGTGCTTGGAGACTGCTTCTTTTAGAAAATACTCTTTTGGTGACATCACCGGAGACACTTTCTGCACCAGTATAATGACTTAAGTCATAAAACTGGAATTGTTTTTCACTAAGCATGTGCTGATGTTTATTTCGTCTTTCAGAATTACCTTTGGAATTTTGTTGTTCCGGAACCAGTATTTCTACATTTTGTACTGTATTAGATAATGGAGAGTCAATGTCCTCACACAGATCTGTATTCTCAGTCTTAATGGGCACAGGAATATTACGATCTTCTGTAAAGAGAAGTTCTTCGTTATTTCTTTCAGGAAAAGTTTCCACAATTTCGTTGCACGACGTCGATGTCTCTAACTTCGGAACTGCTCCTATATCCTCACGTTTAATTCGGCGTGTCTCAACTAAATTGTAGGTTATTGGTATATCTTCAGACTTAATAGTATGTTCGTGTTTTACACATTGCGATTGGAAGTCTACTCCTTTTATTACTGTTCCCGCAGTCTCCATTACATACAGGACGGAACTATGACTTATTTCAGATGTATACACATCAACAAATTTGTACAAAAATTAAAATTTCGTATTGTAAAACTTATCTGGAGACTGTGGTTCCCTTCAGTGGTTAGGAGTAGTAGTACTAGAGGCAATGTCTCGTGTATCTCATAGGCCGTGACTGCCGATTTGCTTCGGCTATATGCGTAGTTCAATCAATCAATCAATCAATCATATTTAGAGATGGGAACCACTTACTTTTTTTGGAACAGTTACGCTACTGTTCCAGTTACACGAAAGTAACTGTTATTTATAACCGTTACCTGTTACTTTTTTTTATATTACGTAGTTAATGGCCAGATCACTTCCCACTTGTAGGGGAATACCCTTTTATCTCCCCCCCCCGTTAGGGACGTAGCCAAGGCTGTGGCTCAAGGGAGGAACCCCCGAAATCAAATAACCGTTGTAAAATTAACCTTTCAATTAGGAAAGAGAATCGATGGGGTTAGTTTCCCATTCTACTGGATTCGTTAACTTTGTTTTTTACTCACGTAAAACGGCAAAATTTCATGTAATATTATTCTCCAGAAGTTTTAGAATCCATATAAGGGCACATTTTGTTTCTAAGAATATTTTAAATACGGGTAAAATCGGTAAGAAGTTCACAAAAAACTAACCTAAAATGGCGCTCAGATTGGAATCACAATAATACAGAATCAGCTGCTAGAAACAGCGCAGGTGCATGCTGGGAAGAAGCCGATGGGTCACGTGGTGCTGGAATCAGCTGCCAACGTGATAATGGTCAGACAACCCTCCGGAAGATATAATATGCCACATTTTCGAAACCGACAAACAGTGTATCGTACATTATTCTAAAATGCAAGGGCGCTTCGCTTCGGCTGCCGCCTCCGCTCGCGCACTTAACTAATGTGGTTAGTGTTTTGCATTATTTAGCTTTATGTAGAGGTTGCAGGACCGTATGCAACAGACCAATGACATGCAAGGTCGTTGGGAGCCAATGGGAGTGTTGGTCTGCAAGCCAGAGACCGCATACCAACGCCGAACATCGCGTGCCGAAATCCAGTAGAGTGGGAAACTAAACCCGAATCGATAGTTAAAATATCGAGGTTAAAATCGGAGATAACCATCGATATGATGATAATATCGATCTTAAATCATCGATGTATTTAGAAAAAAAATCTATGTATAATTTAAAAAATGCCATGGTATCAGAAAATTAGGCAAATTTCATAAATAAACAGAAGTATTTCCACGAAAACAATCGATGTAAAAAATCAATATTTTGGGAAATTAAGCCCCTGTAAATAAAATTATATTGTAGAACCAAGGTAGCCTATTAATCTTCTTTTTGTTACAAAAACATCGATGTAGGGGAGAAACATCAATGTAGCAAAAACATCAGTTGTTTTCCATCGATGTAAAAAACATCGATTATCGACATGAAAATAAACGTTTTGAAATTTTCCTGTAGATTACAGCCTAAAAGATATGTGTACCAAATTTCTAGTTTCTAGATCATCTGGGAGTGGGCAAACATTAATGTCAGTAAGCGAGCCCTCTTTTCAGGGTTTTCAGTGCTAAAAATAAAAAAACTACTTTTTGGAATTTTCCTGTGGTTTACAGCCTAAAAGCTATAAGTGTAAGAAAAATTAAATTTTCTAGCTCATCTGGAAGTGGGCAAACATTAATGTCAGTTAGCGAGCCCTTTTTCGGGGGTTATAGGGCTAAAGATTAAAAAATACTTTTTTGGAATTTTCCTATGGTTTACAGCCTAAAAGTTATATGTGTACCAAATTTCAAGTTTCTAGCTCTTCTGGAAGTGGGCAAACATTAATGTCAGTGAGCGAGCCCATTTTTCGGGAGTACTTAGAGATAAAAATTAAAAAAATACATTTTGGAATTTTCCTGTGGTTTACAGCCTAATAGCTATATGTGTACCAAATTTCAAGTTTCTAGCTCATCTCGAAGTGAAAAAACATTAATGTCAGTGAGCTAGCACTTTTTCGGGGGGTTCTAGGGCTAAAAGTAAAAAAAAAAAAAATACTTTTTGGAATTTTCCTGTGGTTTACAACCTAAAAGTTATATGTGTACCAAATTTCAAGTTTCTAGCTCATCTGGAAGTGGGGAAACATAATGTCAGTGAGCCAGCCCTATTCGAGGGGTTTTAGGGCTAAAAGTAAAAAAAAATACTTTTGGGAATTTTCCTGTGGCTTACAGCCTAAAAGCTATATGTGTACCAAATTTCTAGTTTCTAGTTCTTCTGAAAGTGGGCAAACATTAATTTCAGTGAGTGAGCCCTTTTTCCGGAGTTCTTAGAGATAAAAAAAAAAAAAAAAAAAAATTGGCATTTTCCTGTTTTTTTACAGCCTAATAGCTATATGTGAACCAAATTTCTAGTTTCTAGCTCATCTCGAAGAGACAAAACATTAATGTCAGTGAGTGAGCCCTATTTCGGCGGGTTTTAGGTCTAAAAGTAAAAAAATTACTTTTTGGAATTTTCCTGTGGTTTACAGCCTAAAAGCTATTTGTGTACCAAATTTCTAGTGTCTAGCTCTTCTGGAAGTGGGCAAACATTAATTTCAGTGAGCGAGCCCTTTTTCGGAGGTTTTTAGGACTATGAATTTTAAAAATTACTTTTTGAAATTTTCCTGTGGTTTAGAGCCTAAAAGCTATGTGTGAACCAAATTTAAAGTTTCTAGCTCATCTGGAAGTGGGGAAACATTAATGTCAGTGAGCGAGCCCTATTCGGAGGGTTTTAGGGCTAAAAGTAAAAAAAAAAAAATACTTTTTAGAATCTTCCTGTGGTTTACAGCCTAAAAGCTATATGTGTGCCAAATTTCTAGTGTCTAGCTCTTCTGGAAGTGGGCAAACATTGATTTCAGTGAGCGAGCCCTTTTTCGGAGGTTTTAGGACTAAACATTTTAAAAATTACTTTTTGGAATTTTCCTGTGGTTTAGAGCCTAAAAGCTATGTGTGTACCAAATTTCTAGTTTCTAGCTCATCTCTAAGTGAAAAAACATTAATGTCAGTGAGAGTTCTTAGAGATAAAAATCAAAAAAATACATTTTGGAATTTTCCTGTGGTTTACAGCCTAATAGCTATAGGTGTACCAAATTTCAAGTTTCTAGCTCATCTCAAAGTAATAAAACATTAATGTCAGTGAGCGAGCCCTTTTTCGGGGGGTTTTAGGGCTAAAAGTAAAAAAAAAAAACTTTTTTGGAATTTTCCTGTGGTTTACAGCCTAAAAGCTATATTTGTACCAAATTTCTAGTTTCTAGCTCTTCTGGAAGTGGGCAAACATTGATTTCAGTGAGCGAGCCCTTTTTCGGAGGTTTTAGGACTGAAAATTTTAAAAATTACTTTTTGGAATTTTCCTGTGGTTTAGAGCCTAAAAGCTATATGTGTACCAAATTTCTAGTTTCTAGCTCTTCTGGAAGTGGGCAAACATTGATTTCAGTGAGCGAGCCCTTTTTCGGAGGTTTTAGGACTAAAAATTTTAAAAATTACTTTTTTGGAATTTTCCTGTGGTTTAGAGCCTAAAAGCTATGTGTGTACCAAATTTAAAGTTTCTAGCTCATCTGGAAGTGGGCAAACATTAAAATTACATTTAAAAATTTTTTTTTTATTATTTATATTTTGTTATTTTTTATTTAATAAAAATATTTTTTGTTATTTTTTATTTTTTTAAATTAATTTGTTTTTGAAATATTGGAAATAACAGATGTAACGGAACGAGACGAAAGTCACGGATAAAACACTTGTAACAGAAATATTAGAATTAACTGTAACAGGTGGAAGTAACAGTAACAGGTGGAAGTAACAGTAACAGGTGGAAGTAACAGTAACAGGTGAAAGTATTAGTAACAGGTCAGGGTAGCTGGAACAGGAGAGAGTAACAGTAACAGATCGCGTAACTGGAGCAGTGAGAGTAACAGTAACAGTTCGAGTAACTGGAGCAGTGAGAGTAATAGTAACAGGTCAGAGTTACTGGAGCAGGTGAAAATAATGTAACTGGTGTAATTCTCGATATGTTACTCTGTTCCAGACCAGTTACATTCGCTCGACACCCACAAATTTCTCAACACAACTAATAATAATAATAATAATAATAATAATAATAATAATAAATAAATAAAAATAATAAAAAATATAAATTAAAAAATAATACAAAAAATAAAAAAAAATATAAAAAATAATTAAAAATAAAATAGCAATAAAAGAAATAAACATATTAAAAAAATCCTGAGAAAAGAGGAGCTGCTGAGAAATTTGGAGAAACCATACAGAATTCCTATAAATATTTATATATATTTACACGCTAGCGGCCGTAATTTTGAAGATATTTGAACCAAATTTTATTATGTTATTTCTAGGCCCAATAGTTAATGAGCAATATTGGCCCAAGGGGGGGGTCGTGGGAGGGGGTTGAAATTAAAAAATATATAAATATATCTCGGCCCTTGTGAAGTATAGAGAAACTTTGTTGGAATAAATTAGAGTACTCCCTGTGGAGTTCTCAGTGACACTAACGATTCGGGGGATTTGGGGGTACGAGTAGGGGTGGTGGATGGAAATTCGAAACCACGTCTTGTGGGGTATCGTTGAAAAGCTCTTGATGAGTACTCTGCAAATCAATAACTAGTTTCTCGATAGCTCTCATATAAGGCGAGATTTGAATGTTTGAAAAAGTGGTCTTTCCTCTTTTTTGCAGTTATTATTGCGGGTTTATCATGCCAAGGCTAAAGAAGAAGAGAACTGCGCAGTGACAATAAATTAAACCAAAAGCACTTCGAAATCTACCTCAGCCTGTAGGCCTGCCTAAAGGGATTTTATTTCACTTCACACAAATGCAATTCTCCGCATTTCATGCAGATCTCTAAACTTAAGTAGTTGAATTTTCGCTTTTTATCGTAATGATTATTCGATGGCGTAGTGGGTAATATGCTAGCGGTCCCGTGTTCGAATCTCCTTAGGTCGAACATTTAAAGGATAGGAATAGATAGGTAGGGTAAAGGAGAAAAGGGATTGAATAGTAAAGTAAAGTGATCCCTATACAGGCCATGGAGGCCCAGAGGGTTCCAGGAGGTTGAGGCTCCCAGATTTTGGACACTCGGCACATGAAGGTGGTGGCTGACAGCACCGGCCGCCTTTACCCCTAGGATTGCTCATTTCTGTTAGAGGCTGAGTCGACCCCAGGGCCATAGTGCCACCAGAATGATTAGGCCAATTGAAAAATCTCAACGACCTCATCGGGAATCGAACACGCGACCTTCCGGTTTGAAGCGCAGCGCCTCAACCAATACGCTACGGCGTACCCCGGATTGAATAGAAGAAAGGGGAAAAGAAGTGGAGAAAAGGGGGGGGTCAGAATTTTTAACACTGCTAGTAGTTCCACCATTCACATGCAGAAGCGCCGACTTGAAAATATTTCTGGGGGGGGCAAGAGCTGGATTTTCAGTAGCTATACATAGGCCTTACATGATAAAATCTTAAGTCTTGGGGGGGGGGGCAGAAAGTACCTTGGCTCCCCCCCTAAGTCGGCGCCTATGTTCACATGTAGACGTCACGAGTGGGAGGAGCTAAAGGGACGACCTGTTTTTCCCTCGTTTTTTAATCAAAATCCCCGGGGAGGACCTCCGACCCCCATTTTTGGGATATTCCATACCCCACACCCCAAATAATAGCAAACTTTTGTCTGTGTCGGTCCCTCCTTTCAGTATTTTCTGGTTCTGCCATTGGTTGAGACGAAAATAAGATATCCTAGGAGGAGCTTTGGTAACTACAGATCCGTCGGCTCGGGTTCGATTCCCGGTACCTCCTAGGATTTTTCTGAGGTAGGGAGGTCTGGTAGAGGTGCACTCAGCCTCGTGATTCAAAGGAGCTACTTGATAGAGAAATAGCGGCTCCGGTCAAGAAAACCACCATTAACGGCCGTGGGTGTAGGTATGCTTACCACATGCCCCCCAATCCTGCCATCTGCCTACGGGAGATGACGCAGCGGTCGGGTGGTAGGCCAAGTCTCTCCAGGGATGTAGCGCCACGGAGTGTAGTGTATATGGCAGCATAAAAAGAGCAATAAGAATTATCTCTAGAGCATCGCCTACAACATCCTACAAACCACTCTTTACAGAACTTAATATACTTACATTACCATCAGTGTTTGTTTTGAGCTGTCTTCTCTATATAAAAAAGAATGTACACTTGTATAATAAATGCTTTACTCTACCAGAAATAAAGAAAACTTGTATATAAATAAATGTTAATTCAGCACAAACCAAAAAAATTTTGAATATGTTGCCCTCAGACTATTTAATTCATTGCCGAACAAAATCAAGGAGCTATCATATGTTCCTTTTAAAAGGACAATTAAAGCTAACCTGATGTCAAACACCCTGTACAGTGTCAAGGACTTCAATGACATTAGCCTATCTGGTGAAATGTGTACTTGTATATTCTATCTCATTTGTGTTTATTGTTATTGCTAATACATTGTACAATGTCTGTCGCAAATAAATCTAATCTAACCTAAGATTAGTTTTGTTCGTTTAATTATTTATATCTTTAATGTTAAACAACATTATTAAAAATAAAATTATGTAATTCCTGCACTTTTTGTAAAAACGATGTCAGTGTTAATCAATATAATGCTTTAATTATTTTTCTGTAAAATAAATTATTTGAATAAAACATTTAGGGGTTGAGTATATAATTGCGGGCACCTGCTAGTAAATATTGTACATGTATGTTTCTTTGACGATATCACTTATTTTAATTTACTGTATTAACTTTTGTATCCAGTAACTACTTACTTACTCATTGGCAATAGACAATTCCTAAGCAAGCTAAAGGAAGATTATCTATTTAATGGAACCCGAAGGTTCAATGCTGCGCTTACCTGAGTCCGCCATTCAACCCCGTTCTGTGCTAACTCCATCCAACCATCCCTCGCAAATCCAACTTCTCTTAAATCCGTTCTAAGATTTTTCTCCCACCTATGTCTAGATCTTCCACGTGGTCACTCCTCCCCCATGCATGCAACATGTCCAGCCCATTTCATCCTCCGTGATTTAATTACCCTTACTATATCCGGCGAAAAGTACAGGCCCTGAAGCTCGTCGTTATGCAATTTTCTCCAGTCCCCATTTGCATCCCTCTTGGGCCCAACTATTTTCCTAAGCCCCCTGTTTCCCATGTCTCACATCCATACAATACAACCGGCAGGATAACTGTCTTATAAATCTTTATTTTTAGATTTCTGGACAGAAGACGAGAAGATAAGAGTTTCTGAACTGCATGAAAAGAATAATTTCCTGATTTTAGTCTACACTTAACTTCTGCCTTAATATTATTTGTGTCTGTTATTATTGCTCCCAGATATTTGAATTTCTCCACTTGTTTGATTGATTTACCGGCTATTCTGATATTTATAGCACATCATTTTGACGTTTCACAACCATATTCTTAGTTTTTTTCTGTATTCATTTCCAATCCAACATTCCTGTAGGCAACGAAAAGACTTTCTGCATTTCTCTCGATTGTGTTTATGTCATCGCCCAATAAGCAAACGTTATCTGCATAAGCTTATCGGGTGATTGTCATTTAATTATGGACCTATCTTGTTTTCCTGAACTTTCCTAATGGCATATTTCAAAGCGAAATTAAAAAAGTAAAGGCGATATTGCATCTCCTTGCTTCAAGCCGCTTCTAATGGCAAACCTATCTGATATAAATTCCCTACCCTGACTCTGCTATAGGTTTCATTTAGACACATTTTGATATCAAGTAACTACTGACGACATAAAATGGATTGTGATATGACTGTTACGTAAGCTATTTTAAAATTATATTTACGTAAGATAATATTTGTAGAGGGTATAAAGTGCAATACATTTTAATATGGAAATCGAGTTTTTCCGGGGTTGAAAGTCTGGAAACCTTCGCTCCTTGTGGTCCCCAGATATCTTTCCATCCGCGCTGTTCGTCATGATCGTGTATGCAAATAGTGTGGCCTTGTCTGGTCAACAAAGTATATGTTTGTTTCCAAAATGTCGCGGTCCTGTGGGCCGCATAAACGTCCCTTGAATGGGAGATGTTAAACTAAGAAAGAGATGGAAGTACTACTGTTTACGGTTGAGTTTTTAATTACATATCTGAAGAAATGTATAATAATAAATACAAAAAACAGTTATAAAAAATAAAGCAAATTCTTAACCTCATGTAAAGCACTATATATATACAGTCCATCCTTGATACAATGCCACCATCCGTTCTCTAACATTTAGTGGCACAAAGCGACGGTGGAACTAAAACGAAATGTAATTAAAAAATAAAAAAAAAGGAAAAAAACAAAACAAAACATATTATAATACAGTTCTGTATTAATTTACTGTAACGTATTCGGGAAAAAAAATAAAAGGCAAACAGAGAACTTGAGCACAAAATAAAATACTGTACAGTAACTCAATTAATTACAGCATATATGCTACACAAAGGGGTTGAAAAGCATGTGAGTAACTGTAACTGAGTCAACTGTAGTGAAGTGTTCAACAGCTGAATGGATACTAGACTAAAAGAAGTGAAAGTTTGGAATGTCTCATTGTATGAAGGGCTTTTTCTACCTGGTCCATCCTCACGCAGACTTCCTATCCAACTTCTTAACATAGCTTCCTCATTCCACCACACTACGTTTACACTCACTTGGAAATACAGTACAGTATGTTTCTTAAATAATCTTCCTAACATTGATGCCAGTTTTAAAAGAATTCTGCAAATGAAAAAAAATTATTGCACGCTATATTTTGTGAAAATCCTGTCTTATATTCACTGGCACTAAATGAATTAGCACAGTAACGAGGATTTTTAAAAATATATTTTATATAGGAGAAGATCCGTTCACTTGCATTTATTGGCACAATGTAAAGAGGGGCATTATATCAAGGATTGACTAATATTAAAAGGCATTTTATGGCGAAGAAAGTTGGAGAAACATTGGATTACTTACTCAGTACATCTGTCACTGCCCGTCTCTCTGTCGAACTGCCCGCCCTAGAACACAGAAACAACAAATATTATAACATGGGCAATACAAATACAAATGGGCAATTCTTATCTACCCTTATACAATTCAACGGCCCTAAAGAGCGTGCTCACTCCGTCACTTCGTGAGACATCGAGTATACTCGGCGATGTTCGTCTCTCGCAGTCTAAACTTTTACGAAGAGTACAAAATTAGGAAAACCGTTTCTTTATTATATAAGGCCTAAGTGAAAAATTGTCATAGCTCTGAACCACAAACATGTTTAATAAACTGCCAGTGTAAATTTCTTAAAAATCCTGGAGTCAATCAATAATGGCGGGCGAAGCCGCGGGCACCAGCTATAATATATTGACAGTTTAACCCTGGAAGTATCGCGGACAATAAAATCCAAACGAACCACTCCTTCTCTTGATAAATTATATAATTTCTGAAAATTACACTGAGTTTATCAAATCAAATTAGCATCACATTCATCTGTCAACAAACAGTTGAGAAACGATACGTATCATCAGGTAGCTTTGGAACTGCATAAAACTTACAATTACAATTTCTGAAATCTATGTACTGGTAGGAACGAATAATAGTCTAAAGGAAAAAGCGATATTTTAAATAAAAATTGATGAAGCTAGCGCTGACTTTTGTAAATGTATTGTCAGTGCCTTCAGGATTCTAGACCTGTAAGTTTCGTATTTAAGCATCATTTTAATATTGGGTAAAGCCACGGGCTATTTTCTAGTTCTGATACAGAATAAGATGCCGTGTTGAGCTGTTTGCCATGCAAAGCTTAAAGCTCTATCCACAATGTGCAGCCGGTAGTCGGTAGTTGGTAGTCTGGAAATTCATCTTCGACTTCAGACTGCAAGTAACATATTACGAGATTGAAAATTATTTACTAGTACAAATAAATAGAATAGATCACTATGAAAAAGCAAGATACACATCTTGCTTTTTCATTACATATATTATGTGTTATAAATCGATTACAATACATTTTTTGTACTCTAAAATGTTTCCCTAACCTCAATGCCGACTGCACATTATGGATAGAGCTTAAGGCCCAAATCTGTACAAATGATGGATGGCTTATAACTACCCCTCACAGAATATTTTCTAGAAACATTCGAAATGAAAGTTTTAGTCTTTAGTATAAGTACCTTATGTACAAAATCTGTTCATACCACGAGAGTTAACGAGTTTATCGATAGTTTAACTGTTGAAACTCGGCAACTCGAGTTGGATTTATTAAGACTATTCAATGAATAAAAATATAACGGATTATACAAATAATAATTACTTTCGTGCTTTGTTGTATAAAAACAAACAGCTGCGAGATCACGGCATACTATGAATCATCCATCCATGAATTGATTCGAGTTACCATGTTGTATGTAACCAGTGCTACCAATGGGTCACATATACATAGTTAACTTAATTCAGGTAGGGTAACAGCAGAACAGAATAAGAGCACACGAACTGGCTTGCACCGAATCGAAATTGTGTTTTTAATCAATGTACATTTATATTATTTCAATTTCCAAGGATGTTATGTTGTGTAAAATAATCTGTTTTCGCACTGCTTAACGGCAGCATGTGACGTATTCATCACTGCACACTGATGCTTACGTGTCCAGTAATGAGCAGACGTTTTACCCGATAAAACGGCATCCTCGCGATTCCTACAAGGATATTATAAGATAAAGGATCGTGATTGGTCTATATGCGAGGAATTGCTAAACTTTATTGGCGGGATATGAGTGAAATAGTCAATGTAATATGGCAGTGAATTCTCTTAATTGGAATAGCTGTATCTAGACAATATTTAAATATATGGAAAAATTCAAGATATGATTCATTAACTTCAGATTTGGAAAAGACATCTTCCCATGTCTCTTTTGCGAGTAAGTAATTGAGATAATTGACATTTTCTACTGAGTATATTCTGCTTGTTCTATAGCTACTTAGAACATTTTGTATGTTTTTCCCATGCATCGTGGAAATTTGTAATATTTGAGCTGAATGATCCGAAAATCCAGTTTCAACCACCATGTAATTATGTTCCCAAAGTGATGTATTCAATATTATCTGGTCAAGAGCTGACTTTCCCCTGGTTGGTTCCTTTACTATAGCTTGTAGACCATGAGTATTTAACATATATTCAAGTTCTACACATTTTAAATTACAAAGGAAATCTATGTTTAAATCCCCTATAATTATAATATTCTTGGTCTTCTTAGATAAATTTTGAAGTATCATGTCTAAATTATCTATGAGAATATTTATGTTACTTCTAGGAGTTCTATATATACAAATGATGAATAATTTTAGTTGACAGAGTTCCACTATACTGGCCTCGAAGTCATTTTCAATAAATAAATTATTAAATAAAGTATGAGATTTAGCAGCAATATTTGATCTTACAAAAATACAAGAACCACCATGATTTCTCTTTTCTCTACAGAAATGTGAAATGAGAGAATAATTGGGAAAATTGAAAAGATCAATCTCATTACTCCCTAACCAGTGTTCTGTAAAGCACAGTACATCTAAATCCTTACCAATAGAACTTTCTAAAAAAATTTCAAATTGTTGCTTTTTATTACCTAAACTTTGAGCATTCTGGTGGAAAATTTTAGTATGTTTATATTCTAAACTACTCAGGTATCTGGGTATGTTTGAACTCAGCCGAGGTCTTTGCGATTTAAGTCATACAGCGGGACCGAGCGATGAGACCAGCGATGATGGTGTTAAGCTCCTTGATGACACTGAAACATTTGAGTCCTCCATAGTAACTACCGTAGTGGAATTTGCTTCGGCTATATGCGTAGTTCAATCAATCAATCAATCAATCATATTTTATTGTCTTTGAGTTCAATGAACAATGGACAAAGTCAGGTAATAACATTTTAAAATAAGATAGTCCCTAGTTAGTAGTTAAACACATTACAATATATCATTTGTCACAATAAATAATATGACTATGACACCGTTCTCTTTATATATAATAAGTAGTATTGCGCACAATGTGCATTATAGGTACAATGTTAATCCAATGTTATTCTGAGCAGAATTGAATCAGCGACACTGATCTATTTTTGCATGTTAATGCGTGATAAGTTTCGCACTGTTCACCGCACAATTCACATTTGCACTCCTCACACGTCTGATGGTAAGTCTTCCTGGTGCAGATGCGATGATGAAAGCCGTGGACCGCGAAGCGTGTTACTATGTGCCTCAGCTCGTACTCTGCCCTCATCCATTCTTTATTCATCATGGCATCTGTCCTGTAAAAGCTCTCGTCAATTGAGTCCTTCTTCGTCTGCAGCTCTCTCTCTCTATATATGAGCATAGCCTTATGACGGATAGCGACGCAGCTATACTTAGAAAACACATACCAATCAAAACAACTCTGAAAGTAGCTAAGAGACCAAGAGAACAATTAAAGCCCCAAAGGACAAGAAGAAGACTGGATTTGAACCTACTACAGGAAAATATGGACCAAATTGCAGGCACCTTGCAAGCGGTTAATGAGGGACGTCTGGAGGAAGCCATGACGGAGATAACTCACTTCATAAAAGAAGGAACAATAACAATGGAGAGTACGCGAAGAGCACAAAAATGGTTTAACAAAGAATGCTTCATGGCGAGACAAAATGCCTTAAAGAAGCTGCACACAGCGCGAAGAACAAGAGAAGTGGAAGACCTGAAGTGTTATCAGAGTGCAAGAGGGAAATATAAGGAACTCCAAAAGCTGAAGAAACGAGAGTACAGAGAAAAGGAAGACAAAAAGCTCATTAGAGACAGCGAGAAGGACCCTAACAAAGCACTCAAGACGAGACAACCGCGCTTCCCGGCAGACATCACAATGGAATCATGGGAGAAATACATGAAAGGATTACTAGCATCCAAGGATACCAGACCAGAAATAGACGACAGACCGACGACACAACACATCAAAAAATTCACCAGTGAAGAAGTAAAGAAAGCCATCATGTCAGGCAAGGCAAACAAAGCACCGGGTGTAGACGGATTATGCAACGAACATCTGCAGTTGTCGCTACCCTACCTAGAACCTATCTGGACAAAGTTGATGAACCAATGCCTAGAGTCAGGAAATATCCCTATCACATGGCGGAAGTCAATCATAAAATTGCTATACAAGGGCAAGGGTGATGTAAGTAGACCTGAATGTTACAGGGGTATAGCTCTGGAATCGGTAGCATTTAAGATACTTACCAAACTTTTAACTCAGAGACTAAGTGCCCTGGTAGAACCATTATTACCAGAAGAGCAGTTCGGGTTCCGGAAAGCTAGGAACACGTTAATGGCTGCAGAATGCCTTCTAAAGAGTATACAAGAGAGACTGCAAAACCACGAAAAGAAATATGTCATCTTCATAGACTACTCCAAAGCTTTTGATACGGTCAACAGAACAAAAATAATAGAAAAATTAGAACATCTCATAGGGCACTCGAACATGACAAGGCTAATATCAAATATACTGGCACACAATCAGGTGCAGATATGTGACGGAGTATCTCTATCGAGCTGGATTGATCAAACAATCGGAGTACTACAAGGGGATCCCCTGAGCTCGATACTGTTCAACATCCTGACACACGACCTTCTCTTTATATATGTTACCGGCAATGTGAGAAATTTTCAGACTGTGCACACGCAGAAATTTCCACGAGCCTTCCGAGCAGTGTGTGTGCACCATGTGCGGGAGCCTATGTGAAAGATATCATTTCACGAAATGCAGGCAAAGAACCAAATCATTGATGGACTATAGCAAAGAGTAGAGTACCATTGACTATGCACTTTTGTGCGCAATTCCTCTTTATAATGTGAGAAATGAGCATATGAGCTGGCTGGGTTGACATTTCAAACTCACGGTGACGTCTAAACAATGCACGTGAAGGAAAAGCAAGTATCTGCTGTGGCTTCCATTAGAAAGATCTAAGAAGAACATAAGTCATCTTGGCTTAAATATACATATAAAAAACAACCAACCATTTAATAAATAAAATATCGTTGAACAATGCTTTGGGCTGTTTTCCCTTTCGCGTTCTGGGAAATACCTTACAAAAACAGCTTGTACCGTACAGCACGCGGCGTTAACAGGACACATTCCAATCTACTACCTCTGACCTGATTGTTTCAATACCCTTAAGAATTTATTCATGCCTTTATTATCTACATGATCGCAGTGACTCGGAGGGGAAATTCTATTTCTTATGAAAATGTTTATTCAGTAGACATGAGGGGGGTTTCAGAAATTTTCGATTCTAAGAAGCATACCGGCCGAGTCTCTTTCATTGTCCTCCAAGCAAAATGTAATGTAGGGAAAATAGATGTGTCTTTCTTTTCCTGGAAAACATTACCCTATTATACTGTAAAAATTTACTCTAAAATAAAATTGGTTATAAGTCAATAAACAGCTTAACTTAAGTTCTATGTGTTTATTTTATCTGCATTGTCCTGTCGTATAACGGTGACACGGAATTATCAGTTAATCTGAAACGGATTACTCTTGAAGAACAATTGCTATCTCTGAAAAGTAGAAGCACAAATCCTTTGAACTCAACAGTAGGCCTCACTGACATTTGGCATTTAAAATCATAATTTTCAAAAGATTAAACTGGTACGTACAGATAAAATTGTTTATAATTAGAACATTTTAATGCCCCGCCCGGCATCAGTTAACTGATTTGGTCCAAAATCAATAGGCTTCATCCCATGGGCGTTATAAATGGTATACCAAGTTTTATGAAAATCCGATAAAGCATAATTGAGTTTTCCCGCTTACAGACACACGGACAGACAGACAGTCAGATAGTCGTGTCTACCATACAATCTCATAAGTAACGGTACCGTTCTGGCACTTAATAATTATGTAATATCATTACATAATTTTTTGTTGCATACATTATAAAGGGCGAGTTGGGTAGTGAATTTAATATTTGACGGGGGCCCGGGAATATTTTTCCCTGGGGCCCTTGCTTTCTTTCCACGGCCCTGGGGTTTAGTATAAGCCACTTATAAAGCTTGGTCTTAAATTCCTTTAAAGGTTTTCTGGTTATCTCTATAGACAATTTATTATATAGTTTCATACCTAATATTTCATAACTGTTTGTTGTTATAGATAGTCTTTGGTATGGTATATTAATTTTATTACAATTCCTTGTATTGTAAGAATGAGTGTCTTGCCTCTGAATCATGTTGATTTGATTTTCTTTAATGTACATCAGAACTGTGTAGATATACAAATTCACTATCGTCATTATTTTAAGATGTATGAATAGTGGTTTACAAGAATCTGTCATTACTCTGATTACCTTCTTCTGCAATAAAAGAATCTTGTTAATATGTTTGCTATTGCCCCATACGAGATTATACTATGATAAAATGCAAAATAGGCTGATCTGACATAACTTTGAGGAACATAATTTTTTAGTTGTTTCAATAAGTAAATAGATCTTGATAATTTGCCTGATATATAATTGATGTGGGCATCCCATGACAAATTACTATCCACGTATAAACCTAAACATTTAACATTATGTCTATCTTCTTCAGAAAGTCCATCTCTGAGACTGAAGTATAGGATTTGTGTTTTATTTTCATTTAATAAAAAACCATTTGCTCTAAACCACAGGGATGCATGTAGCAATGTATTCTCAGATTAAGCTTTCAGGGACTGTAAGTCTTGGTTGGTGTGAAAAAAGGTGGAATCATCAGCATACAATATTCTTTCGGTATGTCTTATTGGCGCCGCATTCAAAACGATTTTAATTCGATGTTATTACAGTTTATATTCTAGCATAGCTAGGAGTCTTTTTTTATATTTTCCCCTCAATGAAACAACTGACTGACACAGGATGAAATAGTGGGGATGAGTCATGCTAAGTAAATATTTGCCTTTACGAGTATAGAAACCATCGAAAATAGAAATCAAATTGGACGGCCACGGGATTTGTACCCGGGACCTCCCCTATGAGATGCTGGGCCATTTCGCTCGGTCCTAAATATGTTTTCTGATGTAGTCAATATTTAATTTTAAGAAATAAGTCCTATTTAACAGTCTAAATTTCCAATAGAAATACATCCCTTTTGAGAGATCTTGCCAACTTCCAAGTATTGGAAAATACATTGGAAGTTCCCCCTTCTGAAGATGGGCCTCTGCACCCAAAACAAAACAGAGCTTTTCACTCTGGAATGAAACTTGACAACAGTTTACCACATCAACTGAAATTATACGACAAATACGTAGTTTTAGATAAGACATTTGATTGGCCACTGCTTTTATTTCGTTCAGAAATAACCAGAAACCACAGAATTCAACAATAACCTTCTATTTATTATTTGGCCTATTATCAAAGAAACTAAAAAAAATTTGCATTTACAAGATTGATTAGTATTTTGATCGTGTCAAAATTTTACATCTTAGTATACTTGTATTCCCTTATTGACAATGTATTCTTACATGTATTCCATGTCAAAGCAATGTATGATGTAAATATATAGGCTTACTGTAACACATGGAGTTACATATTTGGGTATTCATATTGTTTATGTTCAAGTTACTGTATTTGTCTGTAATTATTTTTTATTTTTCTGTAATGATTTTGTTAAATTTTGTGCCATCTCTTTTCTGGTTATTCCTGCTATTTTGTGACTACATTTACTTGTCTAATATCTTCTAGTATGACCAACAGATATAAATAAATAAATAAATAAATGAAAAAGAGAATATAACAGTATTTGCTTTGACAAAATTAATGCAGCTGCCTCATTTAACCACATTATAAAAGTAAATCTAGTTATATCAGAGATCGGAAAAGAACACTTTTTGAATGGACATGATCCGAAAAATTTCCTTATAAATTTTAATCATTTGGGGGAAGGGTTTGAAAGTTAGAAGAGTTAAGGCGATGCAGTATTGGAGCAACCAGCAGTTCGGTAGAAGACGTAGCTCTAATTCCTGATGTTACTTTACGCCTTTGTATTATAATCTTATCCATATTATTAACCAAGTTAACAACATCCACTCTGTTACAGACATACTTGACTCAATATTGCATTCGTTGTTAAAGCAAAATATTCTGTAACCATATTACAACCAGCAGCCTATAAAAAAACTATTGAGCTTTGGACTATGGTATCTTAAGAAAATTTGATGAGCATATGTGAAGGAATAAGTGGGTTAACTAAAACACTAACAGAATATAACTCGATCGGTAAGACCTGAGCCAAATACGCGCAGAAAGCTTATCGTCTGCTGGTAGCAATGGAAAAGGGCAGAAGAGAATGCATATACTGTACTATTCATTCCAAACTATGCAGTTCATAATAGCCCGTAACTATTGCAAACAAAAATAAAGTATTTGTTTATTTAGTCATGAAATATTATTTAAGTAATGGTATGTAACTCACAGAATATCGCTGTTGGGTCTTCACTATTGAATGCTGTGAGGCTAACTAAGATGTTTTTACACGGTCTGTACAGCAGCGAACATCACGCACTAAGAAGGTCAGGCAAGTCTAGATTACGTCATCGCAGACTACTGCGCAGCCGTTTCTTTGACTCAGGCCTTACCAATCAAGTTATAAATAAATGTGTACCTGGTTGTCAAACAGCGTTGCAATGCAAAAGCATGGCTTATTTCGTGAGTTTCCTGTAATATCAGAAGAATAAAATAAAATAATTCGGCAAAAGATAGATTTATGCTGCACCCCAGCCAAGCTCCGCCGTTTTGTTAGGTTAGGAACGTTTATGCTAGTTTAGGAGCAATATACTGAATAGCACGAGGTTTATTATGTCTCACATTGAATTTCTTCTGTGACAAAACCCTAAACCCCACCTTCCCAGGCGGGCCTCATTAGAGAGGAGCCTAGAGTGCAGCATAAAACTATTTTTTCCCAAATTGTAAATATTAGATATAAATTAATCTAAAAGAATAAGTTAATTGGTGTGCCAGAGAAATTGGTACGTACGGATTAAACAAATATCTGCATTTTTGTTATAACATTGAAACGATTTATTTCCTATGAGTTTAATTGTACCATGGCAGTGGTTTATGGAAAGCAACTATCAGCAAGAAAATGTTCTGTTACTTAGGTAGGTCACCCCAAATCTGATTTCTTCATTGGTTTATCTCAGCGTTTCTCAACCTTTTTGAACCCGAGGACCTCTAAAATGTCTAAAAAGTTTTACGGACCCCTAATTTTACATCCCATTTTTAAAAGAAGACATATATTCTTAATATTTGGGGTATTAATTGTAGGTCATTATAACGAAATGCGTGAAAAAAATTTACTTCTCTACTTTCCATTTGCTTTGTGATATTTTTTAATTATGTCTGTGGACCATCTACACCATCTTTGCGGACCACCAGTGGTCCGCGGACCATAGGTTGAGAAACGCTGGTTTATCTGATTTTGAAGGTATAAGGCATAAACAGTCATGCATTATACATCATTACTCATCTTCTCACACTAGATTTTGATGAAATTTTACAGCAAAGTTCACACTGAATGATAGAAAATGCCTGGTAGAATTTTAAGATTAATTAATTATTTGCATAAGAAATATAAATTACATGAATTTATTTAGGAGTTTTCTTTATTTGTAAATTATTAACCTATAAATTCATTTCGTATTCTTGTTTACAGAATTTGTAAATATTGAAAAGTATCTCATATCGATTGGATGTAGAAACTATCGATTCCACATGCTTCTAACCATTCCCAAAGTGCAAAATCATGGTTAAGTTTATGGATTGGACATGCGCAGTACAATAAACCCTCAAGCAGTCATGGGTTTGCTTTGGGAAAAAACCTAAAAGTTTAAATTTCTCTAATTTACAATGAACTCAGTTCTTCACTCATTTTCAATGATTCTGCGTAACAAAAGCAAAGATAGTATCGGTAGTGCTTGTTTATAAACTTGGCTTGCCGTGGATTGTTTCTTTTTCCTTAATATTTACAAAAAGACAGTGTTAAGATAACAACGTTAATTATTTAAAGGAAATATATTTAGTTTGATTTAAATTATGCATATTTTTATCATATTTTTCGCAACAAAACTTATATGGCTTGTAAAAGAGGCGAAAATACAGTGAAACAAATCTCTCTTAACGGACACCCCTCCTTTATGGACGATTTTTTCTGGTCTCTATAATGAAACTTCATTATAACTAACCCCTCTTAGATGACATCCTATTTTACGGACACGGACACAAAAAATCCACTTAAAATGCCTCTTCAAACCTCTCTTAATGGACATTGACGAGAAAATCATATATCTACAGTATACTGTACTGTATTGTACTACACTTCTTTTCTTCTTCTGTTGACTTAGTTTTGACACAAACTGTTGTTCTTGCAATGTAGGCCTAAAGTGGACTACAGTATAGTATTCGGGATTTTTGTAATATGTAGTCCTACAGCATAACATATCTGTGTAATGGATTAGTGTAAACTAAAGAGATGTTGATGTAGATGTAGATATCTCGTCCTGTAGATCCTGTGTTGAGCGGGGCTCAAGGATATAGAACACGTCAGATCAAAAAATACATGCATGTTATAACAATAATATAGGCCTACAGAAACTGCAAGCTGCCAAATTTATCCAAGCTGGAAATATTCCTCCAAATTGTAGAAGGTGTGAGTTATTAAAAATTCCTTGACAGCTGTTTTGAAATGTTTGCTCTTTCTTTGAATACATAATAATTCAATGTTGTTTGGAAGCTTGTTATATATCTGTACTGCAGAATAATACGCACCCTTCTGAAAGAGTTTTAACGAGTTATTTGGTCTGTGCAGATCATTCATGTTTCTGGTAGTACGTTCATAAACACTAAAATTAGTTTGAAATTTATCAATATTATTCACTACATAACACATAACAGAGTATATATACTCCCCTGTAAGAGTGAGGACTTTTAATTTTTCAAATAGCGGTTTACAAGATTCCCTTTTTTTCTTTCCACATATTATTCTTATTGCCCGCTTTTGTAATCTAAATATTTTCTCCCTATGGGTAGAGTTGCCCCAGAAAATGATCCCGTACCTCATTACCGAGTGAAAATATGCAAAATATACCATAAGTAATGCATCCTGTTTTAATATATTATTCAAAATTCTTAAAGCAAAGCACGCTGAACTCAGTTTTGGACTTATCATTTCTATGTGTGTCTTCCAGTCAAGATTTTGGTCAATTTGCAGTCCTAAAAATTTTACATTGCTAATTTCTTGTATGATTTGTGTTCCATAATTAATTTCAAGATTTGAGATACATCTGTTTTTTGTCCTAAATTGTATAAAATGGGTCTTATCAATATTTAGTGTCATTTTATTAGCTAAAAACCATGTGTTTAACTCGTGAAAAGCCTTTGTAGCTATTCTTGATAAATGTTCTTGTGACGTTCCTGTTACAAGTACACTAGTATCATCTGCGAAGAGCAATACCTTTGATTCGTCACTCAAGTTATAGGGCAAGTCATTAATGAAAATTAAAAAGAGCAAAGGTCCCAGTATTGATCCCTGGGGTACCCCATTCTTAACAATCCCTAGGTTAGATTCATTTCCATTTATTATTACCTTTTGAGTTCAATCAGAAAGATATGATTTGAACCACTTAAGTGTTAAATTATCGAACCATAATGATCCAATTTTTGAAGTAATATTTCATGACTTATACAGTCAAATGCTTTAGCTAAGTCGCAGAAAATTCCCAGAGCATATTTCTTTTTATCTAACGCTTCCAATATTTCTGTAGTAAGTTGAAATGTAGCATTCTCAGTGGACATGCCACTTCTAAATCCAAACTGAGATGAAGTAAGAATGTCATTCAAATTAAGATAGTGTATTATGCGTTTGTATATGACTTTTTCAAAAACTTTTGAAAATGAGGTTAAGAGCGATATAGGTCTGTAATTTGATGGTAGATTTTTGTCACCTTTTTTAAAGAGGGGCTTAACAATAGCATGCTTCAGTCTTTCTGGAAATATTCCATTTTCTAATGAACAATTGCATATTGCATAGGTTTACAGAGTTCTGATGAGCAGCTTTTTAATAACTTATTGCTTATCTCATCCCATCCAGACGAGCTTTTACTTTTGAGAGACTTGATTATATTTTCAATTTCTATGTGGGAAGTCAGGTTCAACTGAAATCTATGGTTCCAAACTGTAGATTTTGTTAGTAGGTCTACTGCCTTAATGTTAATATTATTTAAAGGAATACATTTCTCTGCAATATTTATAAAGTGACTATTAAAAGCATTTATAATGTCTGATAAATTATCTAGTTTTATGTTTTGGTATATTAATGATGTACAATCATTGTTTCCCTTTGTTCTCCCCGTTTCTTTTTTTATTATATTCCATACAGTCTTAACTTTATTATTTGATTTATTAATTACTTGTGAAAAATGCCTACTTTTTATAGTATTCCTTATGAGTTTGGTTGTTACTGGTTCTATATTTTAGGTAGAGCTCTCTTTTGTTTGCACATGATATTTTAATACCAGCAGTTAACCATGTGTTATTCCTTGAATTAGGTAAATTAGCAGTTTTCTTTTTTGGAAAATTTGCCTCAAAATGTCGTGACACTATGTTTAGGAATTCACTTAATTTACTATCTACTTTGTCATAGGATAACATAGATTCCCAGTTTTCATTCGCAAGATCTTGTTTGAAATTTAAAATTGAATCGTCATTCATTACTCTAGTCATATTACTATGAGCATGTTTACTGTTCGAATTTACTTTAATATTGTTCAGCACTAACATTTGTGCATCATGATCTGATAATCCATTTAATATTGGAAATACTTTAAAATTAAAATGTTTTTCTATATCTATGAATATATTATCTATTGTTGTTTGGGAGTCGTTCTGAATTCTCGTTGGAAAGTTTACTATGAAATCTAGATTATAGCACAGTATAAGTATTAATACAGTAAGGAAACTGTGTGTTAAAAGTCCTATGACAACTTGTTAGCTGGGCGACACTAGCGCTCCATGCGGCGGTTGAGTAAAACTGCATTCTCACCATATAAAATAACTTGGGAAAATGCATAAACACATAACAAAATATGTTACAATAAGAGAAAAAAATCTTCTTTCAAAACTGAATTTGAAATTTAAGAAACAATGAAGCATGTATTATATTTTAGTTAAGATCAGGCACAATTTTTAAATGCCACTTACCTGTAACTTGCACTGCAGTTCCTAGGGCTATTCTTATTACAAGTTTTAATAACTTCAAGATGATTCTTGGAAAACCAATTATAACTCGTTTTTATTTTTAAAAGTAGCCTAATATTACATTAGAATAGAAATGTCATCATTTTACAAAAATAATACAATATTACATAAGATACAATACAAAATTCAAATAAAAATATAGGTTTCTATCAATATTTCTCAATTTCTAATACTACAAAACTGCTTTTAGTATACAGTCGGTACAGCAGTTTTAATTAAAGAGTTCTTATTGGAATTCATAAACTGGCTGTTTTCGAAGTGTTCCAAACATAGGCGGCAATTTACATTTAAATATTTTACAGTTTTTGTTAGTAGGTCTTCTCGCCGACTATTGATGACCCATTTTTTACACCTGAAATCATTACAACAATTGAAGGTAGATCGAAGCCGTAAGATACAGAAACAAAATACAATCTCAACAATGAAGTTGAGGACGAGCAGTGTGACAAACCTATATTCAAAGGTCACTCTTTAATATAATTTATAACTTAAACGTTGATTTTAAAGGTGGGAAAAACCTTGGAATAGATACGCTTTTTAACAGTAGCCTATTTTAGGTAAGCCTATTGCTTGCCTAGGTTTGGATAATGATGTCATGTTAGTTTACTGTCGCAAACACCTTAATGGCACATGTATCCGAGAATTTATGATGTAAGATTATGTTTTCGTCATCTTTACGCCTACATCGTGTTCGAGAAAATAAATATCGTACCGCCTGTAAAATCGGCTATGTGCACTTTTTTACGAAATTGAGTTATGTGCACTGATATTCCTTAGCATTGATCCTTACAACCGGGTATGTGGATCTTTGATTGTCAGGTTTGTGCAAGCAAAGAAAAAAATCGGCTACATGCTGCAAAATGGCCATGTGCATTAGAGCTCACATAGCCATTCTTGACTGCCAACACGGCACACATGTTTGTATACATAACCGGCCCTGACATATACATTACAATGCACAAAGGAAATAAGCTGCACCGCAGCAAATATTGTGTTATCTTAAGCGATCACAATACGACATCCTAAATATTGTTATCTTTAACCGTGATATAGACTGCTGACATTTTCATTTCATTAGTATCTATTGTTAGAAATTACAACATAATTAAAGATAAAAATATTACATTAAAGTAAATGTAAACATAACCACACCAGAACATGTGTCAAGAGTAAGCCAGCAGGCATACAATAAATATTACGTATTTTTCTTCTTACCTTTCTGGATCTTTTGGGAAAGTGAAGAAATGCAATAATTCAGGATTTCTTCCTTTATTGTTACTGCAATTTATAGCAGAACAATAACATCCTTTCCAAACACGCATTGCTATAAAAATTCAAGACTCCTATTTATTTCCATTCTTCCCGCAGTAGTGATTGTAGTATTACTCAATGGCCGGTAGGATCGCATGGAATCTGCGCGCGCATGTCCGTATGGCAGAAAAACGGACTGAGTTTCTTTACTGTATTAATACGTATACTGTGATTATAGCTACCCAATAAAGATATCAGTCTGATCTTCTTCTCACTATCAATTGAGAAATCTACATTAAAGTCCCCACACAGTATAATATTTACGTTAGTACTATACAGTGAATTAAGAACACTTTCTAACTGATTTACAAAATAATTGAAATTACCTGATGGTGCCCTGTAAATAGCTAGTATTACAAATGTATCATTGTCAAAATTCAATCTGGCTGAACAACATTCAAAATCCTGTTCTTTACAGAAGGAACTTGTGTCTATATCACTAAAATGTAAGTTTCTTTCGATAAATATACTCACACCTCCACATTTAATGGAATGTCTACAAAATTTTGAACATAAGGAAAGATTATCAATTTTTAATTGTTCCAGATCTGTTTCTGCACAGTGGTGTTCCGTTAGACAAATAACTTGAATTTCCTGTTTATTATAATTAATTGTATCCTGAATGGCTAAGTTAAATTCTTCAATTTTACTGTATAACACCGTTCATTTACTGTATAACACCGTTCATTTACTGTATAACACTGTCATGTAAGTACTGTACAGTAGATTATTTTACTCCAGAATTTTTTAATCTCTCTAGAGCGGACGATTTTTACGGTCCCGGATGTGTCCGTTATAGAGAAGTTTCACTGTATACCGATTTTCGTTAAAATGAAGCCAAATTTCTAATTTAAGTACGTAACAAATACCGTACTTTCATTGCCACTGCCTCTTTCAATCAAACTACTGGCCATTGGGTCATACAAACAAGGATATTGAAAAGAATTCAAGACCCACATAGGACTCCTGTCTTTCCTCTTCTGCACTGATGTTACTGATGCCAGCTGCTAAGAACTCATTATACAATCCAATAAAAGCTATTATTTATACATACAACTTGTGATTGTATTTTAACCAGTACAGTCTATTGTAATTAAAAAAAAAACTTGTAAACAGTCAAGTTTTGAGAGAAATTGGCTTGTTACATGTATGACACTAAAAAGCTTTTTCCCCTTTATGAGTAAGCATATGAGTTTTGACAGAACTTCTTTGAGAAAATGTTTTGTCACAAACATCACATTTGAAAGGTTTTTCTCCTGTATGAGTAAGCAGATGATCTTTGAGATGACTTTTTTGAGAAAATGTTTTGCCACATACATCACATATGAAAGCTTTTTCTCCTGTATGAGTAAGCAGATGTCTCTTGAGATGACTACTTTGAGAAAATGTTTCGCTACATTCATCACATATGAAAGCTTTTTCTCCTGTATGAGTAAGCAGATGTCTCTTGAGATTACTACTTTGAGAAAATGTTTCGCTACATACATCACATTTGAAAGGTTTTTCTCCTGTATGAGTAAGGATATGAGTTTTGAGAGGATTTCATTGAGAAAATGTTTTGCCACAAACATCACATTTGAAAGGTTTTTCTCCTGTATGAGTAAGCAGATGATCTTTGAGATTACTTTTTTGAGAAAATGTTTTGCCACATACATCACATATGAAAGCTTTTTCTCCTGTATGAGTAAGCAGATGTCTCTTGAGATGACTACTTTGAGAAAATGTTTCGCTACATACATCACATATGAAAGGTTTTTCTCCTGTATGAGTAAGCAGATGAGTTTTGAGATAACTCCTTAGAGAGAATGTTCTGCTACAGACATCACACTGGAAAGCTTTTTCTCCTGTATGAGTAAGAAGATGTCTATTCAGATTACTTCTAATAGAAAATGTTTTGCCACATACATCACATTTGAAAGGTCGTTCTAATGTATGAGTAGGCATATGAGTTTTGAGAGTACTTCTATTAGAAAATCCTTTTTCACCGACATCACCGGAGACACTTTCTGCACCAGTATGATGACTTAAATCATAAAACTGATACTGTTTTTCTTCAGTAAGCATGTGCTGATGTTTATTTATTCTTTCAGAAGTACCTTTGGAATTTTGTTGTTCCGGAACCAGTATCTCTACATTTTGTACTGTATTGGATAATGGAGAATCGCTGTGTTCAGACAGGTCTGTATTTTCAGTCTTAATGGACACAGGGATATTCATACAATCTTCTGTAAACAGAAGTTCTTCGTTGTTTCCTTCAGGTAACGTTTCCGGAATTTTGTCGCACGATGTCGATATCTCTAACTTCGGATCTGCTCCAATATCTGGGTCTATACCCTCACTTTTAATTTGACGTACCTCTACTAAATTGTAGGTTATGGGTATATCTTCAGACTTAATAGTATGTTCGTGTTTTACACATTGCGATTGGAAGTCTTCTTGTTTAATTTCTGTTCCATCGTATTGTAATGTTGCCGCATTCTCCATTATGTGAAGTGGTGGGTGCACTTTAGCTAAGTTTACGACAGGACAGAACTATGACTTACTTCAAGCCCACCTACATCACCTGTATCGCAAATTTGTACAAAGATTAAGATTTCGTATTGTAAACCTTATTCCAAACCGTAATTTGTTAACTAATTCTGTTAGGAGGAGTAGTAGGAGAGCCAACTTCTCCTGTATCTCATAGGCCGTGACTGGTGATTTGTTTCGGCTATATTCGTAGTTCATTCGGTATGTCATTTGTGCCTCATTCAAAACGATATTATGGGGATGGTATTGCAGTTTATTTCCTTGCATTGCTAGGAGTCGTTTTATTCCTAAATAAAACAGCTGATTGACACAGGATAGTCGGGATGAGCCATGCCAAATAAATATTCAGTTCAGCATTTGTCTTTACGACTATTAGTCCAGTCGATATCCACTTTTTACCTGGAAAATATTCCAAGTTAATGAAATTTTTACAGGTAATTTTGGGGTACTCTAGGATGTCTATCCTAAGTTTTTGACCTCGGGGACCCTGTGCTAACTTGGGGGAGGGGCAAAAACCTCGAATTTTTTGTACTTTTTTCAGTTTTTCGCGTATATCTCGTAAACTAAGCATATTTTGTGTAACTATAGTACAATACAAAGTTGTAGAGCATGAAATTTGCTAAAATTTGGTTGATAAAACTTATTTGTAGACCCAATATTAACCGAGATACGGCCGATCAAAGACAAAGTTTCTTGAAAAGTAAAAAAATTCCGAAAAACGAAGGTTTTGGCCCTTTAACTATTTATTACCATCATTTCCATGTTAATTATGTTAATCTTCTTCTTCTTCTTCTTGAGTTATGGCCTCGGCCACTGCTGTGCCATGTAGCCAATTTCAGGAAAATGGGAGGAATTGGCCCCAGAATGGGGATATGATTACTCGACTCGATGTTAACTAGTTTTGTTGACAACTCCAAGGAAAGCTATATGTCTATATATGTGGTAGAATCTGTATGTAGATGTTATATATATGCGGGTATCAGGGGCGTATCCTATATTGGTGCTATGTGTGCGCTGCAAGCCCTAATTCTAGATGGAATATATTAATTCATTATGTTTAATTTGTTCAGCAAATTGTACAAAAATCAGTGTAATTTTCATTGTTGGAATGAGAAAACAAGGGCCTCGCTGCGAGGATGTCACCCTTGTGCTACTATTCCGTAATAATGAGTTTCTGAGCGGGCGGAGGGTGAACGTTAGGCGTGGCCTTGCCTCGAGGCTAGAACTTGTGTGCTATGAGTTTTGAAGAAGGGCGATATCCTGACCGCGGGGTAAAGAAGGGAATAGGTTACGCACGGTGGAGATTTCGCAGTATCTTGAGTGCCTTGCGTGCTACTGAAGTTGCGCAATCAGCTGTATTGTAGCGAAGTATATTGCCATTTCAAGAAGTTAAAAAGTAAATGATTGCAAATGTTATTTTATTTAATGTTGAATTGAATTGAATTGTTTTATTCGTCCAATATATCATTACATGATATGGGACACGTCATACAATAATAACACAATAATAATAATACAATAATAGAATAATAATAATCATAGAATTATTTAACTTAATGAATATATAAATACACATACAATTTACCCATCTAATAACACAAATATTCATCTAAAGAATAGTACGATTCTCATTACATAAAACATTCATTACAAAAAACTGAAATTGTTTAAATTTTTGCAATTTGTTACTTCAGCAATAGTTCACTTTGTATTATTGCGATCAGATGTGATTGTAATTCTTAAATAAAATACTAACTTTCATCTTTTGTCAAAAGGGTTTTGTTAATTTTTAGTCGTTCATTTTTAATAAGTTTTCTAATAACTAATTGTAAATATTACTTTATTTATTATTATTCTGAGTGCGGCGTAGAAGACAGTAGGGTACGGACGGTAGAGATTTGCCGGTATTGGCGTGCAACGTAAGTTCCGCAAGCAATTGTGTTGCAGCCAAGTATATTACAATTTTAATAATTTCAAGGCCAATATTGTAAATATTTTATTTAGTGTTATCAAATGTATTGAATTAATTTTGAGTTAATGTATTTCATTCTGAAAACATTATGGAAGAGCAAAGGTGTATTTTGGAAGATGTTCTGATAAATACATTTTCATCCAGAACTTTTCAAGATAAATTGCAAATTGTGACAAATGTACGCCCTTGGCCTCAGTTAAGAAGTCTTTCTACAATACATAAAGACAAGAATGTAGAATATACAGAATATTTTTCAGTCTCACATTCCTGAGGAAGGCCACAGAGTTAAGACGGCCGAAAGCTCGAGCCAAATAATTTTGACAAGGCTGATAACCCGAGATGCCATCTTAACTGATCAGCACCCTGAAAGCTTGAAATATTATAAGTACAAATCCTTCATATTTTAAAATAAAAAATATGCCTATTTTAATAAAGCAAGCTATTTTTAACTGTCTAGTTAAAGTTAATCTATATTCTCAATTAAATTAAGAATCAAGTACATTTACTGCGTAGTACGATAGCATAGCACGCCCCTTATCAGCGATCAGGATACGCCACTGGTGGGTATATGTGTGTCTGTGTTGTAAATATGTATGATAACCAATGTTTATAGAGCTCTGGGCTTTTTTAGTTTTTCCTCCTGCCACTTGAGCGCGCTGCTCTCCACATTCAGGTATTGTCAACTTCCGGTTTCCTCATTCTTGTGTGTTTTCAATTATGAGTTCGGGACGGTTCGCCAATTTTACAGTGAAGGAGTTAAAAAGGATGTTATCCGAAGATGGTGCAACAAATATTTCACAGTTAACAAAGCAAGAGTTGATTGCAAGGTGAGAAATCAAAGCTACCTGTCTTCTGAAACGTTCGCTAACTGTTCTAATATGGTGCAATATGCCTGCGGTCTCGAATATTTTTGTATACTGTTGCACGATTTATTTTCATGTTTTTTTACAAATATGCATGAACTTTTTCGTATCATAACTTATTGAACACACATTCTAATATACGACGCTGTTTGTTTTGGTTGCAGGTTGCTCAGGCGCAGTGGCGTCACGTGGGTAACATATTTGGGTGTTCACATGGGGCTAAAAATAGAAAAAACAAAATACAGGACTTGTAGAGAAAAAGTACCCTTTTTTCTTTCTGTGCAGCGAACTTCTCGATAACTTTAAAGTTGAAGTCTTTCTTCTCGCGCACTAGACGTTTTTCTATTGCCAGCATTGCAAGTGCTGCACAGTATTCACACATTAATAAACAAAATTACTTTTAAGTTCACTGGTAGAAAACGAACTAGCCTATTGAATGCATTTCCCAAATGGTTATAGTAGTGAACTATATATACTGTTCTACTCTTTAACTACCATAACTACTCTTTAAACTAGGCTAGAATTATTAATATTATATACACTACTACACTAAACAAACAATCGCGACATCACAAAGAAACTACCACTTCACGCTGTGAGAATTCCAATTGAACTGATACGGAATTCCTGTTCCGTTCCCTTACTACAAACAGGAACAGCAGACCACCTACCACCCGCTGGTTAATCTTTGTTGGCCAGAAAAAAAATTATATTTTGAAGTTTTCAGCAAAACACATGGTATAGACAAGGATAGAAGACTGTGTTGCACCTTCCAGCTGAGGGCGAAAAGAAATGACTGTTCGGCTATGTATCAATGTACTAAAGTAAATATTTATTTATTTATGAATAATTATAATAATGGCATATTGATGTAGGTAATTGTGACATAAACGACGGAATGCAGAGAAAATAAACAGCAAATCGAAGCTTCACTGTGAATTGTGACAATGCTACAACACTGTCCAAACCTATATAATAAGGGAAGATGGATTGGTCATAAAACAAGTTCCCTCTGGCAGCTCGCAAGTTGGATGAGATGGAGGGGGTGGTAAGAAAAATACAACGGAGAACTGTAGTGCCATAGAGCCCTGAGTTTACCGATGTTGCCGTCTTCAGTTGAAGGGGGAAAAATCAGATGCGTTGCCCGATGCTGCCCTCTTAAGGTCGGGTGCACGAATGAAGTGTGATCCTGTCACACTTGCTAGCTGCGGAGTCCCTGCTAACTTTAGGTTATGCAAAAGGCAATACTAAGAGGTTCACCCCTTAGCTAGTGAACCACCTCGAGGAAGCCCGCAAAAGGGAACAAAATACACATCTTTCTATACAGCGAGACGGCAAACCATACAAGAATTATTATGTATTCAATAATACTGACAAAATTAGTTAAGATAAGAATTATTAGGGGGTTCACGTGCTCATGTGATCCTATGCAGGAGACGCCACTGCTCAGGCGAGAGAAAAATCCGGATAGGAACTTTGCCTTATTCGAAGTTGAGGTTATATAATCAGAAAGTACCCACGACTTTCCTTCGACAAATTTCTTCAACATAAATTCATTCAAGAAAGAACGGTTTAAACTTTTTGACGAAACTCCATAACCACTTGGTTCGAAAAGCGTAGGACAGGCAGCAGTATGAAAGCTGGCCGGACTCTAGCAATTAGAAAATTCATCAAGTTCAAGTTAGTGAATAAGAAACATTATGCACAAGTACAGGCACAGATGTTACTTACTGATATTCACAGGTGTGACTTAGTTATTTGAACTAAGAAGGGCATCATTATTCAACACATAAAATTTAACAAAGCATTTTCTGAGGGACTACTTCATAAAGTAAATGTTTATTATCAAACAGTATTTTTGCCTCTTCTGCAAAATACCAATAAAAATTATTAGTTGTACAGTTGCTATTGTCTTTTGATTTGTATTAAATGCAAATAGCTGAACCACCATGCTTTTTATGACTACGACAAAAATAAGAGGCTACTTTAAAATTTTGAGTATTTGACAAATTTATATTTTCTGGGCTCAGCCAGTGTTCCGCCATCCCAATTACCTCCAAATTATTGTCTGATGAGATAATACATAACATATCTGATTTACCTAGAACACCTTGAATGAAAAGAAACATTATATTTACAAAATTAGTGTTATAATTAACTATAGGCCTATTATGATTACATTTTTCTTTATCAGGTTTTGATCTACTTGTTACAAGAGTTTCTATTACAGGCATACAACAAATCTGGACATTTCCAGATACATTTAAGCTATCCTTAGGCCTAGGCCCACATTCTACTCTAAAAAATCATCAAGCCTGGACCCATGTGTTCTTAAAAATTTGTATGTAGTCTGTTTTTTACTCAATTACAATACAGAATGGCCATTTTATCGGTTACGGGAGAAATTTCGATTGGCATTGACATTCTTAAATGTCAAAATAAATTGGCAATAAAAATTACACTGAAAAGATGAAATACTAATTTAACATGGAAATGAAACTTGATTATGAGCCTAAACGAGGTTAAGTTGGTCAGGTATACTTATTATTTCATAGGCTTATATATTTTTCTCAACATCTACTATATCAAAAATATCTTAATTACTCTAAAAAAAAAACATGAAATACTCCCCCAAACTGCTCAAAGGAACATTAAAATCATCTTCTGTGAAGTGACAGCTGCAAACACTAGAACACTGGGAAGGTGTTTTTCCATGGCGTAATTTTACAATCCATTCTTGAAAAACAGCCCTTTCTTTTGGAAAACTAAGTCCTAAATTTTTGTTTGCAACGGCTGAACAGCCGAAAACATAGCAGTTAATCGGCATAATTACTTCCAAAACAAGACACAAGCACAGAACTGTATTGTAAACACAGGCCTCTGAGATAACCGGAAGTGGATAATACCTCATTCTCGGCGGCCATCTTAAAAGCGCAGAGCTCTATATTGCGGAACAGAGGTGCGTCGGGACATATGAGGGAGGGGCCGAAAGTGCCAGACAGTAAGGTGTGAAAATTACAGTTTGATTTTACATCTCTTCATATGGGTATAAAGGAGACGTAAATTTTCCACTGTCGGGGAATATAATATTGTGTGTATAGACAGAGGAAATGGCATACCTTTCTGTAGCAGTTTGTTCAATAACTGGCCATTAGCTTGTGCGTTCTGCTGGCATGCGAAAACTACGGCCCGGTTGCATAAAAGCTCCAGATATCTTCTAGACAGCTAATGGCTCTATAGATTTTATACACTCTATAAACACCTTCCGTTTCCGATAGCAAATACGATCGGCAAATAGCGATACGTCAGATAAATGAGTTGAGCACTTTGTCAATAGATGGAGACACGGTGCTTACTCTAATATCAAGTTGGCCGTGATTGAATAGCAACCAATCGGAGCGCTTCTTGCTATTCTATCAAAATGGCTGAATTATATTTCTGCTTTTCCTTGTCTGCTGTTTCTCTGCTAAAATGAATGTAGAACGTGAGATAAACTACGGTAATTTCGATTTCAAGACTTGTGCATTAGAGAAAAATGTCACCCATCACAATCTGACAACATAATGCGTAAAACGTAACACATTAATTAAGTTATAGCTAATTTACCACAGAAAGGAATGCTTCGATGGTTGTTCCCAATTCTAATGATGGGCAATTTAACGCTGAAAAAGGCATGCTTGCAGTTGTTCCTTATTTAATATGATGGCCTATTTATCCATAGGTCATTGCTTTGACAGCCTGATTCTTTCCGAAACTCAATATCGTCAAAGATCTAATTCTTTCAGGGAATACTTTTGCTTTACACATCTCTAGGCCTAATTATTGCCTCAGGATGAAGATGACGAGAAAGATGATTATGTATTAATATTCGTGCTGTAAACTGGCAATATTTTCTTCATAAAGTGTTGCATCAGAAAATAAAATTAATATACTTAAGCTACATTTTTTCCGAATCTGAATATCATCGTAGGCTACTTCTTGAAAGGATTGCTGTATTTCTTTCAGGGAATATTTACTTCTGTATAGACCTAGGCCTTATACGATCTGGCATTGAAGATGACCAGCAAGAAAATAATATTCGCGATGTTTTCTTAAAATATTAACTTACAACAGAAAATGAAATTAATACAAATAAACGATGGATACAATAGCCTAGGCTATAACAAAGATCATCTAACCGATAATATACAATTTTTCTAGTACAGTATTATGAATTATTTCACACACAAATTAATAACCAATGCCAGCTTCATTACTACTTTTAATTTTAATACCATAACAAGCTAGTAACATAATGTAAGATTAAATGCTAACATAATAACGAAACATACATCAACATAAATATTTCGCATTTCCGCCATGTTGCGTGTTTATCTGCCGTTTCGCCAGATATCTAGTGATTTATGGTGCGATAGTTTGTAGGGCGTTCTATCGAACGATTAGCCGCCATCGAACGTTTCAGAAACGCTTACGGATTGAATAATGCCATCTAGTAGATATCTTACGTTTCGGAAACCCGGCGATTATATCACCGATTTCCTTACACTTACAAAATGATGTTTCAGAGAATTTGATTTTATGTAAAAAGAATGGAGTATTTGTATGGTTTAACCGTATTCTAATGATGGAGGAAATAAACCATCTTGGGAAATATAAGTTATGGAACCACGGGTGATATGTAATAGTCGGTTGTAATCTATAATAAGTAATGTTCGATGATAAGCCGTATGACTCCCATGTCCTTTGCGGTGGCGTAGCTTGACATTGGGTTCTGGGTAAACTGGATTTTAAAATATGAATTTATACCTGTTCAAATGAGAACAGTGTTTAAAATAATAAAATAATGTTAATATAATGCAGATGGATTCGATTTCGTATATACCTATATAAGTATATTATTATTACTAGTACTACTATTACTACTATTACCAGTCGGCTAGTAGTAGTATTAGTATTAGAACCACATTCTTTATTAATTTTTATCGAATTTTAGTGGATTTGGATTTTAAACTAAACTAAGTTACATAGATTTAAAAAATAAAGTATAAGATTCAATTTTAGAAAAACGCCTAAGTCAAGCTTAGAAGTTGGTTTTTACCCTTTAGTTCATACGATAGAGTCGAAAACGGTGTTATCCATACCTATTATATTAAAACGTGCTACACGGAAATAATCACAATTTTAAGATAAACGAACTCTGCACTCAGTCCAATGACTTGACTATTGTCCGGCTTCATACTCGAGCGCTCTTCAAGAAAGCAGGTATCTGAAGAGACTACTTATGGCATCATTTCTTTCCTTCTTTCAATATTACTTAACCTTACATAATATTATTTCTACACAGTAAATTATTTAACAAGGTTATAAAGTCATGCGAGAGTTGTCAGGTATGGAATAAGCCCCGAGAAAATAGTCCTTTGCCATTCCTGTCTGATGTGTTGTTTGAAAGAGACTGCTGGAAGTAATACCGAAGTAAACTGCCCATGTATACTGGCTGCTTTGGCCAGGTGATCTACTGCCTCGCTGCCGGGTATGCCCAGGGATCCATTGCATGGTAACAGGAGAACCGGTATGTAACAGTTGGAACCACAGCTGTTTAGTATGTGCTGTAGTTTGAGGTTCCTTAAGAGCAGACAGAACGCTCTGAGAAACTGAATAAATCACTATAGGTCGAGTTCTAGATGTTTGTTTAATCCACATTAACGCCTGGCGGATGGCGAATAATTCTGCCATAAAAACAGTAGTATTCAGGGCCGTGGAAAGAAAGCAAGGGCCCCAGGGACAAATTTTCCCGGGCCCCCGTCAAATGTTAAATTCTCTACCCAACTCGCCCTTTATAATGTATGCAACAAAAAGATTATGTAATGATATTACATAATTATTAAGTGGTGCCAGAATGGTACCGGTACTTTATGAGATTGTTTGGTAGACAGGAAAATATCTGTCCATCAGACTGTTTGTCTGTCCGTGAGTCTGTAAGCGCGATAACTCAAAGATGCTTTGTCGGATTTTCATTAAACTTAGTACGCCATTTATAACGCCCATGGAACGAAGCCTATTGATTTTGGACCAAATTGATGCCGGGCACGAAACGGAAAAATACATTAAAATGTTCTAGTTAGGAACAATTTTATCTGTATGTACCAGTTTAATCTTTTGAAAATTATGATTTTAAATGCCGAACGTTAGTGAGACCTACTGTTGAGTCCTGCTTCTACTTTTCAAAACTAGCCATTTTTCTTCAAGATTAATCCGTTTCAGATTAACTGATTAATTCCGTGTCACCATTATACGACAGGACACAGATAAAATAAACACATGAAACATAACTTAAGCTGTTTATTGACTTTTAACCAATTTTATTTTACAGTAAATTTAGAAAGTAAAAAATAAAACCTGGTCGGCCGGGCCTGCAGCCCCGGCTGCCCCTCCCTCTCGTCGGGCCTGGTAGTATTATTGGGCAAACGATATTGTTTATCTATGTGAAGGGACGGAACAGTATATGCTGCTCCCACCGCTAAGGTTACTGTATTTTTGGATCCATCTGTAAATATGGAGATAATTGAGTGTTCGAGACGACGATCGGTACCGGATAATAAGAAAGCTCTTTCCGGATCTGTGAGCTGTAATTTAACTGGAAAAGAGAAATGTATACCCGATAGGGGCAGGTATAACAAGGGATCTCCCGAGTACGAACTATATCCGTAAAATACGGTTGAAGTCTATCAAAAGCCTAGAGAATAGCAGGTTTAGTTTGTCTTCGATTTATACAGGACGGTTTGTACAATCTTCACAAAAGGGTGAGTTTGGGAATAACCGGAGAGGATGTGAAAGAAATCTGGTTTAAGAGGAAATTTTTCGCTAGGATTCTTCGTCGGAAAGAATATGGATACTCAGCCATTTCCACTGGTATTGCCTGATTTGGTAACGATCTCATAGCACCCGCAACGCGTTTAAGTAGAGTAATACGCAGAGAATCCAATTTGTGTAAATCGGTGGAATAGGCGTTATCATAAAGAAATCCCCTATATTATATTTTACTACGGATGATGGATTGTAAGCAATGTGGAGCTGTTGAACATTTGCTCCCCACCAGGTAATGCTTTGATGATGCTACTTCCCCTTTCAGAAGAGTCAAAAAGTAATCCCAAGAATCGATGTTGTTGGACAACTCGTATGTTAACACCAGCATAGCTAAGCCTCGGGGTTTAATACAAGGCTCTACGTGTGAATATCAAACGTAGTCTTATTGCCATTTACTGACAGGCCCTTTCCAATACACCAGTGTTGAAGATTATCCATTGCTTGTTGCAGGTCTGGTGTAGATTCCTGCAAGGATTGTGTCCGCGTGTAAAGGAGAATCTGCGTACTGGAGAATCCTACAATGTGGATTGATAGTGGATTCCAGTGTGTGTGTGTAGATGAGGTATAACAGCGGGCTTAAACTGGACCCTTGTGGTAATCCCAACGATGTTCTTCTCGAGTGATGGTACCCGTAGGAATTTTCAACATTAATCTCTCTGTCTGTAAACAATAATTTAAGAATCTGAATTACATTATTTGGGAATTGGAGATGTAAGAGTATATCCAGAAGAATAGGTATTTGAACCGAGTCATACCCTTTAGAGAGATCAATAAAGACTGCATCCACCATAGTCCTTGCAGAAAAAGCTAACAAGATATCTACAACTAGAACCGATAAATTATCCAGTGTCGACCTTCCCTTCCGAAATCTGGAAGGGAACTGGTTTTTCCCGAGGAGATGCCTATATTCTAAAAACCACAATATTCTTTGCTGTAAGAGGGCCTCAAACAATTTCCTGAAGCAGGAGAGTAGTGTTATTGGTCGAATGTGGGTAGTGTCCCTGATCGGTAATGTCTTTGGAATAGTTAACACAAGGCATTCAGACCATGATGGTGGGATAGCTGGATGTCGATAAATGTAATTGTACCATTTCAGTAGGAAGAGATGTTTCAACATGGGATATGAAAAACCGTCTAAACCGGGAACTGTATTCTTCTTCCGTTTCAATATGGCTGAATACTCTGGAAATTTAAAGGTCATGTCAAAAGGACTGGGTACACTTACTTGGTCAAGAGGTAGAGGTGAGAAAAAGGGGGTGCCAACTCGGAATGGAATTTGGTCAAAATGTCTAAATAAGGGGGTCGTGTCGAAGTGGAAGTATGACCATTTAACGACCGGATAGTGTTCCAAATAGAGGAATATGAAGTTTGGGCAGTGAGTGTGGAGCAATAATTTTTCCAAGCCGTACGTTTTGCGGATTTGATAGTTTTAGCAGTTATTGTCGTTTGTCTTCTTAAAAGGAGATAATTAGCAGTGTTAGGTTGTAGAGTATATTGACCGAAAGCACGTCGACGGGGGGCAACTGCTCTTGAGCAATCCGGATTCCACCAAAAGTTACTATAAGTTCGTCGGTGAGGGGAGGAGGATTGGCATATGGGATGATGCAAGTTGAGATAAGCGGTAATCGGTGTTATGATGTTGTCATACGCCCTTGAAGATTTTTCATCCACAGATAGAGTTTGAAAATGTTGTGAAAGAAAATCTTGGTATTTATCCCAGTCTATAGCTTGGAATCGGTGTCGAAAAGGTCTTAACCTATTACCCGTCATGCAATGCTTTCCAGATCGTTGGCTTGGGGGAGAGTAAGTAATAAGAAGGGGAAAGTGGTCGCTCCCTAAAGTATCTGGATGTTCTATCCACTCCACACATGCTGCAAGTTGCGATGAAACAAACGTTAAATCCAGAACAGATTGGGTATGAGTAGATGGGTGTATCGCTGTATGGGTATCAGAGTTTATGCACAGAAAGGAACTATCAGAAATCGCCCGATATAAATTAAGTCCTTGTTGCGTGGTGTTGGAGCTAAACCAATGGGGATGATGGGAAGTAAAATCCCCACCCAGAATCGTTGGCCCCTTAAATTGAGAGAGGAAATTATTACAAGCTATTGTGCTAACCATGACATTGGGAGGTTTGTATACTACAACAAGTACAACGTCCAGAATTTGAACTGCAGTAATATTGACGTCTTCATGTGGCGGCCGAAAATTAACTGTCTTGTAGTTGAGGGAAGGTGCACTAACACTGCAGTACCCCCACGTCCGTCCAGTCTATCCGTTTTCAGGGTATCATAGTGTTTAAAGCAGAAATATGAATCAGGGGGTAGCCATGTCTCACATATGAGCATCACATCAAGGATCTGACTATCAGCTAATCGATGTAATTCAGGCAATTTACTACGGATACTTCTGGCATTCCATGTATGGATATTGCTAACCGAGGAGAAGAAATATGATTAAAGGAAATGAGTTTCAACTAGTCGAGATACGTGTTTCATGAGATGATATTTTAGGGAACGGACCCTTTAGCTCGGGTGAGTTTCCCACATTCATAGAAGAGGCTGTTGAATTTGGCCTTGAATTTATCCACACCCTCCTCCAGGTCCTCTGGGAATGGGGCATCTGGAGGGTTCGGAGTCCTTTTGATAAGGGAGGAGTCTCCCTAATTTTGGAGGACTGCCCAGTACCATCTGTCCTAAAAACCGATTCTGCCTCTTTATACTGCGGGGCTCGGCTAGCTGCCTTTTGATCCATTCCATCTGGCTGACCAGAAGAAGGGGGTTTAAGCCGTTTCGTGGTCTCTCGGACCTCTGGAAAATCTTCGTGACTGTTAACCCGTCGAGGTCTCTTCTCTACACCCTTTGGAACAATCAACTTATTTTCCTGTGGTCTGTGTTCTACTACCTCCTTAGGAGGTTGACTGACTGTAATAGGACTTGTGCCAGTCCATCCCTTTTTTGGGGGCCAAAGCAGGGAAGTGACTAGGGTTTGGGGTGTACGTCTTTTGGTCTTTATACAGTTTTAGTGCGTCGTAGAGCGTAACGTTATGTTCGGACATAAGACCGTTTATTCGGATTTGTTTGATCCCCTCTGGACATACCTGGTCGTAGGCCTTGTGTTTCCCCCTACAGTTGCTACATTTTAGGGATGGACTGCAACAGGTAGTCTCCGTATGGTCCTCCACACAGACCGGGCATCTAGTTTTACCCCGACATTGCCTTCCCTGGTGCCCATAACGCCAGCAGTTTGAGCACTGTGTTAGTCTATATTTAAATTTATCGACTTTTAATTCTAGTTTGAACAGATGGACATAATTGGGTACTGTTTTTCCCCTAAATGACGCAATAACAGATTGCGTAGGAATGTACTCAATTTCCTCCACCTGCACCTGTTTTCGATTGATTCTTCGTAAGTCTGCAACTCTCCCGTACGGGGATACTAGGTTTGGACCGTCTGCAAGATTCATTTTTGTGTCGATGCCTCTTATAATTCACTTCACAAATAGGGCTGTGGGAGGGATATAAGCTATCAAGTTATTGTCATTGAGAATGGGATTACTCAAGAAGGAATTTGCGTCATTCGCAGACATGAAGACAACTTTGAGTCTATTACTTCCTATACGGTAAATATTTTGGATATGCAGGACTTCTGCTTCATGTAGAATTTTTCCTATTGCTAGGGGATGGAAATTCCCAAATTGCGAGCTTTGGCTTCAACATAAACCTGAAATGGACCTATGTCTTGTGATTCATAAAGAAATGTGGGGCCCTCACGAATGGGGGGTGGAGTATCTTTAGTCTGAATCAGGGATGTAATCTCCATAGGAGATTCTACAGTTTCTTTCGTTTTTTCCTCATCTTGCCCAGGACCGTGGTCTCCTTGTGCCGAAATGATGAGTGGACTCCTATCCCGAATGAGTGCAGATGTTTATTGAGATTTCTTCTCGTAGAAAGTGTTTTGCTACATATATCACATTTGAAAGCTTTTTCTCCTGTATGGGTAAGGAGATGTCTATTGAGATATCTTTTGGCTTGAACTCTGAACTCTGGCTTAGCTCAGTTGGTAGAGCATTGACGCGAATAGCCAAAGGTCCTGGGTTAAAGTCCCAGAGTCCCAGGAATTTCTCTCCTATAATCTTCGCTTCATAAAATTACATTCTCACCATATCAAAAACACAAAAAAATAAAATATCAAGAAAATGACCCTTGAACCATACCAAATGGCTATTTCTCACGTATTAAAGCTCCCTAAGCTTAGATGAATTTTCTCTTCACCGGCCAGCAATCACTCGTGGAGTAGTGGTTAAGGCTGCTGGTTACAGTGCTATCGATCACGAGTTCCATCCAAAATTTAATGTTAAGAATAGGTCTTAAAAAGGTAGGTAGGGTTTGGTGAAGGGAGGAAGAGAAGTAGAGAATAACAGAAAAATAATTTTTTTACCAGTTTCACCTTTGGCATTACTAGCAACAACATCTAGGAGGTATCGTGGGAGGCGTTCGAGCATTGGGGGCAGGAGCCTAGTGCACGAAAAAATTGTTATTTCCCATTGTGCGTTGTTAAAAAAAGCCATCATACTTGGATTCCCGTCAAATATCTAAGTGATGTATCTAACAACTACTTTCATTGTCACTACCTTTTTAAAAAAATAATGACAACTGGGATTTTAAAAAAACAGCATAAAAAAAATTCAAGACCCACATAGGACTTCTGTCTTTCCTCTTCTGCACTGATGCTAACTGCCAGCTAGCAAGAACTCATTGCACAATCCAACAAAAGCTATTATTTATACATACAACTTGTGATTGTATTTTAACCAATACAGTCTACTGTAATAAAAAAAATCTTGTAAACAGACAAGTTTACATATAGCACACTAAAAAGCTTTTTCTCCTTTATGTGTGAGCACATGAGATTTGAAAGTACTTCTTTGAGAGAATGTTCTGCAACATACAGCACACTGGGAAGGTTTTTCTCCTGTATGAGTAAGGAGATGAGTTTTGAGAGATTGTTCTGCTACATACATAACTGGAAAGGTTTTTCTCCTGTATGAGTAAGCAGATGAGTTTTGAGAGAACTTCTCATAGAAAATGTTTTCCTACACACATCACATTTTAAAGCTTCTTCTCCTGTATGTGTGAGCAGATGATCTTTGAGGTTACTTCTCTGAGAAAATGTTTTGCCACAGACATCACATTTGAAAGCTTTTTCCCCTGTATGAGTAAGCATATGAGTTTTGAGATTAAATCTTTGAGAGAATGTTCTGCTACAGACGTCACAATAGAAAGCTTTTTCTCCTGTATGGGTAAGCAGATGTTTATTGAGATTGCTTCTCGTAGAAAGTGTTTTGCTACATATATCACATTTGAAAGCTTTTTCTCCTGTATGGGTAAGGAGATGTCTATTGAGATAACTTTTGGTAGAAAATGTTTTTCTACATACATCACATTTGAAAGGTTTTTCTCCTGTATGAGTAAGCAGATGAGTTTTGAGAGAACTTCTTTGAGAGTAAGCTCTGCTACAGACATCACACTGGAAAGGCTTTACTCCTGTATGATTAAGCAGATGAGTTTTGAGAGAACTTCTTATAGAAAATGTTTTACTGCATACATCACATCTGAAAGCTTTTTCTCCTGTATGAGTAAGCAGATGAGTTTTGAGAGAACTTCTTTGTGAGAATGCTCTGCTACACACAGCACACTGGGAAGGTTTTTCTCCTGTATGAGTAAGGAGATGATCTTTGAGATTGCTTTTTCGAGAAAATGTTTTCATACATACTTCACATCTGAAAGCTTTTTCTCTTGTATGTGTAAGGAGATGAGTTTTTAGATTACTTCTCATAGAAAATGTTTTCCTACATACATCACATCTGAAAGCTTTTTCTCCTGTATGAGTAATTAGATGAACTTTGAGATTGCTTCCTCGAGAAAATGTTTTCATACATACATCACATTTTAAAGCTTTTACTCCTGTATGAGTAAGCAGATGATCTTTGAGATTGCTTCTTCGAGAAAATGTTTTAACACATACATCACATTTGAAAGCTTTTCCCCCTGTATGAGTAAGCAGATGATTTCGGTGACTTCTTCTTTCTGAAAATGCTTTTTTACTGACATCACCAAAGACACTTTCTGCACCAGTATGATGAGTGAAACCATGTTTTTCACTAAACATGTGCTGATGTTTATTTTGTCTTTCAGAAGTATCTTTGGAATTTTGTTGTTCCGGAACCAGTACCTCTACATTTAGTACTGTATTGGATAACGGAGAGTCACTGTGTTCACACACGTCAGTTTTCTCAGTCTTAATGTGGTCAAGGATATTCATATAATCATCTGTAAGCAGAAGTTCTTCGTTATTTCCTACAGGAAACGTTTCCGGAATTTTGTCGCACGATGTCGACGTCTCTAACTTCGAGACTGCTCCTATATCTGGGTCTATTTTCTCTCTTTTAAATCGGAGTGTCTCTTCTAAATTGAAGGTAATGGGTGTATCTTCACACTTAATAGTATGTTCGTGTTTTACACATTGCGATTGGAAGTCTTCTTGTTTCATTTCTGTTCCATCGTATTGTAATGTTGCCGCATTCTCCATTATGTGAAGTGGTGGGTACAAGTGCACTTTAGCTAAGTTTACGACAGGACGGAACTATGACTTACTTCAAACCCATCTACATCACCACCAAATTTCTACAAAGATTAAGATTTCGTATTGTATTCCAAACCGTAATTATATTGTTAATTATTTCCTTCAGTCTGTTAGGTGTAGCACTGCACTAGTACAGCCAACTCCTTGTGTATCTCATAGGCCGTGCTAGCTAGGAGTCAGTGGTGCCCACAGGGATGGGGGGGGGGGGGGTTAAGACGCAGACTGCGTCATTGAAATTTCTGGGGGGGGGGGGGTTTGAAAATTGATGAAAAATTAGAGTTTTATATGATAAAATAAAAACGTCAAGTTTTATAACTTTAAAAGGTCTCTTCTAATTCTTTAGAAGTGAATAGTCAATAAATTAGTGCCCATAATAATAATAATAATAATAATAATAATAATAATTTATTTCTGTCCAATACAGTGTAGAATACACAAGTGGACTAAGTCAGTCCCTACTAAAATGTATAAAAGGAAAAACATAAAAAATCATCACGTTCCCATATAACTTATACAATTATTCATTCGTCGACATGCAAGTGAAACAATGTCATACCCTTACTTCCTTAGTTTAAAACAGATACATAAGTAAAAGATGATATCTTCATTTCCTCACACCCAATACATTTAACCATTTTGCAGTTTAATTTACTACTCACATATTCACACACTTGATATCATAGTGAATTTCCTTAATGGTTGTCCTCCAAAAATTCCTCTATGTTATAATACACTTTCTGTGTTAGGTATTTCATTAGTGTGTTTTTGAATTTTAATTTATTTTGTACCAATGATTTAATAGATTTAGGTAACTTATTAAAAAACTTAGTGCCACTATAGCTGGGTTTTTTCTCAAATAACTTAATTCTATGTCTATCTACGGCTAGGTCACACGTTCTTCTGGTATTGTACCCATGTGTGTCAGAATTCAATTGTGGTAGTGTATTATTATGAACAAATAGAATGGTTCTAAATATATAGATGCATGGAACTGTTAATAAATTAAGTTTTTTGAATGTTTCCCTACACGTACTATTGTATGGTATTTTGCCTATATATCTGATTGCTCTCTTCTGTAATACTAAGATTATGTTCAAATTAGTTTTAGAGGTACATCCCCATAACTCAATCCCATAGGATATGTGTGAATAGATGAGAGCAAAATACACTGCCTTTGCTACATTCAGGGGTACATATTTAGTAATATTACTCAGTACAAAAAGTGCCCTGCTTATTTTTTGTTCAAGTTCGTATACATGGCCATTCCACGTTAATTTGTCATCTATGGTTAAGCCCAACACTTTTGTTTCGCCTGTAAGTTCTATTAATTTATCATCTATTCTAAGAGCAGGTTGAAATGGTCCGGTTTTGTAGTTGAAGTAGATAAATTCACTTTTTGTTGCGTTTACATTTAATTTGAGTTCATTAAAATATTGTATCAAAGTACTGCAAATAATGTTTATATCTACTTCCATCAGTTCTAAGTTATTGTTACTGATACATAAACTTGTATCATCCGCATACATTGTAAGGCCACTATGTATAGGTATGATATTTTCTATATCGTATACATATAATATAAACAATAAAGGCCCTAGAATGGATCCTTGGGGAAGGCCAGTAACTATGCTGGCTTTGCTAGATCTATACAAGCCATTCTGATTGACGAATTCCACAAATTGTGTTCTGTTAGTAAAATAAGACTTTATTAGGTTGTGACTGATGCCTCTAATACCTAGATATTGTAACTTTTCCAGTAAAATATCAATGTCCACACAGTCAAAGGCTTTCGTTAAATCTAACAACGCACAAGCTGTGTATTTGCCGGCATCAATACTGTTTATAATGTATTCAATGAGATTTGCTGCAGCCGTTATGGTGGATCTGCCTTTCATAAAACCGTGCTGACAGGTTGCAAATAGTTTATATGTATCCAGGAAATGTATAATTCTATTATGAATTACTTTCTCAACAATTTTTGATAACACAGGTAACACGGATATAGGTCTATAATTGTTGATTTCTTCACGGTCTCCTTTTTTGAAAATAGGTGTGATTTTTGCAATTTTCAAATCGTCCGGGAAAATACCTGTTTCCAACATTGTATTTATAATGGACACTAGTGGACCTGCAATTTCTTTCTTGCTAGATTTTATAACACAAACAGGAATGCCATCATAACCAACACAATGAGTTGGCTTCAAGTTATTAATTATAGTAATAATCTCCATATTCGTAGTGGGCCTCATAAATAACGTGTTATTTTCTATGTTTTTATTTACCAATGTTGGGTTTGTATTCATAACTTTAGAATTATTAGGACCGACTGAGATGAAGAATTTGTTGAAAGTATTGGCGATTTCATGTGGGTCAAAGGTTATGTTACCATTGTATATTATTTTAGTCGCGATGTTATTGTTGTTGTTTTGTTTACCCCTTAATTGGTTCACAATGCTCCAACTAGTTTTTGATTTATTGTCAGAATTTATGATTAATTGACTAATGTAATTCCTTTTTGCTGTAATGACTTCATTATCATATTGTTGTTTCAATTTTTTTACTGCTGCTATATTAGTTTCGCCAAGTCGTAGTTTGTTGTTGGCAATATTGAGTAATATGCGGATCTTTTTTATTTTATCTGTTATCCACTGTCCTTTGATTTTAGTATTTTATGTGTTTTTTTAATCTTTTGCATATTTTCGGACAACAGGCATCTAAATAGTATTGTAAAGTTGAGTGAAAATTGTTAAATTTGATATTTACGTTATTTTCTGCATATATATCAGACCAGTTTATAAAATTTAGAGTTTTCTTTAAAATTGATAAATTTAACTCATTGGTTAGATTGACAAAGATTTTATTTTTTTGTGTATTATTATTTAGTATTTGGGATTTGTTGAGGTTAGAAATAATTATACACTGTGCAGTGTGATCCGACAAGTATGTGTGAATTACATTTGCCTCAATCGTTACCGTGGAGATATTTGTGAGTATGTTATCAATGGCCGTATTGATTGTATTGCCGATTCTTGTGGGTTCAACTATGATATATCTGAGATCAAATTGATACAAAATATTCATAAATGTTGTGAATTTACTTGTAGTCTTATCGAGAAAATTAATGTTGAAGTCACCCGCTATTATTATGTTACAAATTTCCTGGCTGAAAAGGTTCTCTAGAAGCTCAATGAATCTATCACAAAGGTGTTAAAGCACCCATTTGGAGGCCTATATGTCCCAATCACATATAGGTAACTATTTTTGCTATTGACTTTAATTCCTGAGATTTCAATATTACCTTCGCTACAATATTTGTCAGTATTTATCTCACTAATTTCTGTGTTAAGCGTAAGTTCGTTTGTAAAGATAGCTACTCCCCCTTTTTTTCTGTTAACCCTGCAATAGCTAGCAGCTGCTTTCAGATCTCCTAAGCTAATGGTTTGAATTTCGTTTTTCTTAAGACCATGTTCGGTTATGATTAAAATGTCAGGAGTTTCGTCAATTACAAATAATTCTAATTGATCCAACTTGTTACGGATGCTGTTTATATTTTGATGTATGAGTTTGAATTTAGATTTTGTCTTATCTGTGTTTTTATCGTTTATAAAAAATCATGTAAGTAGTTAGGTCTTTTACTGTGTCGATTTGAAGATCTTACTGTATGTACACTTTTATTGTCTATTTGTGGTTCTCTTATGTCCATCCTAACCTCTTGTACCTCTTGAAGTTCTTGATTTTCACTCTCCGCTTCATTAGTTCTGTTTTCCCTTCGGTGATCCTGGTTTTCCATTTGCCCGATTATTACTGCCGGTTTAGGTGTGACGTTGGTTGCTGCTTCTTTCGAGATCGGTATTTCAGCTTGTAGGTTCTTCACTGCATTCTCTGAAAATTGTGACTCTGCTTGTATTTCGACTGATTGTGAGAGTTTCCATTTCGTAATAATAGGTATTTTCTCCATATTTGACGGCCAGAGTCGTTTGTTTATCACCTCTGAGATCTTTTCTGCAATCTCTTTTTTCCCCTTAGAGTTCATGTGCAAGCCATGCTTTGTGAAATTGCTCCTGTCAATTTTAGTATCTAACACTACTTCTTGATCTAGGGGTCTTAGCCGTTTGTTTAATTTCCTATTAAAGTTAGTCACTTCTTTGTTTACACTTGATTCATGTGTGAGGTCATGTCTATGTGGTGCATTCATTATTATCACATTTGTATTCTTGTATTCATAAGAAAAATTTACTAACTGCATTATGGCTTCTCTTGCATTGTTTTTGCTTAAGTCGTTCGAACCTGCCCACACTATTACGGAGTCTTTCTTTGTTAGGGCTGCGATTTCTTTTTTTGCACTATTCACTATTTCACTTGTAGGTGCACCTGGAAACACAAAGCCAGTAACTTGACACGAAGTCTTTAGACTTTCTTTTAAGTTTGCTGCACAATTCCTTGCATGACTGTCGCCTACAACCCGGGGGTGGGGGGGGGGGCGCAAGGGAAAATATGTATATTAATAATTATTAGTCAGGTGATTTTATTTTATGACTGTTATTTGAAAGTCAGTAGAGACTTAAACAGTATGCTGAAGTTTTACCAAATCGACAACATGGAAGCAGAATCCACAGTGGATTAGGAAAGGGGGGGTTCAGGGGGTTTTGACCCCCAAAAGTCAAAACCTAAAATTCTGTATTTTTATTTAAAAAAAATATATTTAATTAAACAAGATTTGTTGGTGTGTCAAATATGATATAGCAGTTGTTTTCTTCTCATAACATAATGAGTAGGCCTATTATGTCCACTGTTCCATGTGTTATTCAACTTTTCTTATAAATAGTAATAAAATAAGTATGATAACTTGGGTAACAATTTCTCGTTTAAGTTGCCATGTCTTAGAGTATAGTAAACAAATTTGCTAACTAGTTTTTCAGTGCTAAAATAGAGTAAAATGTGATTTTCATTAGTTCAATACTTAAAAATTTTCCGGGGGTGGACCCCCTGCTTAGGTAATGATTTCTTATTTACATTGGCATGTCTTAGAGTATGGTAAACAAATTTCCTAACTAGTTTTTCTGTGTTAAAAAAGCGTAAAATGTGATTTTCATTAGTTCAATACTTAAAAAATTTCCCGGGGGTGGACACCCGACTTAGGTAACAATTTTTTGTTTACATTGGCATGTCTTAGAGTATGGTAAACAAATTTCCTGACAAGTTTTTGAGTGCTAATGTAGCGTAAAATGTTATTTTCATTAGTTCAATATTTAAAAATTTTCCGGGGTGGACCCCCCGCTTAGGTAATGATTTCTTATTTACATTGCCATGTCTTAGAGTATGGTAAACAAATTTCCTAACTAGTTTTTCTGTGCTAAAATAGCGTAAAATGTGATTTTCATTAGTTTAATTTTTAAAAATTTTCTGAGGATGGACCCCCGACCCCCTTTTTTGGGGGTTTTCCAAACCCCCCCAGCACGTTCGACTCTCCCCGCAATTATGTTCTGGCTATGTCCTTGTTGCACTTATTATATTATTAATATAATGTTACAAAGTGGCCCAATAAGTTGAAGCGACAAAAAATTAATTAATTAAAAAAATTGCCCCCCCTCTAGAAAATATCATATGGGCGCCCTTGTCGACAGCCAATCGGGTTGGGGGTGAGCAATGAAGTTGGGGGGGGGGGTGAGCAATGAAGTTTGGGGGGGTGAGTCATGAAGTTTGTCTTGACGACTATGGAAACCATCGAAATCCCAAATCAAATTGGCCGGCCACGGGATTGGAACCCAGGACGTAGACGCTACCATCTCGGCTACCTAAATCATCCACAAATATCTTGTTTCTGATGTATTCAATATTTCAATTTTAAGAAATAATTCATATTATACCAGTCTAATTCACAAATAGAAATACATCCCTTTTGAGAGATCTTGCCAACTACCAGGTACAGGAAAATACAATTGCTATTAGGGCAATTAGTCATAGGAGAGAGGTTCCATCTGGTGGTGTGAATTGAACTCAGGCTTTAGCTCAGTTGGTAGAGCATTGGCGCGAATAGCCAAAATCCTTGCTTCAAGTCCCAGTGTTGGAGGAATTTTTCTCCTATAATGTTCCCTAAAATGCTATGTAAGTTATTTAAGCTCCATTTTGTCAAATATTTAAATCACTTTATTTAATAATAAAATACCGGACTTGCAAATGTAGACCTATTATTTCCACTGTTCCATGTGTTATTTAACGTCTTTTTTAATAACTAGTAACAACCTAGGTAATGATCTATTACCATGTTAGCATGTCTTGGAATATAGTAAACAAGTTTGCTAAATAGTTTTTCATTATGATTTGTAGATAATTAAAAAGCAAACATGTACATTTACAATATTTAACCCGTGATCGCTCGCTCTACTAGATCGGAACTAACAACAGTGTATATATTTTAATAATTCCCTTATATCTTCAAAGAGAAAGTATTTTTGCTAGCAATGCTTTCTACATCTGTGCTTCATTACTCTCGCAAGTCAGCTGTAACACAATATCAAACACGTTTCAGCAGCGGTATTAATAATAAAGCAGCGCATTCAATTCTGCGTATAAAAGGTAAGTTTACGTGAAAGCTCTAGGATAATATTCGTTTGATTCTCTGCTTCTTTTTCATTTTTAAATGTTATAATAACTTTTAAATGTTATAAAGTAGTAATAATAACAAAAAATGATACCAACAATGAGAATAATATTTTTTTATTCCATTATATTATTTTATTATTATGTTTTTAGTTTTAAAACTTATATGTCAGTTAATAATAATAATATTAATTTATTTCTGTCCAATACAGTGTAGAATACACAAGTGGACTAAGTCAGTCCCTACTAAAATGTATAAAAAAAAAACATAAAAAATCAACACGTTCCTATATATACAATTATTCATTTGTTGACATGCATAGTGAATTTCCTTAATGGTTGTCCTCCAGAAATTCCTCTACGTTATTGTATTGTATTGTATATATATTTCATTTCTGCAATTGGGCAAATGCCCGGTGGCAGAAAAAAATTACAGTTAGCAATTACAAAGTATGACTTACAGTTAGGATTACAAATAACTTACAGTTAGGATTACAATTTACAGTTAGGATTACACTTACAGTTAGGATTACAAATAGCTTAAGAACGAGAGAAAGAAAGATAATAGAGAGGGAGAAGAAAACAAACAACAACAAAAGAAAAAGATCACTATCCCTATGCTTAACCCTATCATAGCTCATTACTGAGTAGTTCCTACATTCTTCTAAATTATAATCTACTTGCTAATTAAATATTTAATAACTTGTTTTTAAATGTTTTCACTCGTAGAGGACTGTCTTGAAAAACTTCTGCAGGTAGGTTATTCCAATCTGTAATTGTGCGATTAACAAAAGAAAATTTTCCAACATCCGTTCTTTGTTTTCGGGGTCTGATTTTCATTTTGTGATCTAGCCTGCCTAAATATGTAGGATCTTCTAAACGATTTTTTATGTCGGCCCAAGCTGTGTTTCCTGTGTATGCTTTTGCTAGTGCAGTTAATCTTGCTTTTCTACGTCTTTTTTCCAGCAGTTCCCACCCTAATGTTTTAATTATATCTTCGTCTTCCCCCCTCCCGTTTTTAACAAATCTAGCTGCCTTGCGTTGGATCTTTTCTATTGCATCAATTTGGTATGACCTATACGGATCCCAGGCTATTAGTGATCTATAAGCTAACTCTCTTGCCTTCGGACTGGCTTTCTTTAATAAGCGCATCGTAAAATGTAGTGCTTTCCAGGATTTTCTCGTTATATTATTTATTTGTTCTTCCCATCCAAGATTACAGTTAATATTTATCCCTAGGTATTTGCAGCTCTGTTCCTGTGGCACTAGATTATTGTTTATTTGATATGCCAGTGTGATTTCTTGTCTGGTCCTGCCGAAAGTTACAGACTTACTTTTGGAAACGTTTATTTTCATTTTGTTCTGTGCAGTCCAGATTCCTATTTTGTTAAGATCAGCTTGTAATGCTGCAATATCTGATTCCTCGCGAATTACTCTATATATGATACAGTCGCCTGCAAACAATCTTATCTGAGATGTAATGTTTAGATGTAAGTAATTAATATATATAAGGAAAAGTAAAGGGGAGAGAACCGCGCCTTGTGGGACTCCTGAAGTTATTTTTCCCTTTTCAGATAATTCTTTACCTACTTTTACCCTTTGTGTTCGGTTTTCTAAGAATTCCTGTATCCATCTTACTATTCTGGGATCCAGTTTTCTTACGAGAATATTATGAGGCACAATATCAAAAGCTTTAGCAAAGTCGATTCCTATTGAATCAACCCGGCCTCCCGTGTCCACTTCTTCGGCTAAATCCTGGATTAGGGATGTAATTTGACTTTCGCATGAAAACCCTACTCTGAACCCATGTTGGTTTTTATTAAACCATCCTCTAGTTTCTAGCAGATTTCTAATATATTGCACGACTAAGTGCTCCATTATTTTGCATATTACACACGTGAGACTGACAGGCCTATAATTATTGGCGTTTCTCTTGTCCCCGGTTTTATGAATGGGGATTATAATAGCAGATTTCCAATCTCCTGGGATGCTACTGCTATTTATCGATACATTGAAGATTCTTTTTAAATATGGAATAATGGCTTCGTCACCTAGTTTTATGATTTCCGTGGGAATGTCATCCGGTCCGCATGATTTCCGATTTTTTAGCATTTTTATTCTGTTTCGGATGTTTTTGTTCGTAATTTCAAAGTTCCCAGAGAATTTCCACTATCAATATGTCTGTTGTCTTGTTTGTCGGCGAATACTGAAATGAAATGAGCATTTAAAACATTTCGTTTTTCTTTATCGCCTTCGACTAATCTGCCATTAATATCCCTCAGAGCTACTATCGCTTCTTTGTTTCCTTTCCTCCTGCGCACGTATTTATAAAACTTATTCCAGTTATCCTTATTGTTTTCTTCCTTTAATATATTTTGCAAGAAACTTTCATTTGCTTTGATTTTTTTCTTTTTCTAATTGCCTACTTAATTCCCTAAATTTTTCGAAGTGATTATGGCTGATGTTTCTTCTATTATACGCATACCTAGCCTTCCTCTTCATCTTTCTCACTTGCTTTGTATAATATTCTGGGTCCGGGTTTTTCTTTGTTTTTTTTGCATGGGACGTATTTACAGAGGGCCTCGGCTATTATATTTTTAAAATTTTCCCAAACCTGCTCCATGTTGTTACCTGTATTAGCGAATCTATTGTATTGTTCTCGGAGGAAATTTTGCAGCCCTAATATATCTGTTTTATTAAACTGCCATATTTTAGAGTTAGTTTTATAATTTGCTTCTGACTGGTTATATTAATTCCACTTAATCTCAATTTGAACGCTGCTGTGGTCGGAAATACCAGGTAGAACCTCGCAGGATTCCAATATATTATGGGGACGTACTAAGTAAATATCCAGTAAGTTATTTTTCCTCGTGTTTCCGTTAGTAACTTGGGTCAGCCCTTTCTCCCATACAAAGGAATTTATTATTTGTTGACTTTCAGATCTAGTTTCTACCTGCCCGGCCCAGTTTGCGTCTGGAAGATTAAGATCTCCTGCCACTATTGTGTTCCGACCTAACGGCAAAGCCTCAATTATTTCATTTAGCTTCTTCAGCGTTACATTATTATTTTCACTGGTGGGGGGGCCTATAACATGCAATAATATCTATTTTGTTTCCCTTACTTTTATTTACAAGTTGGATTGCTAAAATTTCCGCTTCTTTGTGAGACAAGAGAAAACTACATTTTATTCCTACTTTAACACCAATGAAAACGCCTCCATCCCTTTCGTCTTGTCTGTCCCTTCTAAATATCCTGTAGTCAGGCCTAGAAAATTCTGCATCATTGATGTTTCCGTTGCAATTACAAAATCTGGGTTGTAAACATCTACCAGGTTCCAGAATTGTAAAGTTTTGTTTTTTATGCTTCGACAGTTAACCTGCAGTAGTTTTAAAAGATCAGTCCTCACCTGAATGTTGTTTATCTCCTCTGCGCCGCGTTGTCAAATTTGGTTCTCGCCGCTAGGTGTGGCCTCCGTCATCCTCTCAAAAAGAGACCCCATTGCCGCTGTCCCCCTTCGGTTCAGATGGATCCCGTCTCTCCCGAAATCCCCATCATCCAGCCAGGAGTTTGGGTCGACGAACCGTGACCCTAGTCGTTCTGCAACCCACTCGAATGCCTCGTTCACTCTTCCCACCTTTCTCCAGTTTATATCCGGTCGTCTGACGATACCACTAATGATAATATTCGCCGCTGGGTATTTTTTACTTGTGGCCATCACTAAGTCATATAAGTCTGCCATTACATAGTCTACGCTTTTTCGCCGCAAGTCGTCTGTCCCTACATGAATGATGATATCTCCGGGGTCTCTTCTCTCCTGTCGCTCGATCATAGACTTGGCTTCTTCCAGCTTTATTCCCGGATAGCACTCCACATCCATCTTCAGTTGTAGATCCCCTAATCCCCGAACCATTGAGTCACCGATGACGACGCACGATGCTTCGCTCTGCTCCTTCTTTTCTGCATCTGATGTCTTCAGACGAATATTCTCTTCTTCTAGCTCTCTTATACGTTGTTCTGCCCTGGCTAGCTTCTCTCGTAGACTTTTCATTTCATCCTGGGAACTGGTCACTTCCAAGTCCTCGTTGACCTTTACACTGCAGTCCTTACAGGTCCAGGTTTCTTCGACTATTTGGTCCCTCTTTATTTTTTGGCAGCCAAGATGAAACCATTTCTCGCAGAGATTACACAGAACTCCGACTCGAAGATTTTTCTTGCAGTGTCCACGTACGCTTTCTGTGTTAGGTATTTCATTAGTGTGTTTTTGAATTTTAATTTATTTTATACTAATGATTTAATAGGTTTTGGTAATTTATTAAAAAACTTAGTGCCACTATAGCTGGGTTTTTCTCAAATAACTTTATTCTATGTCTATCTACTGGTAGGTCACACGTTCTTCTGGTATTGTACCCATGTGTATCAGAGTTCAATTGTGGTAGTGTATTATTATGAACAAATAGAATGGTTCTAAATATATAGATGCATGGAACTGTTAATAAATTAAGTTTTTTGAATGTTTCCCTACACATACTATTGTATGGTATTTTGCCTATATATCTGATTGCTCTCTTCTGTAATACTAAGATTTTGTTCAAGTTAGTTTTAGATGTAGGCCTACATCCCCATAACTCAATCCCATAGGATATATGTGAATAGATGAGAGCAAAATACACTCCCTTTGCTACATCCAGGGGTAGGCCTACATATTTAGTAGTATTACTCAGTACAAAAAGTGCCCTGCTTATTTTTTGTTCAAGTTCGTATACATGGCCATCCCACGTTAATTTGTTATCTATGGTTAAGCCCAAGACTTTTGTTTCGTCTGTAAGTTCTATTAAGTTATCATCTATTCTAAGAGCAGGTTGAAATGGTCCGGTTTTGTAGATGAAGTAGATAAATTCACTTTTTGTTGGGTTTACATTTAATTTGAGTTCATTAAAATATTGTATCAAAGTACTGCAAATAATGTTTACATCTACTTCCATCAGTTCTAAGTTATTTTTACTGATACATAAACTTGTATCATCCGCATACATTGTAAGGCCACTATGTATAGGTATGATATTTTCTATATCGTATTCATATAATATAAACAATAAAGGCCCTAGAATGGATCCTTCGGGTAGGCCAGTAACTATGCTGGCTTTGCTAGATCTATACAAGCCATTCTGATTGATGAATTCCACAAATTGTGTTCTGTTAGTAAAGTAAGATTTTATTAGGTTGTGACTGATGCCTCTAATGCCTAGATATTGTAACTTTTCCAGTAAAATATTAATGTCCACACAGTCAAAGGCTTTCGTTAAATCTAACAACCCACAAGCTGTGTATTTGCCGGCATCAATACAGTTTATAATGTATTCAATGAGATTTGCTGCAGCCGTTATGGTGGATCTGCCTTTCATGAAACCGTGCTGACACTTTGCAAATAGTTTATATGTATCCAGGAAATGTATAATTCTATTATGAATGACTTTCTCAACAATTTTTGATAACACAGGTAACACGGATATAGGTCTATAATTGTTGATTTCTTCACGGTCTCCTTTTTTGAAAATAGGTGTGATTTTTGCAATTTTCAAAGCGTCCGGGGAAAATACCTGTTTCCAACATTGTATTTATAATGGACACTAGTGGACCTGCAATTTCTTTCTTGCTAGATTTTATAACACAAACAGGAATGTCGTCATAACCAACACAATGAGTTGGCTTCAAGTTATTAATTATAGTAATAATCTCCATATTCGTAGTGGGCCTCATAAATAAAGTGTTATTTTCTATGTTTTTATTTACCAATGTTGGGTTTGTATTCATAACTTTTGAATTATTAGGACCGACTGAGATGAAGAATTTGTTGAAAGCATTGGTGATTTCATGTGGGTCAAAGGTTATGTTACCATTGTATATTATTTTGGTCGTGATGTTATTGTTGTTGTTTTGTTTACCCCTTAATTGGTTCACAATGCTCCAACTAGTTTTTTATTTATTGCCAGAGTTTATGATTGACTAATGTAATTCCTTTTTGCTGTAATGACTTCGTTATCATATTGTTGTTTCAATTTTTTTACTGTTGCTATATTAGTTTCGCCAAGTCGTAGTTTGTTGTTGGCAATATTGAGTAATATGCGGATCTTTTTTATTTCATCTGTTATCAACTGTCGTTTGATTTTAGTATGTTTACCTCTTTTTATGTGTTTTTTTTTATCTTTTCCATATTTTCGGACAGCATGCATCTAAATAGTATTGTAAAGTTGAGTGAAAATTATTACATTTGATATTTACGTTATTTTCTGCATATATATCAGACCAGTTTATAAAGTTTTCTTTAAAATTGATAAATTTAACTCATTGGTTAGATTGACAAAGATTTTATTTTTTTGTGTATTATTATTTAGTATTTGGGATTCATTGAGGTTAGGAATAATTATACACTGCGCTGCGTGATCCGACAAGTATGTGTGAATTACATTTGCCTCAATCGTTACGTGGAAATACTTGTGAGTATGTTATCAATGGCCGTATTGATTGTATTGCCGATTCTTGTGGGTTCAACTATGATATATCTGAGATCAAATTGATACAAAATATTCATAAATGTTGTGAATTTACTTGTAGTTTTATCGAGAAAATTAATGTTGAAGTCACCCGCTATTATTATGTTATAAATTTCCTGGCTGAAAAGGTTCTCTACAAACTCAATGAATCTATCGCAAAAAGTGTTAAAGCACCCATTTGGAGGCCTATATGTCCCAATCACATATAGGTAACTATTTTTGCTATTGACTTTAATTCCTGAGATTTCAATACAATATTTGTCAGTATTTATCTCACTAATTTCTGTGTTAAGCGTAAGTTCGTTTGTAAAGATAGCTACTCCCCCTTTTTTTCTGTTAACCCTGCAATAGCTAGCAGCTGCCTTCAGATCTCCTAAGCTAATGGTTTGAATTTCGTTTTTCTTAAGACCATGTTCGGTTATGACTAAAATGTCAGGAGTTTCGTCAATTACAAATAATTCTAATTGATCCAACTTGTTATGGATGCTGTTTATATTTTGATGTATGAGTTTGAATTTAGATTTTGTCTTATCTGTGTTTTTATCGTTTATAAAAAATCAGGTCTTTTACTATGTCGATTCAAAGATCTTACTGTTTTATTTTTCTACCAACTGAAACCAGAAATTTAGATTTTAAAAATTTTAACGGCCTAGTATCAATGAAATTTGCATTTATGAGATTAATTAGTATTTTGATCATGCCAAATATTTTAGACCTTAATATATGAAGCGTCCAATTCCAAAACTGTCTCAATCCAGTTTTAACAATTTTCAGGAAACGTCAAAAACATAAGAAAGAAACTAGAAGAAATAAAACATTGCCTTTAATAGAACCAAAATATTTCACCTCTTCTGGCTCTAAACATAGCATTTATTCTGGTCCAAGACTCTATAACTCCATAATTAGATCACATCCAGAAATAGTAGGCTACATATGAATAACAAAAAATTCAATAAGTTTATCAAAAATCTCATTTCATAGTTCAAAAGTTATTTCACTCTGTACTTAGTAGACAATTAAGGAACGATTTTATTTGTAATAACTCAGAGTTTCAATTTTGTTCTTACTACATTTCCTTTTTTCTTTTTACTTTGTCTGTTCTTTCTTCTTTATTATTACTTTTTTTAGGTATTGATTTAATTATATTTTCTTTATGTATTTGTAATTTGTATTTTGTAATGTAAATGGCTGAACTGAGCCCGAGCACGAGCGCTTGCTCATTCGGGTGGTCTTGTTTTGTATAAATAAATATTATATAACTTTTTTCCTAACTGTTTGCAGTGTTCCAATTTTATTTAATTTTACAGTTGAGAAACACTCTTCTAATGAGTGATATTCCTGAAAATCAGGGATCGATATTTCAGGAGTTATTTCATATTTTTGTTTGGATTGAGAGTGTTTTGATACTGTAGGGTGGAACAAGAGAGTTTTGAAAAATTACACAATTCTTTTTCCTTTCCAATATTTTAGAAGAGGCTTCTTATTAATGTAAATACAGTAATCTATTACTGCAATTTCTATTTTGTCTATGACATTGAACTCAAATATTAAAATTAAAGATCATATGGAATGAATACATTATTCTGTTTGGTTATTACACTTCAGATCAAATTTTAAGTCTTTTTTTTTCTTGATGAGACTGTGGCAAATTTAAAGTCTAACAAGTTTTCTTTGAACATTGATGAAGCTACAAGTGCTAATTCTTTGCGAGTGTTGTGTATTTTGTGCAGCTATTTTTCACCCTCTTTAAACAAAGTTGTAATTGAGCATCTGGGTTCTTTGAGTATGTCAAAAGTTTCTTCAGAATCACTATTTCAAGAACTTACTGAACTTTTTGCACTTCATGACATTCCTTGGAAAAATTTAATTTCAATCCTTATGGATTCATGCAATGTGATGAGAGGCTCAAAAACAGGCCTAGAAGCGAGAATTAGGCAAGATAAGGCGCCAGATCTTCTTGATATTGATGGAGATTCTTGCCACCATGTACACAATGCATGTAAAAAGTTTTGCCAGCCATTTGAAATGTTTGTAGAACATTATTTAGCAGATATTTTTACTGATTTTAGTGGTCTGCTGATCTTCGATCACATCTTACTGAAATATGTTTAGTTCTGGGTCTCAAATACACAGCTGTGGAAAGTATTGTTTTGCATCGATGGTTATCTTGTTATGATGTAACATTAGGAAACTTACGGATCTTTGATGCTCTCACAGTTTTGTATTATGATTTTTTTATCGAATGAGGACAAGACTACGTACTTCAGCATTCTGTGTTATATTTACAAAGAAAGAAATGTACTTTCTGAGGGAAAAACCAGAATAAAAGAAATTCACAAAGAAATTTCACAAAAAAAGATGACTCCTGAGGGGAAATGCAGAAAGAAAAGAATTGTCTCTAAATTATTTTATGAACGGAAAAAGCTGCAGCTTGTTACTAATTTTTACATTGGAGTTTTACCTTTATCAAAACGGTATGTTTGTCTATTTCAAACCCTAACACCACTTATTCATAAAATTAAATCTGAGCAAAAGCAGTTATTCCTTGATTTTTTGGTTTCCTTCATTAGGCAAGAATTGCTAAATGGTAAAACAACTGCAGAACTGCTGAAGTTTGATCTTGCGAATGAATGTCATCACTAGAGCCCGGATTTCCATGCAAATGCATGTTTTTATATACTTCGGTTACACTTCTCAAACTTTGTAAATACACATTACATGACTTATGGATTCCAAATAAACATATTTTTTTCGTGCATGTTTGCATATTTTGGCCTTTCTATGGCAAAATTCATGCATAATGCATGTTTTGGATTTTTTGGGCTTAATGTAGCATATTCAGACGTTTTTAATGCATATAAACCCTCATTTTCTGGTTTTAGTGCATAATATCAAATTACCATGCATAACTGTGCATATTATGAATATGCCTCCCTAAAATCTTGGCTTTTCAAAGAAACGTAAAAATGTTGTATTGCATTACCATTGTTATATTTTGATTGACTTGGCAACAGAGTCTGCCACCTGCATGAATTTGAGAGTGCAAGCTACTGTTTACCCTAAATAAACAGTAATATAATACACAAGGCAACAAAAGGAAATTCCGACTCGCCGACCCCCACCACCTTCCATTGAAAGAAAACTGCTAAACAGAATGTTCACTGCTTGAATTTTTCAGTCACTAGCCATTGTTGAAGACTTTGAATACTTTAGAATCGTGTTGTGGAGAAACGGGTGTGACAGTCAGGGAAAAACTTAAGAAGGTACTTAGTTCAAACCCTGATCTTAAACTTCTGAAAACGTGAAAGACGTATTATGTGGAGAAAATGTAAAAGACATGGAATTCGATCTCACCCTCAGTCAAATTTCTTCCCTTAAGTTGGCCTATGCACCTATTATATACTTCTTGTGAAGTAGAAAGATCATTTTCTGCGTTCAAGAATGTCCTAACTGATAAACACACGAGTTTAAGTGAGGAGAATTTGGAAAAACTCGTTGTTGTATATTGTTTTAAGATAAATTGAAATATATTGCAGTACAGTGCGGATTTTTGATAGTGCATGTTTCGCCCTCCATTGTGCATATTTGGAGATACGATAGTGCATGAATGCATGCATATTTTTAAGTTTGATAGTGCATGAAAATCCGGGCTTTAGTCATCACTTAGAAAGCTGACATGTTTTTGAGTGCAGCAAATGAAGCCATCATATTAAATTCTGCACATGAACCATGTGTAAAAGATTTCCTAAACAAAGCTGTAAAAGCTTATGTTGCTTGTGCACAACACTTGCAGAAAAAACTTCCTCTCAATAGCGACATCTTAACATGCGTTTCTGCTCTGGACCCTACTGCTAGGGGTCACACAGTGACTTTAAGAAGATTGAAAAGACTTCCACATCTAGTTAAATATGTGTTGAATGAGGAAGACTTGGAATTATATGCTGCTGAAGTACATAAGTATCAGGTAGATGGGCACCTTCCTCCACCAGTTGATGAAAATGGCAAGCCAATTCAAATTGATATTTGGTGGTCACTCATCTTTAAACAGAACCAGTATCCAGCCTTATCCAAAATTGCAAAAGCTATGCTAAGTTGCTTTCATGGGCCTCAGGTTGAAAGCACCTTCAGCATGATGTCAAATATCCTTGATAAGCAGTCAAGCAATATGAATATTGAAACATATTCAGCACTGCAAACAGTAAAATATAAAATATCCAGTGAAAATAAATCAGCTGTTGAATTTTTTCAAAAAAAGGACCCTCTGCATGATCCAGTATCATCAAAACTGGTCTTCAACATGAAGAATGCATGCAATATGCATGAGAGAGAAAAATAAGTTAAAAGAAAAGATCTTGAAGCAAAAAAAAGTGAATTTAATGCTGGAACATCTGAACCTTGCAGCAAGGAAGCTGCGAAAAATATTAAAGCAAATGCAGAGAAGCGAGCACTGCTGCAGCATCAGAGAAAAAGGAAGATGGAGCAAATGGTAAAAAATGTGCAAAAGAAAAAAAGGCATTAACTAACTGGTATGCTATTTTATTTTCAAAATATAAAGCTACTTGATTTGTTTAAATAGTGTATGAATAAAAAGATCCATATATGTATATATTTAGGCTTTTTGTATCTGTAAGGTTCAGTGTGCAAAATTTCACTGCGCGCCAAGGTTCAGGGTACAAAATTTCGCCGCGCGCCAATGTTCAGTGTCGTGTGCAAAATTTTGCCACGTGCAAGTTCTGCTTTTTTCAAAATTTAACTCTGACATGCCTGAAAATCATGGAAAAGTTTATGGATTGGACACGCACAATACAACAAACCCTTAAGCAGTCATGGGTTTGCTTTGGGGAAAAACCTAAAAATTAAAGTTTTATAATTTTACAATGAGCTCAGTTCTTCACTCATTTTCAATGATTCTGCGTAACGTTTATAAACTATGGATTGTTTCTTTTCCTTAGAATTTTAAAAAAGACATATTGAAACAGGATGCATTACTTATGGTATATTTTGCATATTTTCACTCGGTAATGAGGTACTTATTATTCTGCAGTACAGATATATAACAAGCTTCCAAACAACATTAAATTATTATGTATTCAAAGAAAGAGCAAACCTTTCAAAACAGCTGTCAAGGAATTTTTAATAACTCACACCTTCTACAATTTGGAGGAATATTTCCAGCTTGGATAAATTTGGCAGCTTGCAGTTTCTGTAGACCTATATTATTGTTATAACATGCATGTATTTTTTGATCTGACATGTTCTATATCCTTGAGCCCTGCTCAACACAGGATCTACAGGACGAGATATCTACATCTACAACATTCTAAGTACTAAAACAGGTATAAGTGCACTTCAACTAAGTTTACGATTTATATGAAAACCAAATTTTTTATGGATCTGAAAAACCACTCAAATCGTTCAGGATTTTTCACAGAATTTTTTCACATGCAACATGTCTTTATAAATGCTTCGTAAATGAAAATAAAGAGAAATAACTGCATGAATTTTGCCGTAAAATACATTTTGTCAGCCATGATCCATTCTGTAACGGCCCCGTTGATACGAGCGTTGCCAACATTCCAAATAAATCCCTGAAACTACTTGTGTTGAGTTGAATTTAGTGCATGTACTAGTAAATGTCATGTTTGCTATAGGATTCTCTTCGTTACATACAGGATACTAAAATGATCACTCTTCAGTATGAGTGAAATTGTATTTCCAACATTTTTATAACCACGTATTTTATTTTTGGACACATATATTAATGCCGTATTACATTTACCTTACTTATGTGTATATTAACAGTCACTAGACCCAGTGGCGGACGCAGGGGGGGATAGGAGGGTTACAAACCCCCCGAAATTTGAAAAAAAGGCTATATATATATACTCTAAGTGGCCAGTTTCATAAACTAATTGTATATGTAAGTTGATTAATTTTTTGTAGTATTCCGTCTACCTATTCAAATCCCCACCCGAAAAAAAATTCTGCGTCCGCCACTGACTAGACCTGAATGCCGTGAAACTCATACGAGCGTAATGAGATATCAAAACAAAAGCAATAAATCCGGTAAAGGACCTCTTACACACACCACACCTGAATGCCTTTTCTCCACCTCCCGCATTAATATCAACGCTATGAATAATATCTCCGGACAAATAAGTATGCAGGCTGCAATTTAACATCGTATACATTAAGGCCTAATTATTTTGAGACCTTTAAGGAGAAAATTGCTATTTTACATCAAATTCGAATGTGTTAAATTCACAATCCACAACCGTATCATAACTTACGTTAAAGTTGAGATTACCAATGAGCAGATGCACACGGAAGTAAAATATATTTTCTGGGTGGAGCAGTCAGTACAGCAGAGTTTCAAAATTGTCAGGAACAGTTCAGAAGGTGTACACATAATAAATGAGCGACAGTCCCATGGCTGTAGACGCACACGAAACGAAAATATATTTCCTGGGTGGTGCAGTCAGTAAGGCAGAGTTTCTACATTTGTAGGAACACTACAGAAGATGTTGTCATAAATGAGCGACTTTCCTATGGCTGTAGATGCACATTTTAATTGATATGATTTTATTCTGCTGGATTATTCAGAACTGTATTAAACACACATATTTTGTTACTAAAGAAGTAAGTACTACTTGGACACCCTTAGCGAAAAAGAAATTCTTTCTGAACTGGCATGACAATAAAATTGCCCCTAGGAAATATGTGCTATTTAAAAAAGAAAGAAAAAAATAATTATCTATTACTACAAGCAAACTGCGATGTTTACAATAAACCTGTAATAAAAATAACTATGAACACTTGGTGGAGATTCTCAAATAAGAACGATTGTCTGTTGTCTGAAAATAACGGTTTGCACATGAAAAGCTCCTCTCTACCCAAGGGTGTAGCCAATTGTGGACAAGATATGGAAGAAATGAATATTGTTTATAGGCCTATTACTTGTTGAATTTTGCCTTTTTAAATATAACTAACTCCGTGGCGCTAACATCCCTGAAGGGACAAGGTCTAGAACTCGTCCACTGCGTCATCTACCATAGGCAGATGGCAGGATTAGAGGCATGTGGTCTGCATGCCGACACCCACGGCCGTTAATGGTGGTATCCATGACCGGAGCCGCTACTCCTCTCTGCTCAATTTGAGTCACGAGGCTGAGTGCACCCCGTTCCAGAAAAATCCGAGGAGGTACCGTGGATCGAACCCGGGCCGACGGATCTGTAGACAGCGACGCTAACCACGAGACCACGCCGGTGGTCCTTCTTAAATATACTCGTATAATAATGTATTATAATTGGATGTTTAAGAAAAATACCAACTTCAATGGAATTCACGATTTTTAATAGATCATTTTTGCAATTTTTAAATCCTATTTCATAATTATATAGAGCTTACTTTAGGCACCTAAAATTGCATTTTACCAACCTAAAATCCCGAAAGCTAATAATAATATTTGTGGTGCTGGCGAACAAAAAAAACCGTTACAGTCAGACGCTAGGGATGTGTGCAGTGTTCTACTCACAGAAAAAGCGGGGACGATATCAATAAATATTTATTATATGGAGAAAATTTTTTTTCCGATTTGAGTTACATGTGATATTTATAATTCGACCCTTCTGAACACGAATATAATAATAATAATAAGCAGTTTCTTCCGCACTTCGAGAAAATGCCGATTTTCCAATAGTGTCACACATTTCTCGCAGGAAAAGAGGGAACTATTCAAAGAAAAATTCATTCTGTGTAGGATAAATTTTTTTCCAACTTGAAATACGTGTTTTATCTATAATTCGTCCCTTCTGAACACGAATATAACAATAATAATAAGCAGTTTCTTCCGCACTACGAGAAAATGCCGATTATCCAATAGTGTCACACATTTCTCGCAGGAAAAGAGGGAACTATTCAAAGAAAAATTCATTCTGTGTAGGATAAATTTTTTTCCAACTTGAAATACGTGTTTTATCTATAATTCGTCCCTTCTGAACACGAATATAACAATAATAATAAGCAGTTTCTTCCGCACTACGAGAAAATGCCGATTTTCCAATAGTGTCACACATTTCTCGCAGGAAAAGAGGGAACTATTCAAAGAAAAATTCATTCTGTGTAGGATAAATTTTTTTCCAACTTGAAATACGTGTTTTATCAATAATTCGTCCCTTCTGAACACGAATATAACAATAATAATAATAAGCAGTTTCTTCCGCACTACGAGAAAATGCCGATTTTCCAATAGTGTCACACATTTCTCGCAGGAAAAGAGGGAACTATTCAAAGAAAAATTCATTCTGTGTAGGATAAATTTTTTCCCAACTTGAAATACGTGTTTTATCTATAATTCGTCCCTTCTGAACACGAATATAACAATAATAATAAGCAGTTTCTTCCGCACTACGAGAAAATGCCGATTTTCCAATAGTGTCACACATTTCTCGCAGAAAAAGAGGGAACTATTCAAAGAAAAATTAATTCTGTGTAGGATAAATTTTTTTCCAACTTGAAATACGTGTGTTATCTATAATACGACCCTTCTGAACACGAATATAACAATAATAATAAGCAGTTTCTACCGCACTTCGAGAAAATACCGATTTTTCATTAGTGTCACACATTTCTCGCAGGAAAAGAGGGAACTATTCAAAGAAAAATTCATTCTGTGTAGGATAAATTTTTTTCCAACTTGAAATACGTGTGTTATCTATAATACGACCCTTCTGAACACGAATATAACAATAATAATAAGCAGTTTCTACCGCACTTCGAGAAAATACCGATTTTTCATTAGTGTCACACAATTCTCGCAGGAAAAGAGGGAACTATTCAAAGAAAAATTCATTCTGTGTAGGATAAATTTTTTTCCAACTTGAAATACGTGTTTTATCTATAATTCGTCCCTTCTGAACACGAATATAACAATAATAATAAGCAGTTTCTTCCGCACTACGAGAAAATGCCGATTTTCCAATAGTGTCACACATTTCTCGCAGAAAAAGAGGGAACTATTCAAAGAAAAATTAATTCTGTGTAGGATAAATTTTTTTCCAACTTGAAATACGTATGTTATCTATAATACGACCCTTCTGAACACGAATATAACAATAATAATAAGCAGTTCCTTACGCCCTTCCAGAAAATACCGATTATCCATTACCGTCACACATTTTACGCAAGAAACGTAGGAATGATTCAAACAAAAATTAATTACATGCAGGCAAAATTTTTTCCCCACTTGATTTACATGTGTTATCTATAACTCAACCCTTCTGAACACGAATAGAACAAAAATAATAACCAGTTCCATACGCACTAGGAGAAAATTCCGAATTTCCATTCGTGACACACAGTTTACGCGTAAACTGTGTGACACGAACGGAAAATCGGAATTCTCTCGAAGTGCGGAAGAAACTGCTTATTATTATTGTTATATTCGTGTTCAGAAGGGTCGTATTATAGATAACACACGTATTTCAAGTTGGGAAAAAATTTATTTTACACAGAATGAATTTTCCTTTGAATAGTTCCCTCTTTTCCTGCGAGAAATGTGTGGCACTAATGAAAAATCGGTATTTTCTCGAAGTGCGGTAGAAACTGCTTATTATTATTGTTATATTCGTGTTCAGAAGGGTCGTATTATAGATAAAACACGTATTTCAAGTTGGAAAAAAATTTATCCTACACAGAATGAATTTTTCTTTGAATAAGTTCCCTCTTTTCCTGCGAGAATTGTGTGACACTAATGAAAAATCGGTATTTTCTCGAAGTGCGGTAGAAACTGCTTATTATTATTGTTATATTCGTGTTCAGAAGGGTCGTATTATAGATAACACACGTATTTCAAGTTGGAAAAAAATTTATCCTACACAGAATGAATTTTTCTTTGAATAGTTCCCTCTTTTCCTGCGAGAAATGTGTGACACTAATGAAAAATCGGTATTTTCTCGAAGTGCGGTAGAAACTGCTTATTATTATTGTTATATTCGTGTTCAGAAGGGTCGTATTATAGATAACACACGTATTTCAAGTTGGAAAAAAATTATCCTACACAGAATTAATTTTTCTTTGAATAGTTCCCTCTTTTCCATCGAGAAATGTGTGACACGAATGGAAAATCGGTATTTTCTCGATGTGCGGAAGAAACTGCTTATTATTATTGTGATTTTCGTGGTCAGAAGGGTCTAATTATAAATAACTCATTTAATACAAGTCGGAAAAAAAAATTTCCTCCATGTAATGAATTTTTGTGTGAAACTTTCCTACTTTGTTTGCGTAAACTGTGTGACACTATTGGAAAATCGGTATTTTCGAGAAGTGCGGAAGGAACTGGTTATTCTTATAATTATATTCGTGTTCATAATGTTCAAATTATAGATAAGACATATAACTTAGGTCGGGAAAAAATTTTCCTTCCATGTAATGAATTTTTGTTTTGAAACGGTCCTACTTTTTCTGCGTTAATTGTGTGACACTAATGGAAAATCGGTATTTTCAAGAAGTGCGGAAGGAACTGGTTATTATTATTGTTATATTCGTGTTCATAAGGGTCTAATTATAGATAAGACATATAACTTAGGTCGGGAAAAAATTTTCCTTCCATGTAATGAATTTTTGTTTCGAAACTGTGGGCAAACTGTGTGACACTAATGGAAAATCGGTTTTTTCTCGAAGTGCGGAAAGAACTGCTTTGTATTATTGTTATATTCGTGTTTAGAAGGGTCGAATTATAGATAACGCATGTAACTTAGGTCGGAAAAAAAATTTCCCTCCATGTAATGAATTTTTGTTTTGAAACGGTCCTACTATTTCTGCGTTAACTGTGTGACACTAATGGAAAATCGGTATTTTCAAGAAGTGCGGAAGGAACTGGTTATTATTATAATATTATATTCGTGTTCATAATGGTCAAATTATAGATAAGACATATAACTTAGGTCGGGAAAAAAATTATTCTATGCAATGAATTTTTATTTAAATACTTCCTACTTTTTCTGCGAAAAGTGTGTGATATTAATGGAAAATCAGTATTTTCTCGAAGTGCGGAAGGAACTTATTATTATTATTGTCATATACGCGTTCAGAAGTGGTGAAATACATGCAAAAACATGTATATCATCTACAATAACATTTTTATTGCCATGTAATTTATATTTCTTATATTGTTAATATTATTACTCAGAAAATTGCTTAACATTAATTTTAAATCGGAATGTATTTATTGGAAATTCGCGTTCAGGACGATCGACTAATATAGAAAACATGTATTACATGTCAAACCAGATTTTTACTGTTATATTATTTATACGTTTAATAGTTATTTATAACAATTATAATTATGAAATTAATGAAAACTATTATCTGCCCACCCAATAATTCATTCAGCCATGTATCAATCCATCCATTTATACATCCATTCATTTTTCATTCATCCTACCATCCGTTCGTCCATCAATCAATCCAGTTATCTAACCAACCATCCATTAATTATTAATTGATCCATCCACTTATTACAGAAGTCATTCATCGATCCATTATTTAACTAATTCATTCACCAAGCAATCCACCCTTCATCTATCAATTAATGAATTAGGTACATAATTAATTAATTCATCCTCCCATCCATTGATGAATCAATTAATGCATACATTTATCCATCCAATTAGTTAATTAATTCAACCGTCCATCCATTTATTTATATATCCATAAAGCATTTGATGGATGGTGGGTTAGGTGGGTGAAATAAATAATTTCGGATGAATGAATGGATATATTTATGGATGAATGAATTAATAATGGATGGATGAATGGGTAGGTGGGCTAATTAATAAATAAATTAATGAATGAATGGATTGATTAATGGTTGGTTGGATCGATGAATGAATGAATTTATTGATGGATGCATGAGTGGATAGATGGGTGGATGAATGAATGAATGAATGTATGGATAATTAAATGGTGGAATACATGAATTAATTAAGGGACGAATGACTGGATGGATGTATGGATGATTGAACAGATGGGTGGATGAATGGTTGGGTGGATGAATTAATAGACAATGGATGGATTAATAATTTTAGTTAAAAATGAAAATTAATTATCTCATTGTTAATAATTGGATGGTTGGAAAAATAATTTATGGATGAATGGATAATTCGATGGATGGATAGATTTATTGATGTCTGAATTGATGGATGGATGGGTGGTAGGTTTGTTGGATTAATTAGGGGATGAATGGATGGACTGTTATTAATTATTTAGTAAATATATTGATGGATGGACGAAAGGATGGGTGGATTCACGGATGAATTAATTGATCAATTAATGGATGGGTGGATTGGTTAATCAATGAACTAATCAATGGATGGATGAATAGATTAATGCAAAATTTAATTAACATACGGATTTGATGGATGAATGAACCATCCAACCAGCCATTCATCTATCAATCAAGCCAACCACCCCTATAACCAAACATTCATCCGTCCATTAATTAATTTATTATATAAATAATTCATTTAACTATTTCATCCACCCATCGATCCAAACATTCAGCTATCCATTAATAAATCCATGCATCCATTTATCCACCCACTCATCCTTTTCATTAAATAATTCAACAATACACCCATAGATTCATCCATCCATCAGTCTATGAATGGATGGTGGAAATAATTTATTAACTAGTAACTGGATGGATGGATGAATTTAAATATTTATTTATGGTTGAATGGATGAATGAATGTACGGATGAATTAATGGATGAACGGATGGATAAATGAATGGATGGAAGAATGTTTCATACCAAATTACGATTATTATTTTTTTATGAAAGGACAAGGTTGAAGACAAGTATTTTAGAAAACAACAACAATAATAATAATAACAACAACAATGTGAAGAAAGAAATTGAGTAATATTTAAAATGTTTCTCTGTTAGCTCTTCATGAAACATGAAGCAAAACAGCAATTAAACAATGCTTTTTCTAATAATAAATAATAATAATAAATAAATTTAGCCTACAATACATCCCCTAAGGGCCAAGGCCTCCTGTATTCACAGGGAATTGCTCTTTGTTTGCTCCTTAAGTGAGCAAGTCTTAAGGAGCTACACGAATTTGTTCCCTTTCTTTGTTGCACTGAACACTGTCTCACTATTCACTGCCTGTCTTGGTTGGATGCGGGTGGTTGCAGTTCACTCTTTGTGTGTCCGTCTTTTAGTGCTTGATGAGTCCTCCCCGAGTCTGTCACTGACGCTGGTGGCCCAAGAGTCCTCTCTATCCTTTGCTATTCTTGACCATTGGCCTCCTGCTACGCTTGTGAAGTGATCTGCCCATCTTGTTTTCTGTCGACCCACATTCCTCCATCCAGTTCTTGGGTCCCACATGGTGACTCTGTGTGCCCATCTCTGGTGGTTCATCCGTGCCACATGGCCGCCCCATCTCCACTTTTGGTTCATTGCTACTTTTACTATGTCAGTCATACCCGTGCGTCTGCGAAGGTCATCATTTCTGATCCTCTCTCTCAAAGATATATGTAAGATTTTTCTCTCCATCCTTCGTTGACATACCCTGAGTGATCGCGCAAACGTTTCCTGGAGATCCTTTAAGGGGATATCTGCGGCGAATTTATTTCCGGGGTGCGCCAGTCCCCTACCTCACATTTAAACCTAAGTACAACACAAGCACCCAGTCACGAACCCGGGAAAGAGATTTTTCACTGCTGAATCGAACCCGGGCCGCCGGGTGGAAGGCAAGCATGCTACCGACTAACACAAGGCGGGGGGACACTTTAATGTTAATTGATCACGAATTAATATTTGAAAAAGTTTCCTTATTCTACTTAATTAAAACACGAAGGAAATATGAGTTATTACATAAAATACTCGAACATGGTTTCTCTCCATGTATTACATAAAATTAAGCTTCCGTTCGAATTTGCGTAACCCCAGCGCTCTTATTTTAATATAACTTGTCATTGAGGAAGTTCCTATTGTTTTCCCGACCGGGAATTATACGAAACGAAAGCTTCCATTCTAACTTGTGTAAATGCAGTGTGATACTAGCTGTCAGGTTGGTACTGCTCCAAAGTCAGATGTGGGTTTAATCATCAAATAGCCGTGGTAGAGAATACTATGATTTTATATGGGGAAAATCACGACTTTAATTACTGTTTTTTGAAGCCTTCGTGGCAAGTACAAAGGTGTGTGACGTGTCAAAAAATTCTGTGAAAATTCCTGAACGTTTAGAGTGGTTTTTCACATCGATAAAAAAATTGGTTTTCATGAAAATCGAAAACTTAGTTCAAGTGCACTTATACCCTAAAACAAATGATGTACCATTTAATTCTTTCATACCTAGAAATTTGGGTGTTGAATGATGAATTTGTTTTATGATCCATTATTTTCGGGGTTACTTTCTCTGCTTCCACAACATGCTTCTAGTATAAACGGTATAAGTACACTTTAGCTACGTTTTCGATTTTTATGAAAACCAAGTTTTCAGTCGATCTAAAATACCACTAAAATCGTTCAGAAATTTTCACAGAATTTGTTCACACATCACACGCCTTTGTCTCGGTCATGAAAGCCTTAAAAAACAGTATTTAAAAGTCGAGATTTTCCCCATATAAAGTAATAGTAATCTCTACCACGGCTATTTGATGATTAAACCAAAATCTGACTTGAGAGCAATACCAACGTGACAGCAAGTAACACACAGTAATTACACAAAGAACAGTAGGAACTTCTACAATCATCAGTTACATGTTTTTCAGATCAATCGAAAACTTGGTTCGGATATAAATCGTAAACTTAGCTAAATTGCACTTATACAATTTTTTGGGTATTGTACTTGGATTTCCATGAAATTGAAGCCAAATTTGGAATTAATAATGTAAAAACTCCTTTTATTGTTGCTGCCTTTAATGAAACTACTGGCAATTGGGTCATTCAAACAAGAAAATAGAAAAAAAATTCAAGACCTACATAGTAGTAGTAGTCCTTCGAGTCTGGGTTTAGACTCCTGGTGATCCTTATTTGGATTTACTAGGCATTATGTTTAATTCAGGAGTGGTTTGCCATTGCCTTCTCCCGTGCTTAGTGGACGTTTGTGCGTTCCCTGTTCCTGGTTCTCACTTCTGTCAATTTCCGCCATTCTTTCCTGTCCTTTACAATGTGGGTAATGGCTTCCCAACTTAAATTGACGGTTTTCTTCACATCATCTATCCAGCGTGTTCGAGGTTTTCCTTGTTTCCTAGATCCTTCGACAAGTCCAATCATGATGTCATGTTCCAATGATCCTTGATTTCTCATGACATGCCCAAAGTACTGAAGCTTCCTTCTAACTACCATGGCTTCCAGCGACCTTGTGGGTTTTATGTCTTCCAGGACCGACTTGTTCGTCCTTTTCTCTGTCCAAGAAATTCTCAGGAGTTTACGCCACGTCCAGAGTTCGAATGCATCAATTCTTTTCCGGTCTCTTCTCTTCTCTTCTCTTCTCAAGACCTACATAGGATCCTTCTTTTCACTGATGTTACTGTGATTTAAGGTCTTAATACATTTCTTGGTTTAAGCAAATAGATGTAATGTTCTGCGAGGAACTCATTGCCGAAGAGTTTATAAAATAAAGAAAAAGCTTTCTTTAAATAAATGTAAGTCTTGAATGACTTCCCTGTTAACATAAGCTACCACTGTCTACACCAAACCATTATTATGAAGAAAATAATTTATTACACACATGACACTTGAAACCATTTCCCCCTGTATGGGTAAGCAGATGATTTTGGGATTCTATTAGAAAATTTTTTGCTATGTACATCAAGCTTACATGATTTCCCACGTGAATGTGTAAGCAGGTGAGTTTTTAGATATCTCATGTAAAAAAAAAAGTTTTATTTGGAAGCTTTTTCACGTGTATGTGTAAGCAGATGTCTTTTGACATTACTTCTTATAGAAAGTGATTTGCTACAGATATCACACTTGAAACCTTTTTCTCCTGTATGTGTAAACAAATGCTTTTTGAGATCACTTTTTACAGAAAATGCCCTGTTACAGACATCACACAAAAAGGGTTTTTCTCCTGTATGTATAAGCAGATGAGTTTTGAGATAACTTCTTGCAGAAAATGATTTCTTACAGATATCACACTTGAAAGCTTTTTCACGTGAATGTGTAAGCACATGCATTTTGAGATTACCCTTTTCAGAAAATGATTTGCGACAGACATCACATTGGAAAGCTTTCTCTCCTGTATGTGTAAGCAGATGAATTTTCAGAGAGTATCTTAAAGAAAATGATTTGCTGCAGACTTCACACTTAAAAGCTCTTTCACGTGAATGTGTAAGCTGATGAGTTACGAGATTATTTCTTAAAGAAAATGATTTGCCACACAAATCACACTGGAAAGCTTTTTCTCCTGTATGTGTAAGCATATGAGTATTCAGAGAGTATCTTAAAGAAAATGATTTGCTGCAGACTTCACACGTGAAAGCTTTTTCACGTGAATGTATAACCAGATGGGTTTTGAGAGTACTTCTATTAGAAAATGGTTTGCTACATACATCACACTTCAAAGGCTTTTCTCCTGTATGTGTAAGTAGATGACTTTTCAGATGACTATTTCGAGAAAATGTTTTGCTACAGACATCACACTTGAACGTTTTTTCTCCTGTGTGAATGAGTAAATGCCTTTTGAGATCACCTTTTCCATAAAATTCTTTGTTACAGACATCACACTTAAACGGTTTTTTTCCTGTATGAGTAAGCAAATGTGTTTTGAGATAACGTTTATCAGAAATTGTTTTGCAACAGACATCACACTGGAAAGCTTTTTTTACTGTATGTATACGTAAATGACAATTGAGATTACTTCTTTGGTAAAATGCTTTGTTACATACGTCACACTTGAAAGGTTTTTCTTTTGCATGTGAAAGCATGTGACTTTTAAGACGAGAACTTTGAGATAATGTTTTGTTGCAGACATCACAGTTGACAGCTTTGTCCGGTCTATGTGTAACTAGATGCCTGTTTAGACTGTCTCTTCGAGAAAATGCTTGACTACAAACATCACACTTGAAAGGTTTTTCTCCTGTGTGGGTAAGCATATGTCTTTCGACATGTGCTCTGTGAGGAAATGTTTTGCCACAGATGTCACACTTGATTGCCTTTTCTTTATGTATAAGTAGATGTGTTTTGAGACTCTTCATTCGAAGAAATGTTTTGTTACAGACATTACACGAGATTTTTTCGGCAAGAGTATGATGACTTTTTTTGAGATTGGTCTTGATCTCTTTTTCACTAAGCATGTGTTGACGTTCCTTATTTCGTTCAGAAAAAACCTTGGATTTTTTTGGAGTTGAAACCAGTTTATCTAAACTTTGGACTCTGTTGGACAATGGGGAATTATTACGTTCATAGAGTTCTATTTTGTCGTCTTCAGCGTGAAACCTTTTTACCAAATTCAAGGTCACACGTTTACTCTTATCACAGCCAATTTGCTCGAGCTCTTTGTCATTTTCTTCAGGTAATGTTTTTGGATTTCCGCTGCACGATGTCTCTAACTTCGGATCCATTAAAATACATGGGTCTAGGTTCTCGCTTTTAATTTGGCGTGTCTCTACTAAATTGAATGTTATGGGTATAGGCTCGCACTTAACTGTATGATTGCTTTCTACACATTTCGATGGGTTTCCTTCTTGTTTAATTTCTGCTTCAAGTTGGAATGCTGTCATAGTCTCCATTATGTGAAGTGATGACCTGTATATATGACGGATTGAATCCACACACACCTGCAGTGGCTCACGACTTTTCTAATTGCAGCTGTTCGTACGATGATTAATATCGGGTATTTTAAATTACATTCCAAACATCAATCAGCACGAAATTATTTTCTTGCGTTGGTGACCTCTAGTTATGTTTCAGTTCAATGGTGTGAACTATTTAGCTGACGTGGGTACTGGGTATCTCATGGACTGTGAGCAACAATTGTTTTTTTAGAGAAGGGATAAAGCGTTACTTCATGGTAACAGTTACAGGGTTCTCCGTTCCAAAAAAATAACCGTTACATATAACGGTTACAAGAACGTTTATGAAACGGAGGCCGTTGTATTTATTTATAATAGTTTAGCAGATTCAACTGAAGCCTATTGTAATATAGAGTAGGATTTGAAGATGTTACCATCCAGACAGATCAATAATAACGCAAAGATTTAATTTTAATACAAAATTAAAATATATCTTATTGAACAATTGATAATTATAATCAAGTAAGATTTATTCAGTTACACAGTTAAAATATGTGTAGTCCCACATGTATGGAGCTTATTTGCAGTCCTATTGTAATTTATGTAAATGCAGTATATTGGAAACTTGTCATTATACAGGCAGTCTAAATAGAATAAGAATAAGAATAAGAATAAGAATCTTTATTAGCCGTTTGGTATGTTTGATACAATTGGCTTCGTCATAGATTTTACATAACATAACAATTAATCCTAACTTAGTCCTAACATTTAATAATATAATACAATAGGATATGCAACTTAATCCTAACAATTCATCTCAAATTTACTTACTATAAGTCTAATTCTATTGTGTCTAATTCCTTAAATTCAGTTATAGAGTAAAAGGCTTTCCTTCTTAGCCATTGATTTAAGACGTTTTTAAACTTTGTCAAGGGGGTAAGATTTGATGTTATTAGGTAGTCTGTTAAATAAATCAATGCTTAAGTATATATGACTATTGTGAATCTTAGATAGTCTAGAGTAAGGCAGGTTGATCATGTGACTATTTCATGTATTGTGTTTATGAAATGATTGCCTGAGGGGATAAGAGTTTAGATTTTCTTTTGTATATACCCACGCAGCACGATATGTATAATATACGTATATTTTAGAGCTACATATATATCTTATGATTGGTCAAAGTCAAAACGTAAATTATACGTGTATTTTATGTCCAATATATACATGTATAAAAACTGTTGTAATTTAATCCTGCTTTATATTTATAATATATCAAAATTAAAGTTACTGATACATATGTAAGATTAAATATAAAACAAAATCGATTTGATTGTTCATTTGTAACATCAAAATTACCTACCAACTATACGTAAATTTTACGTCTAGAATTGTACATTGTAAACACCGGTTTATTGTGTTTTACTCTAGTAAATCGATTTGGTTAAATTAAGGGAATGCAATAAAATTTACTCACGCTAATCAGAAATTAATTTAAAAAATGGTTTAAAATGATTACATCCGTACATTCAGTAGAACTATTTTTTATGACTGGCGGCCATCTTGTCTGTGACGTCAGCAATGTAGATCTGCTGATTCAAGGTTGTTTGTTGGCTGTTAGTGGTTGCGTGTGTAAGTTTCTCTTTTATAGTGTTTTATTAACAAGAAATTGTGTATGGAGAGAATTGCACTGTTCTGTTGCAACTACTCCCTATGTATATAACATAGAAACGAAGAATAAATGTACATGTGTGTGTATTTAAAGCTGACGAAATATTATGCACCGTGCAGTGATCTGTAGGGTAATACCCTAGATCCTAGAATACATTTCCTAATTTAGGTCTACCTGAATGTTTGTGAAGACCTGCTCCTTCATGTAGAAGATTAAATGAGGCAGAAGAAAAACATTTACACATAAAACAGTACTGGTAAGTCCCTGTGCAAGATTTGTTTCACATACATTAATTGACCTATCATAACCTCAACGACTTGCAAACTGATTTATAATACAGATGCTGTGGTAATTAGCTCTGATCATAATAATTTACGATAACGCTGCTAAAGTATTTCTTAATTGTTTCAGGAATTCACAATGCCTAGGTGCTGTAGTGTTGCTGGCTGTAAAAGTAACTACAAGTCACAACATAAAAGTCTTTACCAAAAGACGAAGAACTTAAGAAGACATGGCATAGAAAGATTCCTACAGACTTTACAGGGGTAAGCAAGCCTGTTATTTGTGTGAAGTATTTTCCTGAAGAGATTGTGACAAGAACAGAGACATTTGTAGTTAACGGTGAAATAAAAACATTTCCTAGAACTTGCCCTAAACTGAAACTTGGTGCAGTACCATCAATATTTCCTAATCTGCCTGAGTACTTGTCAAGACCAGGTCCATCATGCAGAAGATTAATTGATGCAGAAGAAGAAAATTTAAACCAAGCAGTTGCAGAAAGCTTAAAAGAACTTAATAGTATATTGCGACACAAGGGCGGAAAGGCACGTTTACGGGTCGAGGAAACAGATTGAAAACCCGAGGCGCAGCCGAGGGTTTTTAAGTTTTCGAGACCCGTAAATGCCTTTACGGTCCGTGTGTTGCATGCTATTTTTTGCACGACGGTTACTTATATCAATTTAATTATATTAATTGTGATATTACCTGAAAATATTATGTAAATACAGACTTGAAGAATGGTGCTTATTTCAGAAAGGGGTTCGCATTTGTTATTGTTTATGGCAACCGAATATTTATAAAGCGGGGAGGCCTTGATCATTTCTGCTCGCAAATAAGCATTCGCGGGCGGTAAAGTAACTTTCCGCCCGTCGCCCCTAGCAACAAGATTGCGTGTGGTAATGTCAAGTTACGAGCAATGTAAACAACTGTCGTAAGAAACACTTACTAGCTAAGGAGTGCAAAAAAGTTATTTTGAATGACAAGCTCTGCATTGTTTGTAAGATGTGATGCAGTACTTCCTAAGTGTAACAGAAGGACTTAAAGGACAATGGATTAGCATAATGGCAGTAGAAAGGCTAGTGCTATGCTTAATGGATGTTAATGATGATGTTCCGAAGATTCTTGGTTCAGTGTGTATTATGAGCGATCTCAGTGTTTTGCTTACAATAAATATTTGCAAAATACCTCAGCAAGAAGTCCCAAAAAACTGCAAGATAGTAAGCACAAAAAGTGTTCTTGATGACATTTTTAGTTATTGATATCTCATGTATTGATAGTATATGTAAAATGTATGTGAGCAGTGTACATTTATGAACCAAAGGCCCTATATAGGCTACATAAATTATATATAAAATATACGTTTGATAGATCATCTTGACATATTTTTTACATATAGATATTGTACATCAATAGTATGTATGCGATTGTTCGTATAATTGATATATATTATATGTCTGTATTGACATGAATAGACGTACAATATACATAAAAAAGTGGGACATTTGAGCGTATATTATACGTAGATTTTATTTAACCAATATGTGTGATATACATTACCTAGATCTAGGGATAACGCAATTTTTACATATATTTTACGTATGTGTGCTGAGTGGGTACTAGACAATTGAGTATATATTATAATCCAGGCAGGGTCAAAACATTGAGTTGCTTAAAATGATCTCTACAAGAGTCTCTGGGAGCTAAACCTAGAATACTTCTAATGGCTTTTTTCTGCAGTAAGAAAACTTTTTCAGAGTGGGTTGAGTTGCCCCATAGCAGTATACCATACATTAAATGGGAGTGAAAGTATGAAAAGTAGGAGCACAACATTAATCTTTCGCTTACCTTTCCTCTAAGCTTATGGAGTAGGAATATAACCCGCGCTAATTTATTGCATAAATTTTCTATTTGCTTGTCCCAGCTAAGTTTTTGATCTATAAATATTCCTAGCAGTTTAACATGCTTATTTTCATTGTTCAGTACATTTAAGGTAAAAATTATTTCTTCGGTTTTTGAATTGTTAAGATGCAGGAGATTTGCTTCAAACCATAAGTTGGATTTTTGCAGAAAATATGTATTCATTTCTCTTACTGAATCTGAGTTTTCACTAGTATTATAGATGGTTGTGTCATCTGCATATATTATTGTTTTACAATTGAGAAACTGTGGTAGATCATTAATATACAGAATATCCCTGATATCACTGATCCCTGTGGGACACCTTTCCTTATTGGAAGAAATTCTGACATTTGGTTGTTCACTTTCACTATCTGAAATCTGTTTGCCAGGTAAGACACAATCAGATTTAGAGATCTGCTTTGAATGCCGTAGTACTTTAATTTTTTTATTAAAATTTCACGAGAGACATTATCAAACGCTTTGCTTAAGTCTAACAATGTTGCTGCTGAAGTTAGCCTGTTTTCAAAGCTTTCATAGATATTTGAAACTAGATCCTCGATAGCTTTTACAGTTGATAACTTAGATCTAAATCCATATTGGGTATCACTAAATAGTTTGTTTTGTTCAAAATAGGCGTAAAGTTGTTGATGCATCCAATTTTCAACAATTTTTTAGAAATGGTGAAATACAACCATAAGTGTAAAGTATAGACTAAAGATATAAGTATGGACCAAAATAATGTGGAAATAAATTTGTATAATGCATTTTTAGCAATAAGCTCTAGGCCAATAATTCTCTCTGTAGTTGGCCTACTTAAAAACTTTACAGCACAAATAATGAAAAACATATTTGAGCATTTTAAAAAGTTTAGCCCCTAAAGGGTTTGTAAACAAAATGGTGTTATAATGAGATTCAATTTTTACACGGGAAAATAGGATATAATGATTCTATTGAACATAAATTTGGTAAAAGTCTCCAAAACCCAACACGCATTTTTTAAAAATAAACCAACCCCTAAGGGGGCAGAGGGAGTAAAAATTATTATAAGAATAAAATGCGGCATAGGATCCTCAGATAGGTGTGTTTATTTAATGTATTATTTTCATGACAAGCTTATTTCGGCTATATTCTAGAAAAAAAATTAAGTTGTAGCACTTAAAATTCCTGGCTCATATGAAAACGTAGTCTCGCAGCCGTGACAGTCGAGTTTCCCCTCTACGTTACTTTTATAACGTCTTCAAGCTGCGGTCGTGACACTGGAAGCGTTATTTCTGTACGTTACTTTTGTCGCGGCTAAAAATAACGTCCAGTTTAGAGCAGGGCCAACGTAGATATTGCATTTTCTGTCTTTCCTCTAACGTCTATCACGTAGAACTATTGCAATGTACTGAGAATTTAAATAATTTCTTATGATCGGCTAAAATGAACATGCAAACAGTATTTAATTAATTTTGTAGCAGACTGAAGTTTTATAGTGACTTACTTCATCATTTGTTAGAAATGTTCCTATTAAAGTAAATTATACGTTGTTTGGGGTAATTTTTCTTGTAATTATGTGTAGAATTGATATATAACAAATATTTTAAGATAAAATGACATATTTTTAAAAAATCTAAGATTGGCTGGTTGAAGTAGTCTAGGTGACTAATGGGGCAGAAATTACGGTTGGTCCTAATCTCCTGCGCTTGTAAACGTGAGGGTGAAGGAACCTACCTGGCCTCAACCGCCATCCCTATTTGCTAAGGGTATAGATTACTTAATTTTTTTAATACTTCATATTCTAATAGGCCTACGACAAACCTAACAAAATATTGTAAAAGGGGATAAGACATATAGGCCAGTCATCATACGAACTAAGGTCAGCCACCTTCATGTGTCGAATGAACAAAATCTGGGAGCCTCAACCTTCTAGAACCCTCTGGGCCTCCATGGCCTATAATAGGGAATGCTTTACTTTACTTTTAATAAACTGATTGACTCACATGTTGGTCTATGTACAGCTTCAACAGTCCACAGTCTTACCTGGAATAAGAATAAGTAACAATTAATTGCCATTGGCACAAATCATAAAACATTTTCACAAGAATATTATTTGTGTATGACGTCATATTTTACGTACTATAACCTCATATTACTGGGCTACAATATAACAGAGGGAGACCCAATGAACTATAAACCGGCTGCGCGGTGTTTTTCCGCGCGTTGCTGCTTGCGGCTATCGTAGAGTGGCGCTGATGAAACGATATAACAATTTCCCTAATGGATGGTGCCTGGTGAATGGGAAAATGTTTGTCCGTTTGTCTGTACGATAACTCGAATACGTTTTATCATATTTTCATGAAACTTCGTATACATAATTGTATACTCCATAGGAAAACCCAATTGATTTTGGACCAAATCGGTTGACAGTTAGCGGAGTAATGACTAATTAACGATAAAATGCTTTTCAGGTAGTTTTCGAAGAAGATTCTACCTATTGCAATGGATACCATGTCATGATTTAAGAAAAATTCTTTCATATCTTTACGTTCCATGCCTCCCGAAGTAGGAAACCACCGCCTGTTAAAAAAAAATGTGATATTTATATATATCTTTACACGCTAGCGGCCGTAATTTTGAAGATATTTGAACCAAATTTTATTATGTTATTTCTAGGCACAATAATTCGGACTAGTTCGTTAATGAGCAAAATTGAAACAAGGGGGTGGTCGGGGGAGGAAATTTTAAAACATTTATATTTCGGCCACTATGAAATATAGAGGGAAACTTTGTTTGAATAAATTACAGTACTCCCTATAGAGTTCACAGTGACACCAACGATTCGGGGGTACGAGTGGGGGTGGGGGATGGAAATTCGAAATTTTTTAAACTATGTCTTGTGGGGTATCGTTGAAAAGCTCTTGATGAGTACTCTTTAAATCAATAACTAGTTTCTTGATAGTTCTCATATAAGGCGAGATTTGAATGTTTGAAAAAGTGCTCTTTCCTCTTTTTTGCAGTTATTATTGCAGGTTTGTCATGCCAAGGCTAAAGAAGAAGAGTGCTACGCAGAACAATAAATTAAAGCAAAAGCACTTCGAAATCTACCTCAGCCTGTAGGCTTGCCTAAAGGGATTTTTTAAATAACAAATTTGCATCAATCAATACAACTCAGTATGTACTTGTACGCCTTAAGATGATTTGGCAGAAATAAAGGAATATTGGAATGATAATTCTTTCACATTTTCCGTGTGTAGGCTAAGGTGGAAAGCTGAAGTCAGACTGAAAAATTCTATGCCACAGCCAGGATTTTAATTTTTATGTCTGACTCAACTCAAGGAAAGTTGGTACGAGGAAATTTGTTGTAATTTTATGTTTATACTCCTCTTAGCTATACAGTAGGGTAGGCCATGGAACTATTGCTTATCAATTCTTTCTACTGTCGGTGTATTTAATGGAGTAAATTTCAACTGATATTAATTTAAATGGATATGATACAGGATGAAATGGTAAAGATGATTCATGATATGTAAATACCCAATTCGCCATTTGTCTTTACGACTGGGAAAACCATGACAAAAAAGTGTGCGTGGAATGCCACGCGACAGAAGTGAAACTTGTTTTAATTTTTGGATTTTTTTCAATTTTGGATTATTGCATTTTTTTTATTTTGGTTATTTTGACTTTTTAATACTGGGTTTTTGGGCTTTTTAATTATGGTTTATTAAATATTTTATTTTTTTTAATTTTGGAATTTTTAAATATTTAATTTTTATTTTTTAATTTTGGAATTTTAAATTTTAGGTCTTTGAATGTGTAATTTTTAAATGTTTTTTTATTTTTAAATTTTGGTTATTTTATTTTTTAAATTTAGGTTATTTGAATGTTTTATTGGGATTTTTTGGATATTTTATTTTTAAAATCTCGGATTTTTGGACTTTTTAATTTTGTATCTTTGAATTTTTTAGTTTTGAAATGTTGTATTTTTTTTACTTTTTAATTTTTGATTTTTTAAATTTGGATTTTAACACTTTTTAAATTTTGAATATTTGAATTTTTGGATATTTTAAATTTTGGATAAGCCTAATCATTGAGTTCATTGTTTTCTGTGCAGTCCGTTCCATCACACCTCACTAAATTCGTGACGATTTTTAGTGTGACACTAATTTCGTGACGATTATTGAGCGTGTCACAAGCCCTGGAACTACCCCTACCGTGGCTAAATTAGTTTCATTTAAAAAATCCATGTCAAATTGGCCGGCCCCAGGATTTGAACCTGGGACCTCCTGAATGCGAGTCCAAGACGTTACCATTTCAGCCACCATGCTGGGTATTTGTTCTGTTAATATTCTAGTTATCCCACTTATTCCTTCACATAAGCTTATCAACCTTTCTAAAGAGATAGTGGTCTAAGACTAAATAGTTTCTGAAATGTGGCCTACTTGCTCCATCTGGCATTTTGTTACATCAGTTTATCCGATTTTGTTTCCTGATGAAGGCATAACTATCATTTGTCAAATGTTGTTGTAGCTGTACTTTTCTCGGGAGTATCAGGATCCTAATTGCAAACCCGGCAATCTCCGTTTCGAAAATAAAGACAAATTTGCAGATATCTAACGAAAGTTTAATATAAATATGTCATATGATATGCGTACACTTTTATTATAAGTTAAAATATCTATATGTATATTTTTTAATGGAGAATGCCGGGTTTGCTAATAGGCACCTCGTACGCAATGTCATCATTTGTGGCATCCTCGTTTTTCGATGCCAATACTGCCATCATTACCTTTAACAATCGCTGTAAGGCACAATGTTAGTATTTTGTTTTTTCCCCCGTCAAGCCTGCACAAATCAAGATGGCAGTTATTGTTGTGAGCTGTTGAGTTGTAAAAAACAAGTTAGGTACCATCACCTCAATTTGGCACTAAAATATCTCAATTAGGTAAGCTTTTATGTGTTATTTCATATGCTGAGATCTTTCGGAACATATTATGATGATTATAATATTTATGAATATATTTAAATTTTAGAATAGCCGCTAAATCATTTGAACAAGCGGAGGAATTCAAATATCTGGGAACAGTAATTACAGATACAAATAATATTAAGGCGAAGTTAAGTCTCGACTCAAATCAGGAACTGCTTGTTTTATGCAGTTCAGAATCTCTTTTCTTCTCTTCTGTCCAGAAATCTAAAACTTAAGATTTATAAGACTGTTATCATGCCTATTGTATTATATGGATGTGAAACATGGCCGCTAACTGATCAGGAAGAACGTAGTCTGAGAGTGTTTGAAGACAGGGTGGCTAGAAAAGTATTTGGGCCCAAGAGGGATGACAATGGGGACTGGAGAAAATTGCATAACGATGAGCTTCAGGACCTGTACGCCTCACCAGATATCGTAAGGGTAATTAAATCGTGAAGGATGTAATGGGCTGGACATGCTGCATGCATACATCTCAAAAGTATTGATTGGGAGACCCAAAGGGAAAAGACCACGTGGAAGGCCTAGACGTAGGTGGGAGGACAATCTTAGAATGGATTTATGGGAAGTAGTATTTTTAGGGGATGAATGGATGGAGTTAGCACAGAATAGGGTTGAATGGCGGACTTATGTAAGCGCGGTAATGAACCTTCGGGTTCCATAAAATAGATAATATTCCTTTAAGATAGCTTGCTTAGGAATTGTCTATTGCCATTGAGTAAGTAAGTAAGTAAGTATCATTACGAATAATTTCACTGAATATGGGTGGTTATAAAGCCTAACCACCATGCGGGACCATTACCTACAAAATGTTCATTTTATTTCAGTTCGTGTGTTATGATAACAAGGAAGAAGTGGGATGTTCGTGGATATCTGATTTTGGAAAATTTAGATGAAACTATATACGAAATATTGGATGAAATACCCAGCGATACTGAATCGGGAGATGAGTTTTTCTCTGACGATGAAGACACGGAGTAAATGAGTCAAAAAACTGTTTCCTTATGTATCGCTCAAAATGAGTCTCATTTATTGTGTTAACTGCTGTATTGCATAGTGATCTCGCAATGAAACCACCATTTTTCCAAATCACAAACTTATGTATTTCGTAATTTCAAAATTTGGGCCTCTTACTTAAAAAATATTAGTGTATTTTATTGTTTAATTTATTTTCCCCCAATTTTCCTGAATATGCTTAAAGGGTTGGGATATTTGTCTCCATAAAGGAATAGGCATAGGGAGTATCAAAGAGGGCCAATACAATTTGCGGGTGCGTGGGCAAAGAGAGTTAGTTAGTTACTCTAGTTACTGAGAATTAGAGCGACTTAACAGGCTTTACCCTCCCAACATCGCTCTAGCGATGGATAAAGCAATGAGACACACATCCATAACTACCGTACAATATTGAATATGACTTACTGGACTTAACACAAATGTAGAGGACATTTTTATCTATAACTCTAAGGACATATCTCAATTTCTGAAAATGGTGGACTTAACTCTCTTTGCCCATGCCTCCGAGAATGCAGTTGATACTTTCTTTTGATCTTTAGTTAGAAACTTACACTGGAAAGTGATTTACATTACATTATCTAGTTAAGAGCCAATCCATGTGAAAGTGGACAAAGGTGGTTACATCTTTTTTTTACGTGACATAGACATGTTATATATCAAAGTAAAGGGAAAAGACTGTAGAATTTGAAAATAGATTCACAATTCTATTAAATTAAAGGTATCTATATAATAACAACTGCTGAAATGTGTATTTTTTTCATTGACTGAAATTTATAACTTAACATGTTGGCTAGTACTGCATTATACTCATGGAATCAGTAGATTTGCTGCAATTTTTAATTTCATCCACAAAAGCACAAGTAAGTGAAGATTTTGTCATCATAAAACAAATTTTTAAGATCAGTTTAAGTGGAGATATTCATCAAATCAATTTTCAAGGTATCCTTGTCACACCCGTCACAAAAAACATGTAATAGTTTGGGTAGAAAGACAAGTAATCATTGTATAAAATGGAAACTTGGTAAAAGTTAAGATATTTCAATACAGAAGACACACCTAAAATATAATTTTGAAATGCCTACTATTTTGGCTTAATTTTGATGTGACGGGTGTGACACATGTTGTGTGACGGGTGTGACATATGTTGTGTGACGGGTGTGACATTTATGTAAAATGCCTTTTGCAGCTTTTGTATAGTGATTATTTCATGCAGATGTTGAATAAATCATATGTTTGCATTGATACTATATTTAAAATGCCTCTTGGACTTCCGTGGTAGAGAACAGAACTTCTTTGCAAGACAAAGAAACTACGATCTACCAGTTTTGGCTATGGATGACATAGGCGACCAGTGGAAATGTCACAAATGTTTTAATGTTGGTAAAGAAGTCAGGTAAAGATCTAGTGATCCCCTATAGAGGTAATGAAGGCTTTTAGGGTTCAAATGTTCAACCTTCAACAATTTTAAACTTTTAGCACATGAAGGTGGTAAGGTTGTCAGTCTAATGCACTGGCTGCCTTTACCCCAAAATTGCTTCTGGTACCCATTTCTGTTAGAGGATGAATTGACCTCAGGGCCATAGTGCCTGCAGAAGGATTAGGCCAATTGAAAAATCTTAAAAAACCTCATCAGGAATTGAACCTGTGCCGGTTTGTAGCACAGTGCCTCAACCAGCAGCATGACACTGTACCCCAATAAACTAAGTGAGAAGTGAGAGCCTAATTAATTCTGTGCCTGATTTCTATACTGGTAACTGTGTATCTTAGAACTGCTAAGAAATTCAGACAGACAATATCTCTAACAGCCGAGAAATGAGTAGACCCACATGGAAACAAATGAAGGAGAACAGATAGAAAAACAATCAGCCAATCTAAATATAGCTACACAATATTATTTTTGTATGAGAGACAACAAAAATGTCCTGGTGACAAGAATAACCAGATCCACATCAATTCAGTAAAAGTTTGTGAAGAGCTCAGGCTTCCAAGTAGTCCAGGATTTTAGAGTAGAGGACAACGAAAACTGCCTAACTAGTACCGGAGGAACATTTCACTTCACAACTTTACACAAGCCTGTTAAAAATATGGACAGAGTGGAAAAAAGACTACGTAACAAGGGAATTCTTTTTTATGCTGAGATCATGTGTTGGGATTCCCCAGGATTGGTATATTATCACAAAAAATTTTCATGGAATTTATGCAAAATGGTACAGAGGCAGAAGGTGCAAAGTGTGGTTAGCGTTGCAGATTACAGATCCATCGACCTGGGTTCGATCCCCGGTACCTCCTCGAATTTTTCTGAGGTAGGGAGGTCTGGTAGGGGTGCATTCAGCCTCGTGATTCAAATTGAGGAACTACTTGACAGAGAAGTAGCGTCTCCGGTCATGAAAACCATCATTAATGGCTGTGGGTGTCGGCATGCTGACCACATGCCCCCCAATCCTACCATCTGCCTATGGTAGATGATGCAGCGGCCAAGTCCCTCGGCCAAGTCCCAAGTCCCTCCAGGGACGGAGTTTAGTTTAGTTTAAGTCTCGGTTATAAGTTGATGTTGTCACATCCGACATGTCACACCCGTCACGTCACACCCGTCACACTAATAAAGTAAATTTTCAATAACTATATAAATATTTTTGTAAAATCTAATTATGCATTTCAGTATGTTTATCAGTCCTCTTACTTGAAAAAATAAAACAAATATAGTGAAGCTAATCAATTCACAGAAATTTCAATTAAACCTACATAAGAAAAAACCTTTGTCCAATTATGGTCACACCCGTCACGTGCACAATATATTTTCCAGCTCAAGCATAGAGCCTTGAAAAAAACATTAGATCATATTTTGTACTTCCAATGGGTTGGTATGTTAACACAAAAAACTTTGATGACTTTCCTGCAATATGGTTCAGAGGTAGAAAGAAATAAGTGTAATGAAATCTGTCCAAATGTCACACCCGTCACTATGGATTGGCTCTTAAACTGATTCTGTGGACATTAATAAATCTACAGAAGCAATCAACAAAAGGTTTTATTTTTAGGGAAGTCAGAGTTCTTTGTTTTCACATCTCTGTTCAGTAATGCATGCAATTAGAAGAACTAAGCCTTCCAGAAATGATAGCTTATAACATGTAGATGTAGATGTAGATGTAGATATCTCATCCTGTAGATCGTATGTTGAGCGGGGCTCAAAGATATAGAACATGTCAGATCAAAAAATACATGCATGTTATTGCAAGCTGCCAAATTTATCCTAGCTGGATAAATCACTATTTAAAAAAGAACCACTCAAATAATAATGGTGATCAATTAAATCAAATATATTTTACATTGATTGAAATTACATGCATTTTTGCTATATTTTCTGCAACAAAACTGATCATGCTAAGCTCCCCTCGCTTCCGAGCCTTGCATGCACCTTCCTATGCCATGAAGCTGCCCACTATAATATCATATACGCATAAAAATATACAAAATCACAATGTTAATAAAATGACTCTGCACCATTTTATATATATATATATATATAAAATGACCCTTGAACCATATAAAGTATTAAAGTTCCCTAAGCTTAGATGAGTTTTCCCTTCACCATCCAGCAATCACTAGTGGTGTAGTGGTTAAGGCTGCTGGTTACAGTGCTAGCGATCACGAGTTCCATCCAAACTATTCCTGTCATAGTTGGTGGCTCCTCTCGTTTTTTAGGGAGGTTTTAGATGAAAGGGAACAACAACTTACATACTTGCCTCGAGTAAACATTGGTAATATATACAAGCCTGCAACTAGAACTAGTAAATCATTTGCATTATATCATCAAAATATAAGGGGGCTTGAATGTAAATTTGAAGAATTTAAGTTAGCTTTTCAGGATACAAATAATTCTAACAAGCAGGAAATTCAAGTTATTTGTTTAACGGAACACCACTGTGCAGAAACAGAGCTGGAACAATTAAAAATTGATAATTTTTCATTGTGCTCAAATTTCTTTAGACGTTCCATGAAAGGCGGAGGTGTGAGTATATTCATCAAAAGTAACTTAAATTTTAGTGATATAGACACCAGTTCCTACTGTAAGGAACAGGATTTTGAATGCTGCGCAGCCAGAGTGGAAACGGATAACAGTACATTTGTAATACTGACCATTTACAGAGCACCAACAGGTAATTTCAATTATTTTACAAATCAGTTAGAAAAGGTTCTTAACTATCTGTATAGTAATAATGTAAATATTATACTGTGCGGCGACTTTAATGTAGACTTCTCAATTGATAGTGAAAAAAAGATCAGACTGATATCCCTACTAGGTAGTTATAATTTAGACTCTGTAGTAAACTTTCCAACTAGAATCCAAAACAACTCTCAAACAATAATAGATAATATATTCATAGACATAGAAAAGCACCCTAACTTTAAAATATTACCAATATTAAATGGATTATCGGACCATGATGCACAAATGTTAGTGCTAAACGATAGTAAGGTAAACGCAACTAAAAAACATACCCATATGACTAGAGTAATGAATGATGCTTCAATTTTAAACTTCAAACAAGATCTGAAGAATGAAAACTGGGGATCTATATTTTCCTATGACAAAGTAGACTGTAAATTAAATGAATTCCTAAATATTGTGTTGCGGCATTTTGAAACTAACTTTCCAAAAAAGAAAACTGCTAATTTACCTAATGTAAGGAATAAAACATGGTTAACCACTGGCATTAAAATATCATGTAGAAACAAAAGAGAGCTATATTTAAAATGTAGAACCAGTAACAACCCAGCTCATAAAGAACACTATAAAATGTACTGCAATACACTGAAGAAAGTAATTAAAGAGGCAAAGAGTAGGCATTTCTCACAAATAATTAATAAATCAGACAATAAAATTAAAACTATATGGAATATAATTAAAAACGAAACAGGGAGATCAAAGGGAAACAATGATTGCATGTCACTAACATACCAGAACAAAAAGCTAGATAATGTATCAGATATCACAAATGCTTTTAATAATCACTTTATAAACATTGCAGAGAAATGTATTCCTACAACTAATATTAGCATTAATGCAGCAGACCTACTTAAAACACCTATAGTCCAGAACCATACATTTCAAATCAAATTAACTTCCTCTAGAGAAATTGAAAATATAATCAAGTCACTCAAAAGCAAAAACTCTTCTGGATGGGATGAGATAAGTAATAAGTTGTTAAAAAGCTGCTCATCTGAAATTAGTAAACCTCTTAGTCATATTTGTAATTGTTCGTTAAAAAGTGGAATATTTCCAATAAGACTAAAGCATGCTATTGTTAAGCCCCTCTTTAAGAAAGGTGACAAAAATGTTCCAACAAATTATAGACCTATATCACTCCTAACCTCATTTTCAAAAGTTTTTGAAAAAGTTATGTACAACCGCTTAATACACTATCTTAATTTGAATAACATTCTTACACCATCTCAGTTTGGATTTAGAAGTGGCATGTCCACTGATAATGCTACATTTCAACTCACTACAGAAATATTGGAAGCGTTAGATAAAAAGAAACATGCCCTAGGAATTTTTTGTGACCTAGCTAAGGCGTTTGACTGTATAAATCATGAAATTCTACTTCAAAAACTGAAACACTATAGGTTGGATAATATAACACTAAAGTGGTTCAAATCATACCTGTCTGATAGAACTCAAAAGGTAATAATAAATGGAAATGAATCAAAATTAGGGACTGTTAAAAATGGAGTACCTCAGGGATCGATACTGGGACCTTTGCTCTTTTTAATTTTCATCAATGACTTACCAGATAACTTAAGTGACGAATCAAAGGCATTGCTTTTTGCAGATGATACTAGTGTACTCGTAACAGGAAAGTCACAAGAAGATTTAGCAAGACTAGCTACAAAGACTTTTCACGAATTAAATACTTGGTTTCAAGCTAATAAAATGTCACTTAACATTGATAAGACCCACTTTATTCAATTTAGAACAAAAAATAGATATATCTCAAACATTGTAATCAATTATCAAACACAAATCATAGAGGAAATTAGCAACATAAAATTCTTAGGACTACAAATTGACCAAAATCTTGACTGGAAGAAACACATTGTAATGATAAGTTCTAAGCTAAGTTCAGCATGTTTTGCGCTACGAACTTTGAATGATATATTACAACAGGACGCATTACTCACAGTATATTTTGCATATTTTCACTCTGTTATGAGGTACGGAATCATTTTTTGGGGTAACTCGGCACATAGGGAAAAAATATTTAGATTACAGAAGCGAGCAATAAGAATAATATGTGGAAAGAAAAAACGAGAATCTTGTAAACCGCTGTTTGAAAAATTAAAAGTCCTCACTCTCACCGGAGAGTATATATACTCTGTTATGTGTTACATGGTAGATAATATTGATAAATTTCAAAGTAATCACAGTATACACGGGCGTACTACTAGAAACATGAATGATTTACATAGACCAGCTAACTCATTAAAACTTTTTCAGAAAGGTGCTTATTATTCCGCAATACAAATATACAATAACCTTCCAAAAGAGATTAAATCACTATGTATTAAAAGCAAATGCAAATCTTTCAAAAGAGCTCTGAAGCAATATTTAGTAACTCACACCTTCTACAATATGGATGATTTCTTTTCAGCTTGAGTAAGTGTGACATAACAATTCTTGTATCATGTTTTTTTTTTTTTATAACATGCATGTATGTTTTTATCTGACGTGTTCTATATCCTTGAGCCCTGCTCAACACAGGATCTACAGAACGAGACATCTACATCTACATCTACATCTACATCTACTTTAATGTTAAGAATAAAAAGGTAGGTAAAGTGACAGAAAGGGAGGAAGAGGATAAAGGAAAGAATTTTTTTTCGAGTTTCACTTTTGGAATTACCAGCAACACCGTCTAGGAGGTATCGGGGAGGCATTCAAGCATTGGGAGAGGGGGAAGCCTAGTGTGTGACAAAATTGTTTTTTCCCATTGTTTGTTGTTAAAAGACGCCATGATACTTGGATTTCCGTCAAATTTCTAATTCATGTATGTAACAAATACTTTCATTGCCACTACCTTTTTTAAAAAAATACTGACAACTGGGATTTTGAAAAAAGAACATAATAAAAAAACTCAAGACCCACATAGGATTTCTGTCTTTCCTCTTCTGCACTGAAGTTACTGATGCCAGCTGGCAGCTAGTAAGAACTCATTGCACAATCCAACAAAAGCTATTATTTATACATACAAATCGTGATTGTATTTTAATCAATACAGTCTATTGTAATAAAAAAAAACTTGTAAACAGACAAGTTTACATATATCACAATAAAAAGCTTTTTCTCCTGTATGGGTAAGCAGATGGGGTTTAAGATTACTTCTTTTGAGAGACTGTTCTGCTTCAGTTAGTTCCGGTTCCGGCGGGTAAGATTGGAAAGAAGGGAGTCTCCCTCAGATCGTACGAATTCATAGTGATAGTGTAGGAGAATTGTAGCAGAAAGTGGTTACGGCGAAATTTAAGAGGCTGATATTTGATCTGGAATAACAGAAAAGAGCAGATATTGAGCCGGAAAAGAGATTCGGCAAGCCAGTTTGGACTACAGTTGAAGGAAGCTAACCGCCATATTGGAAGCGCAAGCGACCATAGAGATGGTCAAACTGGGAGGGCAAAGTGAGGCAACTAGCGCGATCTGTGAGACGTGCAGGGAACCACTTGAAAAAGAGGATCCCGCGGTGGGATGTGAAGGAAGATGCAAAGGTTGGTTCCATAAGGATTGTACGGGCATCAGTGCAGGAGACTTCAGCACACTGAAGAAACCAAGCTGCTCCCTTATGTGGCTATGTAACCCCTGTAAAGGGGATTTAACAATGATGATAAATGGGAGGGAAGAACTAAAGGCACTTTGGGAAGAACTAACCCTAATGCGCTTAAGCATACGAGAAACGGTGGCAACTGAAGTAAGGAACGCCTTAAAAGAAATAAAAGAGGAGCATTTCTCAGCAGGTAAAGAATGTCAACCGGAAGGAGAAGAAGTAAAAGAATGCAAAAAGAAGAAGTCCACTCATGCCACGAAAGGAAAGGAAAGAGGCAATGAGGAAGTGGTTAGTAACGAATTTGGAAAAGAAGAAGGGGGATCAGAGTCTCTGGGAGGACAGCACCAGATTCTGTTAGAGGACGTTGGGGAAGACGATACTACGGATGGAGAAATGGAAGGAGAAACCAGTGGAGACGAGAGCGTCGAGGGAGATGAGAGCGTCGAGGGAGAGGAGAAGCTAGAAGAACAGGAAGACAAGGAGGCATGGACCAAGGTTCTGAGGAGAAGGAAAACCGCTAGAGAAGAAGGAAAAAGCCGGAGAAGCAGGGTAGTGGTCGGTACAAACAAGAACTCGAACACGGGACTACAAGCGGCAACAAAAAAAGCGTGGATATACATGGGGAGGCTACATAGAGACACAGAACCGGAGAGAGTTATCGGATTTCTCCAATCGAATGGGATTGAAGGGGAAATTGAATGTGAGACACTGCCAACGAAAGGAACTAACAAGAGCTTTAAAGTAGGAATGGATTTCAAGTACATTGACACCCTCCAAGATCCCAACTTCTGGCCAGATGGGGTAATAGTGCGGCCATTTCGCTTCGGAGGAAATGCAACAGGTATCTTGTTATAAAGACGCTAGGAAAGGTGGAGGAAGGACTCAAATAAGTGCAACGGACTTCTGTTTGGAAGGAAACGAAACAAGCGAGGATAAAGCAAAGGCAGAGAAGAAGAGCGAAGAATGTGGCACGAAAACACACGGAGGAAAATTGTTGATAGGCACATGGAATGTCAGATCGATGAGTTTAGGCAAAATAGACATTGTACTTAAAGAAATGGACAGGCTTGGGTTAGATGTTTTAGGTATAAGTGAATTGAGGTGGACTGGTGCGGGACAGGTGAAGTGCGGGAATCACACAGTGTATTACTCGGGGGGAGAAAGTCACAGAGTCAACGGAGTTGCTGTAATAATGCACCATAAAATGGTAAACTCAGTCCTGGAGTACAATACAATAAATGACAGAATAATATGGTTAAGACTGGACACCAGACCAGTTAAAACAAGTATTATGCAAATATATGCTCCTACATCAGAAGCCAGCGAAACGGATATAGAGCTATTTTATGAGCAAGTTCAGGAAGTTGTTGACAAGTTACCACGCAATGATGTAACTCTGTTATTGGGGGACTGGAATGCCAAAGTAGGTAAGAAAAAAACTAGTAACATAGCCGGTAATTTTGGGCTTGGTAAAAGGAATGAAAGAGGTGACAGGTTGGTAGAATTCTGTGCTGCAAATAACTTTATGATATTCAACACATGGTTTATGAAAGCAGAGGAATTTCTTTACACGTGGACCTCTCCAAATGGAAAGTATAAAAACCAGATAGATTATGTAATAGGGAAAACAAGATGGAGATCATCAATATCGGATGTTACTACCATTCCGGAGGCTGACTGCGGGACTGACCATGAGTTGGTAGTCGCGACAGTACAAGTGAAATTGAAAGCAAATATGAGAAAGAAAAAAGAACCGAAGCTTGATTTGGGAAGGGTTCCACAAACATATAGGGACTCGGTACGCAAAAGAATAGGAGAAATGGACAAAAATGAGGAGAATGTACAAGAGGTGTGGGAGAAGTTCAAGAACATTATAACGGAGGAAGCAAACAAGCATATACCGAGAACAGGAACCAAGAATAAAACAAGTTGGCTAACTAAAGAGACAATTACAACTGCTGAAGAGAGAAGGAAGGCAAAGAAAGCAGGCGATAAAGAGAAAATACAAGAACTCAACAAGAAATTCCAAAGACAAGCAAGACAAGATAAAGAAAGATTTCTGAGCGAACAGTGCAGAGCTATCGAGGAACAAATGAATAGGGGTAATCCAAAAGAGATGTTTCAAAACATCCAAAAGATAACGAAGGAGTATAGGCCAAGGAATTGCGCCATAAGAGACAAGTGCGGGACGATACACATTTCTATTGAAAAGGTACTTAAAACTTGGGAGGAGTACACTAAAGATCTGTATGAAAGAGACCCAGATATTGCAACGTGTTCTGCAGAACAAGAATATGAAGAGGAACCAAATATAATTATAGAAGAAGTAAGATGGGCGCTCAAGAAGGTGGCCAGAGGGAAGGCGCCAGGAATAGATAATATCCCTATTGAGCTAGTAAGCAGCCTTGGTGAAGAAGCTGAGAATAAGATTATGGAAATATGTAATGTAATTTGGAAAAAGAAAACCTGGCCAATGGATTGGAAAAGGTCGGTGATCATAACATTGCCAAAAAAGGGAGACCATAGAGAATGTGCGAACTACAGAACTATAGCACTAATACCGCATGTCAGCAAAATTCTGTTAAAAATCATTTTAAATAGAATGGAAGGATATCTGAATAGAGAGATTGCAGTTGAACAAGCAGGATTCTGCAAAGGCAGAGGAACCAGGGATCACATAGCAAATCTCAGATGGATAATGGAAGAGGCCAGAGTGTACCAGCAGAACGTTTATCTAGGATTTTTGGACTACTCTAAGGCATTTGATTGTGTAGATCGCTCCACTCTATGGGTAGCGCTAGAAGAACTAGGGGTACCAAGGCACTTAATCAACTTACTAGAAAAATTGTACGAAGATCAGGAGGCCAAAATAAGGCTATACGAAGGAGAAACAGACTGGTTTCCGATAGAAAAAGGAGTTAGGCAAGGTTGCATTGTATCTCCAAAATTGTTCAACTGTTATACCGAAAGAATAATGAGGAAGGTAAAAATAGATGAGATGGAAGGAGGGATACGGATTGGAGGAAGGAAAATTAACAACATTAGGTATGCTGACGACACAACAATTATCACAGATAGTATCGACGATCTGGTAAACCTTGTAGAGAAGATAATAGAGGAAAGCTCCAAAGCAGGTCTAAGACTAAATTTAAAAAAGACAGTGATTATGACCACTGGCAGCCTAGAGAACATATGTATAAATGGTGAACAGATAAAGATAGTGAAAAGTCATTCGTTTCTAGGATCTGTCATATCAAATTCAGGCCGTTGCGCAGAAGAAGTAAAGAGACGGATAATTTTAGGCAAAGTTGGGTTAAAGAAGTTACACAAAATCATAAATGACTCGGGTGTCTCAATCAGAACTAAAATGAGAGTTATCCAGCAAATGATATTCCCAATAGTGCTCTACGGATGCGAGAGTTGGACCTTGAGGAAAAAAGAGAAGAAGAAAATCGAGGCATTTGAGATGTGGACTTGGAGGAAATTACTTAAAGTAAAATGGACAGAGAAAAGAACCAACAAGTCAATCATAGAGGAGTTAGTACCAGAGTGTTCGTTGGAAGCACAGGCGCTGAAACGGAAACTGACATATTTTGGACACGTTATGAGAAGAGAGAACTCCCTCGAAAAAGACATAATGCTGGGTATGACAAACGGAAACAGAAGGAGAGGAAGACCGCGGACAAGGTGGAGCGATGAGATCAAGGAATCCATGAACTCATCTTGGACGGACATAATAAGAAATGCACAAGATAGAGTGAAGTGGAGGAAATGTGTTAGTGACACAGTGCGCTCTAGACCAAGATTCACATAAGTGCAACGGCTGGCACCCTTCTGCCGAGAATATCCACGGATCGCTAAGGATCGCTCGCGATCTATGCACTACTACTACTCTGCTTCAGACAACACACTGGAAAGCTTTCTCTCCTGTATGAGTAAGCATATGAGTTTTGAGACTACTTTTCTGAGAAAATGTTTTTCCACAAACATCACATTTGAAAGGTTTTTCACCTGTATGAGTAAGCAGATGATATTTGAGATGACCTCTTTGAGAAAATGATTTGCTACATTCATCACATTTGAAAGGTTTTTCTCCTGTATGAGTAAGGAGATGATCTTTGAGATAACTTCTTTGAGAAAATGTTTTGCCACAGATATCACATCTGAAAGCTTTTTCTCCTGTATGTGTAACCACATGAGATTTCAAAGTACTTCTTCGAGAGAATGTTCTGCAACAGAAATCACACTGGAAAGCTTTTTCTCCTGTATGAGTAAGCAGATGAGTTTTGAGACTAATTTTGTGAGAAAATGTTTTGCTACACACATCACATTTGAAAGCTTTTTCTCCTGTATGAAGAAGCAGATGACTTTTGAGATGACTTCTTTGAGAAAATGTTTTACGACAAACATCACATTTGAAAGGTTTTTCACCTGTATGAATAAGCAGATGATTTTTGAGATGACCTCTTAGAGAAAATGTTTTGCTACACACATCACATTTGAAAGCTTTTTCTCCTGTATGAATAAGCAGATGACTTTTGAGACTAGTTTTGTGAGAAAATGTTTTTCCACAAACATCACATTTGAAAGCTTTTTCTCCTTAATGAATAAGCAGATGACTTTTAAGATGACTTCTTTGAGAATATGTTTTACGACACACATCACATTTGAAAGCTTTTTCTCCTGTATGAATAAGCAGATGACTTTTGAGACTACTTTTGTGAGAAAATGCTTTGCCACAAACATCACATTTGAAAGGTTTGTCTCCTGTATGAGTACGCAGATGAACTTTGAGATGACCTCTTTGAGATAATTTTTTGCCACAAACATGACATTTGAAAGCTGTTTCTCCTGTATGAATAAGCAGATGATCTTTGAGATGACTTCTTTTAGAAAATGTTTTATCACAAACATCACATTTGAAAGCTGTTTCTCCTGTATGGGTAAGCAGATGAGATTTGAGAATATTTCGCTTAGAAAATCCCTTTTCACTGACATCATCGGAGACAGTTTCAGCTCCGGTATGATGACCTAAATCATAAAATTGATACTGTTTTTCAGTAAGAATGTGCTGATGTTTATTTTGTCGTTCTGAAGTACCTTTGGAATTTTGTTGCTCCGGAACCAGTATCTCTACATTTTTTACTGTATTGGATAATGGAGAATCGCTGTGCTCAGACAGGTCTGTATTTTCAGTCTTAATGGACACAGTAATATTCATACAATCTTCTGTAAAGAGAAGCTCTTCGTTATTTCCTTCAGGAAAAGTTTCCACAATTTCGTCGCACGACGTCGATGTCTCTAACTTCGGAACATCTCCTATACCCTCACTTTTAATTTGACGTATCTCTACTAAATTGTAGGTTATGGGTATATCTTCACACTTAATAGTATGTTCGTGTTTTACACATTGCGATTGGAAGTCTTCTTGTTTCATTTCTGTTCCATCGTATTGTAATGTCTCCATTATGTGACGTGGTGACCTACATACAGGACAGAACTATGAATAACTTCAGATGTACACACATCGCCCATGTAGATGTAGATGTAGTTATCTCGTTCTGTAGATCCTGTGTTGAGCGGGACTCAAGGATATAGAACACGTCAGATTACAATATATAAGCAAGTAATAAATAATGATATATAATATACTACACTATAAACTTATTCAAACTGGAAATACTCATCCATATTGTAGAAGGTGTGAGTCATTAAAAATTTCTTGAGAGATCCTTTGAAGGATTTGCTTTTTCTTTGAATACATAATAATTTAATGTTGTTTGGAAGCTTATTGTATATCTGTATTGCGGAGTAATAAGCGCCTTTCTGAAAAAGTTTTAATGCATTAACCGGTCTATGTAAATCATTCCTGTTTCTAGTAATATGTTCGTGAACACTGCTATTAGTTTGGAATCTCTCAATATTTCCTACCATATAACACATAACAGAGTATATATACTCCCCTGTGAGAGTGAGGACTTTTAATTTTTCAAAGAGCGGTTTGCATGATTCTCTCCTTTTCTTTCCACACATTATTCTAATTGCTTGCTTTTGTAGCTTAAATATTTTATCCCTATGGGTCGAGTTACCCCAGAATATGATTCCATACTTCATTATCGAGTGGAAATTTGCAAAATACACCATGCGTAAGGCATCCTGTTTTAATACCTGATTCAGGACTCTTAAGGTAAAGCATGCTGAACTTAGCTTTGGAATTGTCATTTCAATATGTGACTTCCAGTCGAGATGTTGATCAATTTGTAATCCTAAAAATTTGATATTACTAATTTCTTCTATGCTTTGTGTTTGGTAATTAATTACAAGGTTTTGGGTACATCTTTGTTGTGTTCTGAATTGAATAAAGTGGGTTTTTTCGATATTAAGCGTCATTTTATTGGCTTGGAACCATATATTTAATTCGTGAAAAGCCTTTGTAGCTACTCTTGCCAGTTGTTCCTGGGATTTTCCTGTTACAAAAACACTAGTGTCATCCGCAAAAAGCAATACCTTTGTTTCGTCACTTTAGTTATGTGGCAAGTCATTGATGAAAATTAAAAATAGCAAAGGTCCTAGTATTGATCCCTGTGGTACTCCACTTCTAACTACTCCTAGATTAGATTTGTTTCCATTTATTACGACATTTTGAGTTCTATCAGACAGGTATGATTTGAACTAATTCAGTGTTGAATTATCTATTCCATAATGTTCCAATTTTTCAATTAAAAGTTCATGATTTATACAGTCGAATGCTTTAGCTAAGTCACAGAAAATTCCCAACGTATATTTCTTTTTATCTAGCGCTTCCAGTATTTCTGTGGTGAGTTTAAATGTAGCATTTTCAGTAGACATGCCACTTCTAAAACCAAATTGTGATGGTGTAAGAATATTATTCAAATTAAGATAGTAAATTATGCGGTTATATACAACTTTTTCGAATACTTTTGAAAATGAAGTTAAGAGCGATATAGGCCTGTAATTGGATGGTAAATTTTTGTCTCCTTTTTTAAACAGGGGCTTGACAATTGCATGTTTCATTCTTTCAGGAAATATTCCAGTTTCTAGTGAACAGTTAAATATATGGCTAAGGGGTTTACTAAGTTCCCAATTTATACAAATATTAAGATTTCGTATTGTAAACCATAATTATATACCAAACAATATTTTTCTGCGTTTCCTTCAGTAAGCTAGTAGTTCCAGCTTCTCGTGTATCTCATAGGCCGTGACTAGTGATTTGTTTCGGCTACATTCGTAGTTCACTCGGTATGTCTTATTCGCGCCTCCTTCAAAACTATATTATGGCGATGGTATTACAGTTTATTTTCTTCCTGTAGTTTTAGATCCTCTCTTACGCCGGGTTTCCGAAACGTAAGATATCTACTAGATGGCATTATTCAATCCGTAAGCGTTTCTGAAACGTTCGATGGCGGCTAATCGTTCAATAAAACGCCCTACAAACTATCGCACCATAAATCACTAGATATCTGGCGAAACGGTAGATAAACACGCAACATGGCGGAAATGCGAAATATTTATGTTGATGTATGTTTCGTTATTATGTTAGCATTTAATCTTACATTATGTTACTAGCTTGTTATGGTATTAAAATTAAAAGTAGTAATGAAGCTGACATTGGTTATTAATTTGTGTGTGAAATAATTCATAATACTGTACTAGAAAAATTGTATATTATCGGTTAGATGAACTTTGTTATAGCCTAGGCTATTGTATCCATCGTTTATTTGTATTAATTTCATTTTCTGTTGTAAGTTAATACTTTAAGAAAACATCGCGAATATTAATTCACATCATATTTTCTTGCTGGTCATTTTCAATGCCAGATCGTATAAGGCCTAGGTCTATACAGAAGTAAATATTCCCTGAAAGAAATACAGCAATCCTTTCAAGAAGTAGCCTACGATGATATTCAGATTCGGAAAAAATGTAGCTTAAGTATATTAATTTTATTTTGTGATGCAACACTTTATGAAGAAAATATTGCCATTTTACAGCACGAATATTAATACATAATCATCATCTTTTTCGTCATCTTCATCCTGAGGCAATAATTAGGCCTAGAGATGTGTAAAGCAAAAAGTATTCCCTGAAAGAATTAGATCTTTGACGATATTGAGTTTCGGAAAGAATCAGGCTGTCAAAGCAATGACCTATGGATAAATAGGCCATCATGTTAAATAAGGAACAACTGCAAGCATGCCTTTTTCAGCGTTAAATTGCCCATCATTAGAATTGGGAACAACCATCGAAGCATTCCTTTCTGTGGTAAATTAGCTATAACTTAATTAATGTGTTACGTTTTACGCATTATGTTGTCAGATTGTGATGGGTGATATTTTTCTCTAATGCACAAGTCTCGAAATCGAAATTGCCGTAGTTTATCTCACGTTTTACATTCATTTTAGCAGACAAACAGCAGACAAGGAAAAGCAGAAAGATAATTCAGCCATTTTGAATAGAATAGCAAGAAGCGCTCCGATTGGTTGCTATTCAATCACGGCCAACTTGATATTAGAGTAAGCACCGTGTCTCCATCTATTGACAAAGTGCTCAACTCATTTATCTGACATTAGCTATTTCTTGAGCAAATTCGCTTTCGGAAATGGGAAGGTGTTTATCGAGTCTATAAATGTATAGAACGATTAGCTGTCTAGAAGATATCTGGAGCTTTTATGCAACCGGGCCTTAGTGCAGTCATTTGGTGCTCAAAAAGGGGGTTACCTGGAAAGTTTTCCGGGAGTTTTCAAAATTGGTTATTTTATAGATTTCGACGTGCTCTTTTCGAATTTTCACTTTGCTACCTCGTATCTTTGCCGATCGCGCCGCCATATTGGAAAAATTGCGCGCAAAAACAGATTTTTCACAATATGTCCTTTACGATTCATTTTACGATGAAAAGAGTTATGTAATAAATTAAACTAGAGATAATTTCCTATAATTTATGTCGTAACGATTTTTTTGTAAAATGGATAGTTTCAATGTACGAGCGCCGCAAAGTCTACTCCGACACGCGTTTTGGCCAAAGCCATGGAAGATGCGGATACGCTAATAACAAACAATACGGCAGTCAACACTTCATCTACATTTGATTTTTTATGTTTGCAGCTAAAAAGATTACCAGTAGGCCTATATACTCATTTTTATGTAGGTATAGAATATTACATATTAGGTTTCTTTATTTATTTAACAGGTTTTTATTTTTCTAACCGGCCTGATGAACACGCGGTGCATGTTGTATTCTGAAATAACCATGTTTGATTCATGTGAGTAGAAGATTGTTTCCAGGTTTAATTGATCTGCCCACTACAATACTTTTTTTAAATTTCAGACAAAATGAATCCCAAGAAAAAATCATCGGAATCAGAAGCAAAATTGAAAAAAAGAAGAGAACAGAAACGTAGAAGCATGCAAAAAGCCAGGGATAAGATTAAAGAAGACGAGGCTTTATATGAACAATTAAAAATGAAAGAACAACAGAGATAGCATGAACGGAGGAAACAAGGGAAAGTTAAATTGATTAACGATTTGAGTGAAAGAGATCAAAGGAGAGTTATAAAATACTGGAAAACAAAAACAAAGCAAAGGAAATGCAGGAATTTTTAAATGCAAACAGCCCACAGCCAAGTGAAAACGGGGATGAATTATCGAATCCACTCCCTTCAACTAGACGAGTGGAATCAGGCAGAAAAAAAGCAAGGAAAAATATAGAAGCATTGAGAAAAAAATTACAGTCAGCTGAGGAGAGGCTTGAGAAACTGGAGAGGAAAGTAGCTAAATATGAAAAAAGAAATCAAAGATTAAAGTCAAAACTTTCAAACACACCGTCTCTAACAAAAACAACACCAAGGCGAACTGTAGAAAAAATGTTGTGTAACACTAATCTTGATTATGGGGTAAAAAAAGAGACTTTTTATGAATGAAATAATATGTCAGCAGGTCAAAGAAAAATGCAACATGGAAAAATCTAGAAAGCTAAAGAGAAAATGGGTGTCTTTGCTCTCAGGTAGCTTTATTGAGAAGTACAAGTGTATTAAATACGTTCAGTACCTTACAGCCTATCAGTTGACTAGGGCTAAAGTTAAAAAAAACATAGAGAGGTAGTAAACAAGTCTGAAGCAACTAAAGCAGCTGTAATGCAGTCCTTGGAACAAGACAAATGCAGCAGAATCTGTCTAGGGAAAAAGGACACTGTGACAGGGAACAAGATAAAAAAACAAAAGCTATTTTTAAACGATACGTTAAAACATCTGCACCAAAGGTTCTGTTCGGAAACAAAGTACACAAATCTAAGCTATGCCACATTTTGTCGGTATAGACCTTTTTGGATTAAAGTTCCCTCAGTAAACAACCGTGACACCTGCTTGTGCAAAATTCACGAAAATTTTGCATTTATTGTAGCAAAACTAGAAACACACAAGCTCATCGAGGAAAATTCATCTTCCGACGTAGTTAAAAGTCTGTGCTGCAAAGATAATAAAAAAACTGTCTTGAGCGAACTTGTAGGGTTTGCAAAAACAATCTACTCTTATACAATTCAACGGCCCAAAATAGCTTGCTTGCTCGCTCGCCCGCTTCGTGAGACATCGGGTATACTCGGCGATGTTCGTCTCTCGCAATGTAAACTTTCACAATATTATACAAATATAATACCGTTAGGAAAACCGTTTCTTTATTTTATAAGGCCTAAGTGAATGAACACAATGAACAAATATTCTAATTTTATCTTTACTTACAATTTTCATAGCTCTGAACCACAAACATATCTGTAGATTTCTTAAAAATCCTGGAGTCAATTAATAATGGCGGACGAAACCGCCGGCACATGCTGTAAAATATTGATGGTTTAACCCTTGAAATGTCGCTGATAATAAAAATGCAAACAAACCATTCCTTCCCTTGAAACATTATATAATTTCTGAAAATTGCACTGAACTGATCAAAATAAAATTCACATCATATTCATCTGTCAACAAACAGTTGAGAAACAATACGTATTATCAGTGTTAGGAGGCTTTGAGACTGCATAAAACTTACGATATAATTAATTTATGTAATCTACATATTGAAGGAACGTATATTGAAGGATAATGGGTGACCATAATGCCTGCGTTACTTCTAAGAGGCCACGATTAAATATTGGGGAATCGATTATGGAATATAGTGAAAAAGAGGAACTGAAAATTGCTGCACATGAAAGAAAAAGGAAGTTATCTGCACAGCAAAAAGCTGCTAAAGCAGAGAATGATAAAAGAAGAAACCAGAACTCAACTCAAGAAACAAGAGCTGCTAAAGCAGCAAATGACAAACGAAGAAACGAGAACTTATCTCAAGAAAAAAGAGCTTCTAAAACAGTGTACAACACAAGAAGGAACGAGAACCTATCTGAAGAGAAAAAGAAAGCTAATGCTGGACGAATGAGAAATTTACGAGCAAGTCAGACTGCTACACGAAGTTCAAAGAAGAAAAGTTTAAAGACCATAGCTGAAGAAGCACTTGAAAACGAAAGTACCATAGCAGAAGACTACTGTGGGAAATTGAGAGAAGTATGCTTTGCATGCAAGGCCAAGCATTTTGAGGATGAATCTTTTGAATATGACAAGACCGAGAATGGAAATGGTGAAACAATTCGCTGCAAAAAGTATAGCCAATGTTGTGAAAAAGGACAGGTAAATTTGACTTCACTATATACAAAAGATGAACATAAAGTGTACCCTCAGGTATTAAAACAATTACTGATAAAGGAAAATGATGTCGGAAAAAACTTGATGGAGAACATCAGAGCAGTTAACAGTTCTTTTGGATATGCGTCAACGGGTGCCAATATCTCTCCACCTTCTGGATATGGGCCATATTGTTTTCGAATACACGGTCAAATTTATCATCGCACAGGAACCTTGCATCCTGCAGATGGAAAATCAAGACAATACGCTCAGTTATATATTCTTGATACCAAGGAGGCTAATGAAGAAAGAATGAAACACTCTGCAAATAAGAACGTTGATCCTGCCGTATTTAACATAATAGCTGACTTTATGCAAGTAAACAATGAACTAGCCAAAAAATATCGAATGCTTCATGAAGTTGAAAAAGAATCCATGCGTGAAGCACAGGCTAATGGAAGTTCTGAATCAGTCGTAACAATGGCAATAATTAGCGACGGCAATTACAACAATAGAAGACATAATGCTGCGACTGCAGATGAAGTAGCTGTTGTGTTTCAGAATAAAGATGGTGAACCACCATTAGAAGGAGACTTGCTGATTCATTTGAGACCTCAACCTGGAGATCCTAATAAAGGAGTTAAGCGAGTTGACATACTAAATATGCATCTTGATGCAATGGCTTATCCTTTACTATTTCCATATGGACAGAGAAGCTGGGGAATAGATTTAAAAAAAAACTACCAAGAAAGGGCTGAAACGTCTAACGTTGATGGACTACTATGCGTACATTTTTCGATAAGAGATTCTTTCAACCAATTTTTGAATGCTGGGAAACTAACACAACAGTACTTTGTTGACGGGTACGTTAAAATGGAAGCAAATCGTCTGAGTTATATTCAAAACAATCAGAGTGAATGGAGAGGAGATACCCTTAAAGGGTTTCAAGATTATATTGTTTCGGAGGCTGAAGCCCAAGGGAAAAACCCCGGGAAGGTAATTATACTTCCGTCATCTTTTCAAGGAAGTCCGAGATTTATGCAGCAGAACTATCAAGACGCTATGTCTATTGTGACTAAATACGGGAAACCAGACATTTTCGTCACTATTACATGTAATCCTAAATGGAAAGAGATACAAGAGAACCTGGAACCCTGGCAAAGTGCTGAACATAGGCCAGATTTGGTTGCAAGGGTGTTTAAAATGAAACTGGACAAAGTATTAAGGAAATTACAAAAAACGAAGGTGGAATTTTTGGAAAAGTTATCGCTTTCATTTATGTCGTTGAGTTCCAAAAACGTGGTTTACCTCATGCACACTTACTATTGATTCTTAATAAAGATTCTAAATTAGATACTACTGAAAAAATTGATAAGGTGGCAAGAGCTGAAATTCCTGAGGAAAAGAAGAACCCAAGACTTTTTGCAATTGTTACAAATAACATGGTGCATGGTCCGTGTGGCAAAGGTGTCAATAGCCCTTGCATGATTGGTGATAAATGCACGAAAAACTTCCCAAAAGTTTTTCAAGACAAAACTATAGGAGGTGACAATATATATGATGGATATGCTATTTACAGGCGAAGAATTGGAAAGGAAGTGACGGTGAAAGGGAGAAAGATTGACAATAGTTGGATTGTACCTTACAATCCATACCTTTCATTGAAGTACAATTGTCATATAAATGTGGATGTCTGCGCATCGATCAAGTGTGTGAAATACTTATTTAAATATGTATAAGTAGTAAGGGGACGCGTAGACGGCAAGATTACGGCAGTCGCTACCAGGTGGCAGCACCGTCGCGGCGGTGGGTTGCGGGAAAATTTGAAACTAAATGGCGCGCGACTTGAAAATGACGCCTGCAAACGCACTCTTACGCAAGGCTTTTTACCAATGTTGTTAAGCCCTTGTGCCAAGGACGGTTGGAAACGCACTCTTACGCATCGGTTTTTACCAATTTTGTTACGCCCTTATGTTCTGCACCGTCGCAGCGGAGGGTTGCGGCAAAATTTGAAACTAAAAGGCGTGCGATTTGGAAATGAATACCCCACCACTGTTCCCTTCGATACTATTTTACATTCTTACGCAATGGCTTAACCTAACTTTTAATTTTTCTTGCCGGAGGGTTGCGGCAAAATTTGAAACTAAAAGGCGTACGAATTGAAAATGAATACCCCACCACCGTTCCCTTCGATACTATTTTACACTCTTACGCAATGGCTTAACCTAACTTTTAATTTTTCTTGCACTTACGCGCATATGTCAGTTGGTTCGCATATAGTCTTATCCTTTAACCTAACTTCTTCTAGACTTAATGATAAGTCCCTAACTCCTTGTTTTCTTGCAAAATACCATTTGATGTTATTTTACACTCTTTCGCAAAGACTTAACTGTCCCTTCTTCACAAAAGGCTTTTTTAACAATTTCCCTTTTTCGCCGCTTTTACTGTAGCTGCTTCGCATATATTCTTAAGGTTTAAGCTAACTTCTTTAAGTCCCTAGCTCCTCGCCTTCTAGCGAAATGTCTACAGCGCTCTCATAGTTTTCTTTCTTGAACCACCCTCGGTTCGTAACATGTTATTATGGGCGCTCCCATGATTTTCTTTCTTGTGAAACTATTATAAGCCCTACACTCGATTTTCTTGCACATCAAGATGTCGGGTGCTAATTGAATTCTTTTTTCTAGTTCAAGTAATCTTTTTACACTTTAAATACATTCCCACTATTCATTAGCAAGTTTATTATTCGATTTGATGATATATTTCTCTATACCTAGTCCTTTCACCCAAGTTTCTTAACAGCTTTTTTATTTTTTCTTCTTGTCATTATATTACGTTCTTATGCATGTTAATTTTAGTCAATGGTGGAATGCTTCTCACCCATATCTAGGTCACAGCTGCTTCATGTTGAGACATGATGTAGGTCGTCATAGGATCCGCTTTCGATAATATTTATAACAGCAACCCAAAATGTTATATGTCCTATAATTCCTAGACAAAGGATTCATTATAATAATAAAACTGTTTTGAAGGAAGGGAGCGTACGGTGACATATGTCAAGCTTTAGCTTGTATTTAAAACTTTTAAGAAACATTATTATTTTAAACACAGCTCTGTCTCATTAAATACTTACCTGTTACCTGCTTTCTGCGCAAGTGATGCCCGCTTCAATCCCTGTCATACTGGAAGGACTTTATGTAAAAGAACGCCTGCAGAACCACGTCGTTAAATAACCCATTATGTTTCACTAGAACTGTTATGTAATAACATTCATTATAATATGATTGTGTATTTTGAGAGGTTATGTCATATGAGTTCGTTATTCTTCTCATTATAATTATTTTACTGTAAAGTAAACATTTATAAAAGGCCTATATGAGAGGATCTAGGATAATGATAGGTAATAGTTCTTTGACATCGTTATATTGTAAACAATTTCCTTACATAATAAATCACACTACCATTACATTTATTATTAATATAGTTCTCTCGTAAACATCGCGCGAAGGTACGGATCATGAATCGTTAAGTAATTCTCTATACATGGAATATTTCATGCTAGGATCACTTCCAGAATGTGAAAAGGTGGCCACCCTTCCCGTTAGTTAGTGACGAAATTAGAACACAGTCATGTACCACAGTGAAAGTAAGAGAGTGATGGCTCTATGTTCACATACCTATTCAAGTTCCATCTCTCCTCACTGATTGTATGGGTTCAGCACATACTTGATAAGAATATTACACATGGAAATTCATTCACGCTAAAGCCGAAAATTGAACCCCATACAATTCGATCATCATAAATACATATTATTATTTCCCTGCGAAAAAACTTCAAACGTTATTAAATTTTATACATTCAGAAGCATTTTTCACTTATGAACTTCCGATCTTGAACATACTTTCACGAAAATATTTAATTTTAAATAGTTCTGAAATACTTACAAAGGTGATATTTATTTAACCTGAAGACTTTAATAATACAAACATTTCATGACTAATTTTGAATTAGTAGATTAAAAATTACCTCGTTTAGGCCGTAAAATCATCTTTTATGGTATTTTAATTATTTGGCGCTCTCCCAAAAATGGTACAAAATTGAAACTTTATGAGTTTACAGGTTTTAACTCATGTTTAATTTAAGACTATTCTCATAGATTTTACAAGAGTTTTAACAAGATCCTGTTTGGACAGCCTAGTTAAATGCTAATCAGGTCGACTGCCCAGGTCAGATTTAGTATTAAAGCCAGCCAATTACGGTAAATTATTCATTGAACTACAAGGTGCTGATGTGTCAAGTCGAATATTAACACTGGTATCTCAGAATTCTACAGGTCATAATTTTAAGTACAAACACTTTATTATCTTATCTGCGTGTGATAATTTTCCGGCTGTTCATTTAGTTTAAAAAAAAAACTCTTAGTGAGTGTAATTTTATTTTAATTTCTACGACAGTAAAGCATAAGTTTATTTGTACATTGAAAGTTTAAATTCTAGCGTTCTTCAGTGTAAGCGAACAGTTTTCAGGTTCGGGATTCGAATCCCTATAGTAAAATATAACTTCCTTCCAAGCTATTTTTTTTTCTCAACAAACCGCAACTTGTACGCCTATGTTTCCGAAATTTCCCTTAATATATTATTTATTTTCTTGGAAAAACTGAGAATTAAATCCAGCTCTTAAGATATTTTCTATGTAGTGTGTTTTTTATTTCCCCAACTATACCCTTTTTGTTTAACAATTTACATTAACCTTAAAAATTCGACAAGACGAGATTTATTCGCGTTAGTAAAGCTGTTCTAAATAGTTCTGTTTGAATAAACGTTAATTTCTAGGGAAACTTGTAAATTAAAAACTACTTTCGATTAAATCAAACAGAAGAGTGTGATTCCCCCTTAATGAAATATAAAATCCTATATCCTTTAGTTTTTTTTTCTACAAGTACGTGACGAGATCTTCAAGAGAAAGGTTTGTTTTGTGTTTAATATTTTTGAAAGTGCAGGAACGTGTTATTTCTCCACGATCCCTGTCCTACAGGAAAGTTGGATGACAGCGTAGTGCTAATTCGCTATCCTTCAGACCCATCCCCCAAGTGAAATTTTATGAAGTGTTTAAAATAGTTCCAGCCAATCATATGATAAACATTCATTTTACGCGTGAAAACATTTAGATAAACTATAAATTATTATATTTTGTGTTTAAATATTTTCACCTCCGTTTTTTTTTTCTTTCTTTAATAACTGACATTAGTTCCCCACTTCAGTTTAAAAAGCAAATAGAGCAGAGTTTGACTAAAATCTAATATTCTTTAGTTTTTATTTCTCAACTCAGTGTAGTATGTTTGTATTTAGATAGATCCAAACAAACATTTAATATATTTTGTGTTTAAATAAATTAACGAACCTGTAAATAAAATAGCTCAGTCTTAAATTATTTTCGCAAGTACAAAGTGTTCTGTGTTATAACTAGAAAGAATCGGGTAGTAAAACACATGTTTTAAATTAATTTCACAATGCTAGATTGGTAGTGAACTAATCTAAAATTTGGTGTTTTTTATTATTTTATTTTAATAATAATATATCCGTTTGTAAAGTAAATTTTCAAAGCAGAGCATGGCTGGCTACGCTATTCTGAAGGAGTTCCTTTTCCACTTTCCTCTCTTCTTTTTCTCTTTCTACTATTCAATCCCTTTTCTCCTATAGCATACCTACCTATTCCTATCCTGTAAATTCTTAACCTATCGGGAATCGAATGCAGGACCGCTAGCACTATAGCCAGTCGTCTTATCCACTATGTCATTGAGTGATCTTTGGGGTGTGAAGCGAGAATTCATCTATTTAAGTTTCGAGAACTGTTTTGGTTCAAGCGGATGCCTCATATTGTAGTAATTGATGCAAGCATTATTTCGTATGGTAATAATCAGTGCATATGGTGTGGTACAAGGGTATTTTCATATTGGGATGCCTTGATTGTAATAATTAGTGCATAAGCTTTGCTACAAGAGGCTGAAGCGGGCCATTGCCATAGCAACGCTCTGCCAGGATGGGCGGAGCTTAAATTGCAACCTGTTCTTACATTTTGCCCATTATACTACAAATGCGATCGTGCTTCGATATGGCTGCCGCTTCGTGCGCTTAACTATGTGGATAGCATTATGCATTATTTAAACTATCTGGTATTGATAATCAATATACAAGAAGGATAGTTGGTCATCCTGCCTCGCTCAGAAAAAAAAAGATACATCATCCTGCCTCGCTCAGAAGAAGAAGAAGAAAAAAAAAATTACATCATTCTTGCAAATGTGCATATACTGCACATATGGGTCCTCTAGACTAGGATTATGCCAGGAAAATTTGCGATATACCTCACGGCCCGTGAATAAAGCAGTCGCCCAGCTTGTGACAGAGAACCAGCGAGACAAAAGTTAGCCAATGGGAGTGTACATGCGCAAGCAGTTACATTGGACCTAGCTTGCACATGTTCCAGATATGAGCTATAGTAAACATTTATCATTATAACATTCTAAGTATTAAAACAAACAAATGATGTACCATTTAATTCTTTCATACCTAGTAATTTGTTGAATGATGGATTTGTATTATGCTCCATTATTTTCGGGGTTTCTTTCTCTGCTTCCATAACATGCTTCTAAGTGCTAAGTGCACTTTAGATAAGTTTATGATTTATATGCAAACCAAGTTTTCAGTTGATCTAAAACACCACTAAAATCGTTCAGAAATTTTTCACAGGTCACATGCCTTTGTCTCGGTCATGAAAGCCTTAAAAAAACAGTCATTAAAGTTGAGATTTTCCCCCATATAAAGTAATAGTAATCTCTACCACGGCTATTTGATGATTAAACCAAAATCTGACTTGAGAGCAATACCAACGTGACAGCAAGTAAGACACTGTAGTTACACAAAGAATGTAAGCTTTTGTTTTGTATAATTTTATTATCGTTAAGGATAAACAGTAGGAACTTCTACAATCATCAGTTATGTTTTTCAGATCAATCGAAAACTTGTTTCGGATATAAATCGTAAACTTATCTAAATTGCAATTATACAATTTTTTTGTACTTTGATTTCCATGAAAGCTAAAAGTAACCCCGGTAGTAACATATGGACTTGAAATAATTTGGGAACATTTGAGCAAAAGAGATCTATACTGCATCGAAAAAGTTAAGGCAAGCTTCCTGAAAAGAGTTCTAATTGTTTCCAAGTTCACGCTATCAAGACTGGTCTACGAGATGGCGAGAGAGTCGTTTTTCATAGAGGACCTGAGGCATCAGCTGCTGCTTCCCGCCACAGACAGCTACAAAGAATTACTACAGGATCTAAGACACAAGAAACAAGAAATATAGAGTGAATTCTACGTGACGGACGCTATGACATCAAGGAAATGGTCAGAACCCAGCTTCGAATTAAGACACGCCATCACTAGATACGCAGTGCATGGCTTTCATTACAAAGTGTGCGCCAAAAAGAAATTCCATGAACCCAGCACGGACTGTACTTGTGAATGGTGTGGACAGAAATGTGAACGATATCATGCCCTTGACTGTCAAAAGAGGAACATCTCGCTAACAAGGCTAAGCACGGAGTAACTCAAACACTCATGCACATTGTGCGAACTTCATATTATTATTATTTCCATGAAATTGAAGCCAAATTTCAGATAAGATAAGATAAGATATTTATTCACCAGTGGTATTGTAAAATGCATTTGGAATTAATAATGTAACAACTCCTTTTATTGCTGCTGCCTTTAATGAGACTACTGGCAATTGGGTCAATCAAACAAGAAAATAGAAGAAACAAAATTCAAGACCTACATAGGATCCCTCTTTCCTTTTCTGCACTGATGTTACTGTGATTTAAGGTCTTTATCCATTTCTTGGTTTAAGCAAATAGATGTAATGTTCTGCGAGGAACTCATTGCCGATGAGTTTATAAAATCAAGAAAAAGCTTTTTTTAAATAAATGAGGAACTCATTGCCGATGAGTTTATAAAATCAAGAAAAAGCTTTTTTTAAATAAATGTAAGTCTTGAATGACTTCCCTGTTAACATAAGCTACCACTGTCTACACCAAACCAATGTTATAAAGAAAATAATTTATTACACACATGACACTTGAAAACATTTCACCCTGTATGGGTAAGCAGATGATTTTGGGATTACTTCTATTAGAAAATCTTTTGCTATGTACATCAAGCTTACATGATTATCCACGTGAATGTGTAAGCAGGCGAGTTTTTAGATATCTTATATAAGAAAAAGGTTTTATTTGGGAGCTTTTTCACGTGTATGTGTAAGCAGATGTTTTTTGACATTATGTCTTATAGAAAGTGATTTGCTACAGATATCACACTTGAAACCTTTTTCTCCTGTATGTGTAAAAAAATGCTTTTGACAAATGCACATTGTGCGAATTACTTAATTTATATAAAATGCTTTTTGAGATCACTTTTTACAGAAAATGCCCTGTTACAAACATCACACTTAAAGGGTTTCTCTCCTGTATGTATAAACAGATGAGTTTTGAGATAACTTCTTGCAGAAAATGATTTCTTACAGATATCACACTTGAAAGCTTTTTCACGTGAATGTGTAAGCATATGGATTTTGAGATTACCCTTTTCAGAAAATGATTTGCAACAGACATCGCATTGGAAAGCTTTCTCTCCTGTATGTGTAAGCAGATGAATTTTCAGAGAGTATCTTAAAGAAAATGATTTGCTGCAGATTTCACACTTAAAAGCTCTTACACGTGAATGTGTAAGCTGATGAGTTACGAGATTATTTCTTAAAGAAAATGATTTGCCACACACATCACACTGGAAAGCTTTTTCTCCTGTATGTGTAAGCATATGAGTATTCAGAGAGTATCTTAAAGAAAATGATTTGCTGCAAACTTCACACGTGAAAGCTTTTTCACGTGAATGTATAACCAGATGGGTTTTGAGAGTACTTCTATTAGAAAATGGTTTGCCACATACATCACACTTCAAAGGCTTTTCTCCTGTATGTGTAAGTAGATGACTTTTCAGATGACTATTTCGAGAAAATGTTTTGCTACAGACATCACACTTGAACGCTTTTTCTCCTGTGTGAATGAGTAAATGCCTTTTGAGATCACCTTTTCCATTAAGCAAATGTTTTTTGAGATAACGTTTATCAGAAATTGTTTTGCAAGAGACATCACACTGGAAAGCTTTTTTTTACTGTATGTATACGTAAATGACAATTGAGATTACTTCTTTGGTAAAATGCTTTGTTACATACGTCACACTTGAAAGGTTTTTCTTGAGCATGTGACTTTTAAGACGAGAACTTTGAGATAATGTTTTGTTACAGACATCACACCCCCCCTAGTAGCCGCAAGACCTTGAAGTTGGTGGGGGGGCTTGCGTGTATCTGCGAACCTGTGGGCTGTACTGGAGGTGGAAACACCGCAGAGTTACTCATGCCAGGGTGGCCACAGGGGAGATACCAGACGAAGAAGCGGCTAACCAAGCCCAACCCTAAGGTGTAGTGCAATCCGTGCTGAAGGGGTGAATGGCACAGGGCTAATGTGTCTTTAACGGAGCCTCTGGAAACCAGGCGACCTCCAGAGTATAAGCCTTACCCAGGTATGCGGGGCTCTACCTGGGCGGACTGTATAATTCCCTAGCTTCTCGTGGTACCAAAATGGATACACGGAAGGAAATTTCCAAAACAACCTCTGAGGACCACGTAAGTGAGCCCTCAGCACAGATACCCACTTCATTTGATGAGGAAGCTCTTTCAGAGCAAGCCTCTGATATGGAGATGGGCATCGATGTAAACTCATCAGAGGTGGTTATGTCAACCTCAGCTGGGGAAAAAGAACCTAAGAGACCTACTCCGGGCCTAGACGAAGCCACGGAGAAGATGGAAAAGCTCAAGGTGAAAACAAATAAACAACTTCTGAGGACCACATATATGAACCCTCAGCATATACAACCATTTCCCTCGAAAAGGAAGCTGCCTTACAGCAAGCCTCAGACAGGGATATGGAGTATAAGCCACCAAGATCTAGGTAGTAAAGCCTTTTGTAGACCTTGGGAGAATTATTCTTCAAACCAAGGATGGTACTAAAGGTCCTCCAGATCAATCTTCAGCACAAGAAGGCGGCCTCGGCTGCCTTCTGTAGAATCTTCAATACTGAAGAAATAGATCTAGCTCTGATTCAAGAGCCCTGGATTAACAGGGGTCGTATTGCAGGGCTAGGAGAATGCCAAGGGAAGTTGATATACTACAACAAGGGCACTCATATTAGGAGCTGTATCCTTGTTCGTAACGGTATTCAATGTTTACCTCTTTTGGAATTTTGTTCTAATGATATCACCACGGTGAAGATTGACTGCCAAGTAGGAGGAGGGAACAAAGGCCTTATACTGAGCTCTGTTTATCTCCCCTATGACGGTAGCAATCCTCCCACAAGGGAACTAGAGCAGTTGGTCGCATACTGTACAAGGAGTGGCGAACAGACCATCTTTGGGTGTGATGCCAACTCTCATCATGAAATTTGGGGAAGCAAGGATATCAATAAGAGGGGTGATTATCTTTTAGATTTTCTGCTCTCCAATAACCTAAACATACTCAATGTCGGTAACAAGCCTACCTTTGCTAACCGCATAAGGCAGGAAGTTATAGACATTACTTTCTGTACTGGGTATATTTCCACACAGATTACCGAATGGAGGGTCTTGGATGAACCATCACTTTCGGATCATAACTACATTTCCTTTAATATTAATGTAGTAAAAAGAACCAATCCCTACAGGAATCCCAGGAGAACCTGGTGGGATCCCTATAAAGAGGATCTCTCAGGAAGGATTGGGCAGATAGAAGGGATTAGATCTTTTGGTGATATCGACAAGGTCGCCTACTTGATTCAAGAGGCCATACTTGACTGTTATCATGATAACTGCCCCATGCAAACGAGGATTAAATCCACGAAAGTGTCATGGTGGACTCAGGACCTTGAATATAGGAGGCGCAGAGTAAGACACCTCCTTAACAAGGCTAAAAGAACTAGAGACTGGAGGGAATATCATATAGCCCTCACTGAATACAATAAAAGCATACGTAAGGCCAAAAGATCTTCTTGGCAAGCCTACTGTCAGGAGATATCTAGCCTGTCAGAGGCAGCCAGATTACAAAGAGCACTGGCCCACGGTATAGTCAATCCCGTAGGAACAATATGTAAGCCTACAGGTGGTTTCACATGCTCGGCCGAAGAAACACTCAAAGTACTCTTTGAGGCACACTTCCCCGAGTGCATACATGATGACGACAAGACATGCGAATTCCTAGGACACTGTGAAAACTCTAGACCAAGAGCATCACAGGAAGAATGGGAACTGGCATGCCAAGTGGTCACAACACACAGCGTCAAATGGGCAATAAATAAATTTAGCCCATTCAAGTCGCCAGGTGGAGACGGCATCTTTCCTGCATTACTACAGAAAGGGCCTGACTCACTTTATATTCTTCTCTGTAACCTCTTTAGAGCCAGCATAGCTTTTAGCTATATTCCTCAGGCCTGGAGAGTTACCAGAGTAGTATTCATTCCTAAGCCCGGGCGAAATAAATACACCGAGGCTAAGGCTTTTCGACCAATCAGTCTTTCATCATTCCTTCTGAAGGCTTTGGAAAGACTGGTCGAAAGATACATTCGAAGAAGAGTACTATCAGATACTCCTCTTCATAGAAACCAACATGCCTACCAGCCATCTAAGTCTTGCTTAACGGCGTTACACAGCCTAGTTAGCAGACTGGAGGATTCCATGGCATGGAAGGAAATAGCCCTAGGGGCCTTCCTAGACATAGAGGGAGCTTTCGATAACACCTCCTATGACTCTATGGTCATGGCTGCTCAAAAGTACGGAGTCAATGACACTCTTTGTAGTTGGATAAACTCCATGCTCAGGAGCAGAAAAATTACAGCCAGCCTTCTTGGGGCTACAATGGGAGTTGTCGCCACGAGGGGATGCCCACAGGGGGGGGTTCTTTCTCCCCTACTGTGGAGTCTCGTGGTGGATGATCTTCTCAAAGAAATGACCCAGGAAGGATACTACATACAAAGCTATGCAGATGACATAGCACTTGTTGTCTTTGGGAAATTTCCCAATACAGTCTCAGAAATGATGAATCGTGGGCTGAGGAAAATTCACAACTGGTGCAAGCAGGAAGGCTTGTCTATTAATCCTAGCAAAACAGTTGTAGTCCCTTTTTCAAACAGGAGGAACTTGAAGGACTTGGGCAAACTCAAACTAGGCAATTCAATCCTGGAATACTCTGAATCAGTTAAATACCTAGGCCTTGTACTAGATAAGAAACTGACTTGGAACAACCACATCGAAAATACCATTCGTAGAGCTAGATGGTCACTTGTGACCATCAAACGCACTATTGGAACCACCTGGGGCCTAAAACCTTGCATAAGCCATTGGCTATATGTTGCAATGGTCAGGTGCCAGATATCTTATGGTGCCATCGTTTGGTGGCGTAAAACATTACAGATAACTGTAGCAGGAAAGTTTACCAAGCTACAGAGACTAGCATGTCTGTGTATTACGGGGGCTTTCAGAAGTACTCCTTCCATTGCATTGGAGACTCTGTTGAACCTCCCACCCATGGACATTTACTTACAAGCGGAGGCCAGGCTTACTGCCCATCGCTTAGTGCAAACAGGGAACTGGAGGAACAGCAGCTCAGCAACTGCCCATACCTCCATATTAAGCTTCCTGGACATTACAGAGTTGAATATGAGGTCAGATCTCATGAATACTCAACACTGTTCCTTTCCTCCTTTCAAGACCACTCTTGGTTCTCGAAATGATTGGAGTGGAGGAATTACACCTGATAGAGGACGGGACCAACTTGTGTGGTTCACGGACGGATCCCGCATAGGGGATCAATCAGGTGCAGGCATATTCAGCCTATCTCCAAGGACAAACGTCAGTATAAGCCTTGGAAAATACTGCACAGTGTTTCAAGCAGAAATAATTGCTATATTGAGCTGTGCACTCAGAGGAATTGAGAGAGGCTACCGTGGTAAGCGAATTCTCATCCTCACAGATAGCCAGAGTGCTTTAAAGGCGCTCTCATCAGACCAGGTAAAATCAAAACTGGTATGGGAATGTTTGAATTCCCTTACTGCCCTTTCATCCCACAATAGTCTTGAACTAAGGTGGGTGCCTGGGCATCAGGGAATTCTAGGAAATGAAAAAGCAGATCAACTGGCAAAAAAGGGTGCACAGATACCCTTTGTCGGCCCTGAACCCGTGGTAGGAATCAGTACAAATACTGCTAAAACCTCGGTTAAAACATGGACCAGGGAAAGACACCAACTGAGGTGGCAAACCTATCCAGGACAAAGACAGGCCAGGAGACTGGTCCTGGGTCCAAGCAACACTATCTCCTCATCTATCCTAAAATTGGACAGAAGAGGAATAAGGAAAGTGGTTGCGTTAATATCTGAGCATGGTCACTTCAGAAAACATTTACGCAAAGTGGGACTCCATGAGGATGATCCCATCTGCAGACTATGCAAACAGGATGAAGAGACGGCCTCACACATCCTGTTTGATTGCCCAGCCCTGGCAAGAAAGAGGTTCACTCTCTCGATATCCAGGGAAGACCTGGGGAATGAAAAGGACATTGGAACTAAAATACTACACCTTGTTCAAGGAACAGATTTTGGGAAACAATGAGATCTTCTCACCCAACGGGATGAGGCGCAAAGCATAAGCAAGCAGGAGGAAGGTATCCAATACCCTGCTTGACTGCACTACCCTGGCAAATATCCAGGGAAGACTTTGGGAAAGGAAGCCAACAAGAGCTTCTCTACCAAAAGGGGCAGCACAATAAGCCTTTTAGGCTGACGTGCGGGAGGTCTCTAAACTCTCTTCAAGCCCCCCGTTATCTAATCTAATCTAATCTACAGACATCACAGTTGACAGCTTTGTCCGGTCTATGTGTAACTAGATGCCTGTTTAGACTGTCTCTTCGAGAAAATGCTTGACTACAAACATCACACTTGAAAGGTTTTTCTCCTGTGTGGGTAAGCATATGTCTTTCGAGATGTGCTCTGTGAGGAAATGTTTTGCCACAGATGTCACACTTGATTGCCTTTTCTTTATGTATAAGTAGATGTGTTTTGAGACTCTTCATTCGAAGAAATGTTTTGTTACAGACATTACACGAGATTTTTTCGGCAAGAGTATGATGACTTTTTTTGAGATTGGTCTTTATCTCTTTTTCACTAAGCATGTGTTGACGTTCCTTATTTCGTTCAGAAAAAACCTTGGATTTTTTTGGAGTTGAAACCAGTTTATCTAAACTTTGGACTCTGTTGGACAATGGGGAATTATTACGTTCATAGAGTTCTATTTTGTCGTCTTCAGCGTGAAACCTTTTTGCCAAATTCAAGGTCACACGTTTACTCTTATCACAGCCAATTTGCTCGAGCTCTTCGTCGTTTTCTTCAGGTAATGTTTTTGGATTTCCGCTGTAGGATGTCTCTAACTTCGGATCTATTAAAATACATGGGTCTAGGTTCTCGCTTTTAATTTGGTGTGTCTCTACTAAATTGAATGTTATGGGTATAGGCTCGCACTTAACTGTATGGTTGTTTTCTACACATTTCGATGGGTTTCCTTCTTGTTTAATTTCTGCTTCTTCGGGTTGGAATGCTGTCACAGTCTCCATAATGTGGACGGAATTATATGACGGAATCAATCCACACACACCTGTAGTGGCTCACGACTTTTCTAATTGCAGCTGTTCGTACGATGATTAATATCGGGTATTTTAAATTGCATTCCAAACATCAATCAGCACGAAATTATTTTCTTGCGTTTGTGACCTCTAATTATGTTTCAGTTCAATGGTGTGAACAATTTAGCTGACGTGGTTACAGGAAATAGCTGGGTATTGGGTATCTAATGGACTGTGAAAATTAAAATATCAAATAATAATAGGTGAATTAATAATAATAATAAGAAGAAAATGCGCACAGGTTGTGCAAAATGGATAGTACTTTGGTTCACTTCACTATTTCGCTGAACATAGATCTGTTATTGATTGTCGTCGTTCGTTACATTCTAGAACATGGTATCTTCCACACTGTTGTTCACAGAGTTCACAGATGCATGCTGGCGTTGGCGAATGGTAAGTCTTGTTTTTACATAGCTTGTGGTGGTAACCATGCACCGCTAGAGACGTCACCATTGAGCTCTATTACATACTGGAGGTAGCACTGCATGATTAAAAATCGTGACGGCAGAGTTCGCGGTCCGCCATGAAAGTGAGCGTATAATTTAGCTCCTATCCCGTATCTCCTCCTAACAAACTCATGTGTATTAAGGGAATTATGAAGATGTATTGGCGTTTTTAAAACACTTTTATGAATGAAACGCTCCAATATTAACTACTTGATGCTTTTTAAGTACATAACAAAACTAATTTCATATCGTAATGGGTTGGTAAAAGTATTTAATCTCGATCAGGCGTGAATGTACATTGGTAAACAGTTGTAAACACTCGCATTTTAAATATTAAAATAACTTCACAATAGGCCTTCATTTTGCGATATTATGCTTGATTTCGATATATAAAGAGAATAGACAAAATCTGTTCTAAGTGCTTTGGAAATGTATAAACCGTGACCTTCAACTGTACCGTTACTGTACTGGATACAATTCACATTATTTATTTATTTTGTTAATAATTCCTGTAGATTAGTGTAAAGGGAAGCCACTGAAATGAAATTTCAAAATACTTTAAGTCAGTAGGCCTACTTAGAAGTTCATTTTCTTCGAATCTGAAATTTAATTAGCCATGCTATTTATCTTCTTATTCTTGCGACAGACAATCGTCTGTAGCCTTTTGTTGTTTCTCAATTCTGTTTGGATAGGAGATGGTGGGAGATCATCTGTTTGCGTCTGTTTATCTATTTTCGTATAATTTTCAGCGAGGTCTTATACAAAAACATCTGCTTCCTCTTATTTCTGCAATTAAAAACTAGCATGAAAAATTTAGGCCTACATGCATAAGAATACTATGTTTACATGACTGACATATTGCATAATTTATATTCCTACTTGGTACCTAAAGTAGGCCTACTACTAACCACATTACGAACCAGAGGCGTACCGAGGGCGGGTTTGAACCCCACCCATTGATTAAAAAAAGGAAAATTGTACAATTTTTTTAAATTCTGCCTATAAATTGCTTAATACGAGTATAAAGCGTGGGAAGCTTACTCGTTATTGTATATCTTAATTTTTAAAGTTTTCCGGGGGAGGACCCCCGAACCCCCCTCTCCCTGGGGGGTATTCTATACCCCACAGATGTTGTAACCCCCCCCCCCATATGGTCGGCCTGTTTACGCTTTGTTACGAACCAGTTGTCTTTTTGGAACAATAATTTTTTGAAGGTGTCCTGGAAAATTGAAGACTGATGGTACAGCATCTTTTAGTAATTTTACAAGTGCACCAGACCTTGACTGATAGCAATCAGGTGTAAAGTGTCTGCTGCTTAATTTACTGTACGCTGTGGGTGACCAATATTCTCTGCGGATTGCTTGAACCCACTTCTTCGGAATATCAGGCCAAGAAAATGGAAACCTGTACAAATAGGCAAGAAAAAGACAAGCGTTCGTGGCTAATCTACGATTGAGGTTAAGTTAGATTTGGCCAGTATCCTCAAATGTTCCAAACAAAAATAACCTACTTGTGAAACTTAAGTCCACTTCTATTTCTCTGGAGCTCTGTGTAGCCATATACCACGCAATATTCGACCATTTTGTCATGAAAAATATCAAAAACACATTCGTAAATATATGTTTACCATACGAAGCACACTTCACCAATACGCTCGGCGGTGTAGCCAACTTAACAAGTGAACGTCACGATTTATGCAATTCCAAAGCACAGCTGTTGTGTATCCTGTTTATATATTGAGATCACTGGACGTCACTAGGTGACGTTGCTCGTAGTTTGTATCTGTCCATGTTCTATTCAACATGGCCTCCGTGGAGTAGAACTCTGGCCAGATTTCGTTCTTCTTCTGTCTTCTTTCTTCCATCACTATCAGCCAGTTGGCGGTGAAAGGAAGTTGAAGTTTGATGCGGAGATCCTCCATCAGAAAGGGTTCCTTAGCCAGTTCGTAAGACAGTCTCGACGGTGAGAATTTTGATAGGCCTAGGGCTGCTTTCAGAAAGCGGGCCTTTACCTTCTCTATGGTTCGCAGATCTTTTGCAGAGAGTTTGTCCCATACTAACTGCAGTCCATACGTTAGTATTGGTAGAATTTTTACCTCGAAGAGTATCATTGCTGTTTTTAGGGAGATTTTTGTCAGAAGTTTGATGTCGTAAATGGCTTTTATTGCTGCTATTGCCCTTTCCTGCGTATGGATTCGGAACGATTTCATTGTTGTTTGTAGGGTAATACCAAGGTACTTGTAAGCGTTGGCTGTGAGAAGAGGCTCATTCTTGTAGAAGATGCGGTCTTCTGCAGCTTCTCTTCCTCCCTTGCGAAAGATCATTAGAATTGTTTTCCTCGTGTTGATTTGCAGTTTGTTTACGTCGGCCCATGTTTCGAGTGCATTTATTGCCTTTTGTAGTTCACTCTTGTCACGAGATGCTACAACCATGTCGTCTGCGTAAATGTAAACTGATATGTCTCTTGTCTCATGTTTTAAGGAGTCTACTACGTCGTGTGTGGCTATGTTAAATAGTAGGGGGCTGATTGGATCTCCTTGTAAAACGCCTTTGGTTTGAGTTATTCCCCTGGAGACAACGACGTTGTCGTTTATGTGCACTGTGTTGAATGCCAAAATATTGTGAATCAGAGTGCCCAATGGGTTGTTAGTGCCTATCAGTGCTTTGAGTTTCTTGTCCAGTATGCTTCTGTCTAGGTTGTCAAAGGCTTTGGCAAAGTCCACAAAGACGGCATATAGTTTTCCACCCGGGTGTCTTAGTGCGTTGTCTATGTCCTCCATTAGGTTGTTGACAGCCTGGAGCGTGTTTCTTCCAGCTCTAAAACCGAACTGTTCTTCCGGTATTCTGTTCTCCACTTCACGTGTGAGTCTTGCTGTGAGGAGCTTGGTTAGGATTTTCATTAGATTATTTTCCAATGCTATGCCCCTGTATGAATTCGGGTCTTGTGGGTCGCCTTTCCCTTTGTGTAGAACCTTTATTGTCGAGTGTCTCCAGGCTGCAGGTATGTTTCCTGTCTGTACGCACAGGTTCATCAAGGCGGTGAGGGCAGTGATAAGACAATTCGTAGCTATTTTGATGTGCTCGTTGAAGACCCCGTCTGGTCCTGCAGCTTTGTTGTTCTTCGATACCAATATGGCTTTGCGCACTTCTTCCGTCGAGAATAGCACAGGGGGTTCGTTGCTAGAGCTTGTATCTTTGTGCTCAAATGCCATGATCCTGCTTCCTGCGTTCAGTATATGAGTGAAATGTTCTTCCCATTCTTCCATGTCTATTTTCCCACAGGTTGCGATCTTCCTCGGTTTTAGCGCTATGTACGGATTCTTTTTGGAGTCCTCTATCATTTTGGAGGCCTCTAGCTCGATGTATTCTTTCCTTTTCTTTTGAAGCATATCTTTGTATTCCTTTCTGAGGGTGTGGTAATTCTCGCTGTCCTGTTGGTTGTTTGTCTTTCTCGCTTGGTGAAGGGATCGGAGAACTATTTTCCTTTTCTCGTAGCATACATGATCAAACCATCTTTGGGCTTTCCGCTGAGATTGTGAGATAGCTGCCCCACTGATGATGGAGTGAATTTCCTGGTGGGCTGCATCCAGATCTTGTTCTTCTATAAGTTGATTTACCTTTACTATTTGAGTGTCCAGATCTTTCCTGAGAGCTTCTGTGTCCAGTTTCCGTGTCAGCTTCACTGCTACTGTTGACGGAGTTTTTCTAGTTGGTGAAAGGTTTATCTCGGAGCATACAGGGAGGTGCTTCCTGATAGGTGTGCTGCTCCTCTCTCTTAATTTAAGCATCTTCATATTTATATTCGTGCCCCTGAAGAATATCAGGTCTATGGTGCTTGACCCATTTGGCGCATAGTAGGTCTTATCTTCTGCATTGTTTAGGAGTTGGAATCCTTCTTCTTCCATTGCTTCCTTGATGGCGGCTCCTCTTCTATTGATTGTGTCTATTCGGCAATTGAAGTCCCCCGCCACAATCAGGGCTTCCTTGTCGTCTGTCTTACTGACAGCTTGCATAATGGTATCCACTACTTCTTCTGTAGGAGTCAGTGGTGGGCAGTACATGCCAATAATGCTGAACTTGCCTGCTTTTATTATTACTGTGTTCTCGCCTGTGTGGGTGACTGCGGTTTTTCCTGTCGTTGGCTTGAAGAAACATGATACACCCCCTGACGGGCGTCCTAATTGGTTCTGTGTAGCATAAGCGTGAGCTGAGTAAAATCCCGGTATTTCTAATGTTTTTAGTAAGAAAGTTTCGGTGAAGATCATGATATCGTGTTCTTGTAGGTCTGTGATTGGTGTCAGATGTAGCAGACCATTTAAGCCCTCTACGTTCCAAAGTAATAATTTAATTGTCGAGACGTCCTCCTTGTTGCTTCCGAAAGCGAAAGCGAGTGGCCCGCACTCCCTCCGGCCAATAGGTGAATTGCGCATAAGTATGCATGTAGTGTGTGTGTTCAAATTTGATTAAAATATCAAAAGCTACCACGACCCAAGTGAGAGTTGTGTATGTGATTGGTGCGGGGGTCTCTGCCAGCTATACCATGCTAGAACATGTACCAAAAGAACTATATCCTTAACGGAACTATGTACATAATTTATTTCTATGCACATTGTGCGCTATGTATTTATTTAATGGACTGTGAACAACAATTGTTTTTTAGAGATGGGATAAAGCGTTACTTCATGGTAACAGTTACTGGGTTCTCCGTTCCAAAAAACATAACCGTTACATATAACGGTTACACAGGGATCAGTACTGGGTCCTTTCTATTTTATTCTGTATATTAATGATCTACCACAGTTTCTCAATTGTAAAACAATAATATATGCAGATGACACAACCATCTATAATACTAGTGAAAACTCAGATTCAGTAAGAGAAATGAATACATATTTTCTGCAAAAATCCAACTTATGGTTTGAAGCAAATCTCCTGCATCTTAACAATTCAAAAACCGAAGAAATAATTTTTACCTTAAATGTACTGAACAATGAAAATAAGCATGTTAAACTGCTAGGAATATTTATAGATCAAAAACTTAGCTGGGACAAGCAAATAGAAAATTTATGCAATAAATTAGCGCGGGTTATATTCCTACTCCATAAGCTTAGAGGAAAGGTAAGCGAAAGATTAATGTTGTGCTCCTACTTTTCATACTTTCACTCCCATTTAATGTATGGTATACTGCTATGGGGCAACTCAACCCACTCTGAAAAAGTTTTCTTACTGCAGAAAAAAGCCATTAGAAGTATTCTAGGTTTAGCTCCCAGAGACTCTTGTAGAGATCATTTTAAGCAACTCAATGTTTTGACCCTGCCTGGATTATATATACTCAATTGTCTAGTATATACAAAAGAAAATCTAAACTCTTATCCCCTCAGGCAATCATTTCATAAACACAATACAAGAAATAGTCACATGATCGACCTGCCTTACTCTGGACTATCTAAGATTCACAATAGTCATATATACTTAAGCATTGATTTATTTAACAGACTACCTAATTACATCAAATCTTACCCCTTGACAAAGTTTAAAAACGTCTTAAATCAATGGCTAACAAGGAAAGCCTTTTACTCTATAACTGAATTTAAGGAATCAGACATAATAGAATTAGACTTATAGTAAGTAAATTTGAGATGAATTGTTAGGATTAAGCTGTGTATCTTATTGTATTATATTATTAAATGTTAGGACTAAGTTAGGATTAAATGTTATGTTATGTAAAATCTATGACGAAGCCAATTGTATCAAACATACCTAACGGCTAATAAAGATTCTTATTCTTATTCTTATTCTTACAAGAACGTTTATGAAACGGACGCCGTTGTATTTATTTATAATAGTTTAGCAGATTCAACAGAAGCCTATTGTAATATAGAGTAGGATTTGAAGATGTTACCAGGCAGACAGATCAATAATAACGCAAAGATTTAATTTTAATACAAAATTAAAATATATTTTATTGAACAATTAATAATTATAATCAAGTAAGATTTATTCAAGAATAAGTGCAGTTAGACAGTTAAAATATGTGTAGTCCCACATTTATGGAGCTTATTTGCAGTCCTATTGTATTTTATGTAAATGCAGGATATTGGAAACTTGTCATTATACAGGCAGTCTAAATAAAAATGGTGAAATACAACCATAAGTGTACAGATCAAATTTTCAGTAAAGTATGGACTACAGATATAAGTATGGACCAAAATAATGTGGAAATAAATTTGTATAATACATTTTTAACAATAAGCTCTAGGCCAATAATTCTCTCTGTAGTTGGCCTACATAAAACTTTACAACACAAATAATGAAAAACATATTTGAGCATTTTCAAAAATTTAGCCCCTAAAGGGTTTGTAAACAAAATGGTGTAATAAGGAGATTCAATATTTATATTGAACATAAATTTCGTAAAAGTCTCCAAAACCCAACACGCATTTTTTTAAATAAACCAACCCCTAAGGGGGCAGAGGGAGTAAAAATTATTATAAGAATAAAATGCGACATAGGATCCCCAGATAGATGTGTTTATTTAATGTATTATTTTCAGGACAAGTTTATTTCGGCACTATTCTAGGAAAAAAAAGTGTAGCACTTACAATTTCTGGGTCATATGAAACGTAGTCTCGCCGCCGCGACAGTCGAGTTTTTCCTCAACGTTCTTTCTGTACGTTCCTTTTGTCACGGCGAAAAATAATGTCCAGTTTAGAGCAGAGCCAACGTAGATATTGCATTTTCTGTCTTTCCTCTAACGTCTATCACGTAGAACTATTGCAATGTACTGAGAATTTCAATAATTTCTTATGAACGGCTAAAATGAACAGTATTTAATTAATTTTGTAGCAGACTGGAGTTTTATAGTGACTTACTTCATCATTTGTTAGAAATGTTCCTATTAAAGTAAATTATACGTTGTTTGGGGTAATTTTTCTTGTAATTATGTGTAGAATTGATATATAACAAATATTTTAAGATAAAATGACATATTTTTTTAAAAATCTAAGATTGGCTGGTTGAAGTAGACTAGGTGACTCATGGGGCAGAAATTACGGTTGTTCCCAATCTCCTGCGCTTGTAAACGTGAGGGTGAAGGAACCTACCCTATTTGCTAAGGGTATAGATTACTTATGTTTTTAATACTTCATATTCTAATAGGTCTACGACAAACCTAACAAAATATTGTAAAAGGAGATAAGACATATAGGCCAGTGATCATACGAACTAAGGTCAGCCACCTTCATGTGTCGAATGCCCAAAATCTGGGAGCCTCAACCTCCTAGAACCCTCTGGGCCTCCATGGCCTGTAATAGTGAATATTTTACTTTACTTTTAATAAACTGATTGACTCACATGTTGGTCTATGTACAGCTTCAACAGTCCACAGTCTTACCTGGAACAAGGATAAATAACAATTAATTGCCATTGACACAAATCATAAAACATTTTCACAAGAATATTATTTGTGTATGACGTCATATTACTGGGCTACAATATAACAGAGGGAGACTCAATTAACTATAAACCGGCTGCGCGGTGTTTTTCCGCGCGTTGCTGCTTGCGGCTATCGTAGAGTGGCGCTGATGAAACAATATAACAATTTCCCTAACTATCATGGATGGTGCCTGGTGAATGGGAAAATGTTTGTCCGTACGATAACTCGAATACGTTTTATCATATTTTCATGAAACTTCGTATACATAATTGTATACTCCATAGGAAAAACCAAATTGATTTTGGACCAAATCGGTTGACAGTTAGCGGAGTAATGACCAATTAACGATAAAGTGCTTTTCAGGTAGTTTTCGAAGAAAATTCTACCTATTGCAATGGATACTATATCATGATTTAAGAAAAATTCTTTCATATCTTTACGTTCCATGCCTCCCTAAGTAGGAAACCACCGCCTGTTAAAAAAAAATGTGATATATACAGGGTGGACCGCTCGAATGTCCCTAATTTCAATTGTATGTGACGGGTGAACGATTGAAGATAGAAACTTACAACAACGTTTATATGAAAGAAAAACTCAACAAGTTTTGATATCCACGTCACCACATCTCTATGTGAGCTTCAGCAGTCACTGTGACGATATCAAGCCGATGAACAATTTCTTGCCAAGTACGTTGGAGTATGTCTTCTGAAATGCTCTCAATAGCCTCTATGATGCGCTCCCGAAGATCACGAAGGTCATTGACTGGGGTGGCGTAAACTTTATCTTTGACGTAGCCCCAGAGAAAGAAATCAAGCGGTGCTAGATCAGGAGATCTCGGGAGCCATGCGATCGGTCCTCCCCTACCAATCCAACGGCCAGGAAAAATGTTGTCCAAAGTCATACGAACTTCATTGAACCAGTGAGGAGGAGCGCCATCTTGTTGGAAAAGGATGTTAGGCTGCAGTTGTTCAATTTGTGGAAAGAAGAACTGCTCCAGCATGTCAAGATATGTGGTACCACGGACTGTTTTCTCGGCGAAGAGAAATGGTCCAATGACTTTATTCTGCGACAAACTGCACCAAACATTCAACTTGGACTGTCACGAACGTGCTCTTGTGTGGCGTGAGGATTCTGCGATCCCCAGATCCGCACATTATGCCGGTTCACCTTACCTGATACATGGAAAGTGGCTTCATCCGAGAAGAAAATCTTGGACATGAAATCAGGATCAACGCCGAGACGGTTTAGCACCGTATTGGCGAATTCCACTCGTTTGGGCTTGTCATTCGGCTCAAGACGTTGCATTACCTGCACTTTGTATGCATACAGTTTGAGACGTTTGTGGACAATTCGTTGCAATGTGGATTTTGGTACCTGAAGTTCCCGCGAAGCTCTTCTTAATGACTTCCGTGGGCTTCGCTCATATGCGGCTTGAACATTTGCAACCATTTCGTCGG